>CAXAMN010025139.1:187969-350884 GCA_963970005.1 Durusdinium trenchii | reverse complement strand
GCACTTGTTTCTAATAGCTTCTTGTTACTACTAGTAAGGCACTTGTTACCAGTAGCGATGCACTTGTTTCTAATAGCTTCTTGTTACTACTAGTAAGGCACTTGTTACTAGTAGCGATGCACTTGTTTCTAATAGCTTCTTGTTACTACTAGTAAGGCACTTGTTACTAGTAGCGATGCACTTGTTCCTAGTAGCGTCCTCTTGCTCCTAGTAGCGATGCCCTTGCTCCTAGCAGCTTTCTTGTTACTACTAGTAAGGCACTTGTTACTAGTAGCGATGCACTTGTTCCTAGTAGCGTCCTCTTGCTCCTAGTAGCGATGCCCTTGCTCCTAGCAGCTTTCTTGTTACTACTAGTAAGGCACTTGTTACTAGTAGCGATGCACTTGTTCCTAGTAGCTTTCTTGTGGCCTTGGTATCTGTGGAATGACGGGCACCGAAGATTCTGTGCAAGGGCGGCAGGAGACTGCTCACCAGTACTGGTTTGCTTTCTGGAAGAGGCTTGTACAGGTAATTGGTCTTCAAAAACCTATGAACCCCGGACCCAAAGCTACTCAGATTGTGTGGGGGGGATGCAGACTTCCGAACACAAATACACGTCTCTCGATCCCAACATATGCCCACATAGGCGCTATATAGGATAATGGTCGGTCTTTTAATCAAGGCAATGACCTTTGTGGTCCAACCCCGAACAAGCTGACATTCCATCTGTTTGAGTGGAAGCTACAGTGTCGTGTGATTTCCTGCTCTAATTACATGCACAGCACTACAACATGCTAGTGCCACGTTTTTGAGCTCCAGCCGACCTTGAACGAAGTTGATGGCCAACCAAAGCAATCTGAATCTGAATCTGACCATCCGACCCATCGTTGTTCGCATCAAGCCACCTGTTGCTGCAGCAACTGGCCGAAGTGTTCCAGCGCGCTGGCCGAGTGTCGACTGCCCGAGGCCCAGAACTCCGACCACGTCGTCGAAGCCGCACTGGATGCCGCCGTGGCCGCTGTTTCCGCCTGGTCGACCTGGATGTTTTGGTCCAAAGATCCGGAGAGCAGAGAGATGCGGAGGGAACCGGAGGGAATGAGATTGGATGTTGATTTACCTTCCAGAATCACTGAACTTGGAAGGTCAGTGTATGCGTCTCCATGACTTGTCTTGGGACATATTCGTTTGAGACTCTAAGAGGGATTTGATGCTGGTATGAACCAACTCGGTGTTAAACTTATGTCCCTTAGAATTTGCACAAAGTCCACATGCACCAGTGCAGTGGAGGGGAACGTCTGACCCAGGGGTTGAAGACCGGAAAGTCAAGTTGCTTCTCAAAATCTTCGCAAGGATTGCTTTGACATCCAAAGACGGATCATCTCAGCTCTCTGTAAATCCAAACGCGCGTGATCTTTACTAGTAACGTTTGCATCGCTACTAGTAACAAGAAGCTACTAGTAGCAGTAGCGATGCACTTAGCTACGTTCGTAGTAATGCCCTTGTTACGTTCGTGGCGTTTCGCATTGTCCGCCTCCAGTTTGGGGTCTTGGACCCCACGGTCACTCGTCGCCTTAGGCTCCTTCGGTTCCATCAAGTCGCCTTGGGCGTAGCGAAGCACATCGGGTGCACTTGGGTTGGTTCTGCTTGAGTTGGGAAACCCTGATGCAGAACCAACTCAAGCCGAACCACATCGGTGAACCTTTTTCGTTTCATGATCTGGGAGGAAGTGTTCAAGGTTTTAGACTGTACCCAAGGGGGTGCTTCACCGGGTTCCGATGTGCAACTCGTGCACTTCTGTCAAAGCCTTCAGCATGGAGCTCTCCTCCATGCATCAAAAGATGCTCGAAGATGCACGCACCAGGAACATTGACCTATCTACTCAAAATCTCAAGAGGCACGCAACGATGCACGCAACTTCTTCCATGGTCCTTGCTTGCCGAGGCAGGTCCCTGCTTCACAGGATTCACGTGGATTCAGCCCCTTCCCACTTCCCGCACCCATAGCGATGCCCTTACTAGTAGCGTCCTCTTGCTCCGTTCGTAGTAAGGCCAGGAGCCCCTAATTAGCAGCGTCTGATTGCTCCGCAACTCGTCGCGATGCCCTGACATGCTCCGGACTCGTCGCCATGGCACCCATACTCAGCAGCGCATCATCGACCAGGCCTCCCACCACCGCCGACGCTCTCCGCGCCGCCGCCATCGCCACGGTCGCCGCCGCCTCCACCGAAGCCGCGGTCGTCGCGGTCGTTGCGGTCGTCGCGGTCACTGCGGTGTCGGCGGCCAGGGAAGGGATCTCTTCCAGCGGCTTGAAGCCTCGCAAGTGGAGGGATCTTCCACGGATTTCTATCAGGATTTGGGACTGGAAGTGTGGGTGGGGCCCAAAGAAACGGGATCTGTCATAGAATCTATGAACTTCTTTCCAGCTGTGAAGGCAGGTTGTTCTTTGGTGAGGCACAGGTTGAACCACCTGGTGTGCCCCCCAGTGATTGAGGAGCACGCCAGCGCCAGCAGGCCCATGCTTTCGGCCGCTACAGGCCGGATTTTTTCGGCCGGTCCAAAGACTAACTGGTCATCTCATGGAAAACACACTCACAATCCCACGTCCCTTTGCAACACATGTTCACATATCTTCATCATCGTCCCTCATCTGCAAGTAGGAATCCACACATCCTGCTTGACACTCCCCGGGTCCAACATGCCATGCCGCCATGCCGCTGGCTGTGGCCGACCGGCGTGTGCCGGTCGACCCACGGCTGGACGTCTTCGAGCTTCGCCTGCTCGAACCGTCTGCGCCACTCCAAAGCCTAGGGCATCGCTAGGAACGGAGCAAGAAACTACTAGCTCCTGGCCTGACTACGAACGGAGCAAGGACACTATGCTCGGTGGAGGCCATCGCAAGTAGTTTGGAGGCCATCGCTACTAGTAACACTAGGTGTAGCATTCAATTTCTTGTCTTTTCTCCCCCCCATACATAGCCATACCACTAGTGCCACTAGCCATGCAATGAAGCAACACCCAAAGAAGCAAGGCATAGCCAAGGAACACACCAGTTGGTGGTTTTGGACCCCAAAAGGACCCATGGCTGCCCCGTTGGTTTCAACCTGTTTCAGCAGGTTCCATGTCTTCTTTGGAGGTTCTGAGTCGTGTCCACGAGTGACTTGATCACCTCAAGTCCAAATGGAGGGGTGTTTTCTGAGAGGTCTTCAGGACCTCTCCGTGGGGGGGGGAAACACGGGCCGTGCTGGACTCGTTGGATCCCGAACGGACACTGCGTGGAACGCACGGACAGGCGAAGGAATTGGAGATTGGGAAGGTGTCCATGCAGTGCGTGGCTTATGTTTGCACAAGCGATGATCATTCAACCGTCGCGACCTCCAGAGAGTGTAGCCGATTCTGCTCCTCATCTTCTCAAGGACACCCGGTTGCTTCATGGAAACCCCGCAAAGCGAGTTCGGAACATAGGGAAAGAACAAATGTTCGAATCCCAACCAAAACACCTTGACCGTTGACATCCGTTGAACACCACGGTGTTTTCTTTGCCTCGGCCAAGCAACTCTGAGCGCTCGGATGGGCTATGGAGCCACAAATCTTGCCGCAGTTGCAGCACCTGCGCCGCGAGGCAACGGTGGTGGCCGTGCACCTGTGAGAAAACACATCTTCGGAGGTTGGAGCACGAGGTCTGTCTGGGTTTCAAGGATTCTATTTTCTATTTTTAAATGACCTTTTGGTATCTTTTGGTATAGCTAGTGAAATCCTTTTAAACAAAAATGCTGTGAGCTTCCAAATGGATGGACATGCCCTCTGAGGTGAGATCGATCCGCAAACCAATTCGAGTACGAAGCAAGGTATAGTCATATTTAAGACAGAAACTTGAAACGGAGGAGGGCTTTCATAGAGCATTTACAGGATCAAACGGTACACATCCCCTCAACACTCTGTTCATACGCCTCGGTGCTGAGCGCCGTGGTCTTCTGTCGTGTCTTCTCTTCCTGGAGCTGCTCTGGGTGCTGGAGGAATCTCGGTGACATGTCTCCAAACATATTAAGAGGAAGGTGTATAGAAGTGTTTCTTGTCATCCCATGGCAAATCAATGATTGAACAATGTGTGGTAGTCTTATTCCATCTTCCCTTTCACTCAGATCTTTTCACTCCATCCTCTTTTAAGACACAAAAACATCGCTAGGTCCAGACCCTCCACTCCCAGATCTTCCTCCCCTTCTCCCACAACTCCACTCGCTCTCCTCACGGTGCAACTCTTCCTGAAGCAGCTGGTTGGCCTCCACCAGCCCTCGAAGCTTAGCCTCCAGCGCCGACAGCAGTGCCCGATCCTCGAGATCGGGGCATCGCTACGAACGGAGCAAGGCCGCTACGATCGGGGCGCTCCTGGTATTACTAGTAGCAAGAAGCTAGTAGAAACAAGTGCATCGCTACTAGGAGCAAGGACGCTATTAGGGGCGCTCCTGGTATTACTAGTAGCAAGAAGCTAGTAGAAACAAGTGCATCGCTACTAGGAGCAAGGACGCTATTAGGGGCGCTCCTGGTATTACTAGTAGCAAGAAGCTAGTAGAAACAAGTGCATCGCTACTAGGAGCAAGGATGCTATTAGGGGCGCTCCTGGTATTACTAGTAGCAAGAAGCTACATTACTACCAGTAGCTGGAAGCTACTGGATGGGTTTCCTTCAGCATTCGGGTCATGGTCTTGGGGTCGATGCTTGCCGAGCAGTGTCCAAGACGGGAACACTTTGGAACTGTAGTTAGTTACTTTATATTTGAAACTGTGGGTATATCTATATCTATAATATAGTATCTTCTGGCAAAACAAAACAACACACAACCAACGATGTGCAATGTGAAGGTGACACCCACATAAGGAAGATTCATTTGATTACTATGCCATACTATGATTATGCCGTTTCTGTGCAATATCCGGGCTTGCAGAAAACTCTCAAGTCATGCTAATCCATTCCCATGGCCGGCAAAAGAATCAATGACCAAACAATCGTCGCAGCAGGGAATGAACTGGACTATTTTCTTGAATATATTAACAAATTGCAACGAATTTGTGTTTACATGTGTTTACTGGGTCTTTTAGTACGTAGTGCTTTGGCTATGTCATATTGCTTTCTTGGCTTTCCCATCGGCGAGGCGAACGCCTGCTGAGACTCGCGCGACAAACCAGCCATCAATTGCACTATTTGTCTATCAGCTATGGAATACATGGAACAAGAACCAGCGCTCTTCGACCTTCCATTTGCACAGGGCTTTCAATCCCCCATCCCAACCCAACCCATCCCACGATCCGCTCCGCGCCCTCCGCCGTGTCCTGCTCCTTCACTTCCTTCAGCTCCGAGTTCCACGTCCGTTCCTGGGCGGAACGAAAGAAGCGCCCTGGCGCGATGGACAAAACGACAGGAGCTGAGGCTGAAGGAATGTCGAAGTGATTCTTTTTGTTGCTTTCATTAATTTTTCAACGGATTCGCATGGATGAAAACACGGATCTTGACACGGCTGCTTTGTAGAGCAGGCTCCCATGATCCAAGCTGTCTAATTGTACTGTCTTGCATGTGCGGGATGGTCAAGACATGTCAAGATCTTCAACATCTAGCCTTCCATTCTCATTCATGCCAGTCAATGTTGTACGAATTCAAACATCATAGGCTTGTCCCGCTATTAACCAGAAGTCAAATAGGTACATTAGGGGCACCTGACAACGCTGGACAAACATCAGCAGAACCATCTACCTCCTCTGCCTCAGCCACCAGCACCTGGCCTCCAGGTGCCATCGGGCCTCTTGCGCTTCTTCGGTCGCCTTCACCTTAGCGATTTGACTTGTTGACGGTCCTATGGAGAACCTGAGCAACGTATACACTTCAGGAGGAAGACAGGTTTTTCCTATGGTGATAAGAAGACGATACTTTGTTCTAGTGGTGAATTTTATTTCTAGGTGTTGTTTTGGCACTTGAACACTTGGACTTGTTCTAGGTTCTATATATACTTTCTTGTTTTGGCGCTGTCCTAGAATAGGTACCTCTCCCCAACCCAACATGGCCTCTGCATGACTTGTGGTCTGCTTGCTCTTCTATACCAGGAATAATGGGCAACTTTATCAAGACTCCTTCTTTAGATGGTCCTTCATCAAGCCAAGGACATGCAAGAATTGATTTTAGCATAAACACCCATGGTGAATTTCTAGCCTGTTAACTCTTGGAACCCTACTGTTGCTAATGGGGCTGCCGAACTGCCCAAGTCAGCACCTCTTGCAAGAATCATGGGACCGTTTTACTGACCGTTTATGGGGAACATAATGGCCATGGCAACTGTGTTTGTTCCCCAATACTTTTCTCTTGAGGATTGGTGGCACACATCCACATGAATTCCCTGCCGACACTGACACTGAGACAAACCCTCCAGTGAAGTTTCCAAAGGACAGACTTACTGTATTAAAGAAGCTACTAGTAACAAGTGCCTCGCTAGTAGTAACAAGTGCCTTACTAGTAGTAACAAGAAACTATTAGAAACAAGTGCCTTACTAGTAGGAGCAAGAAGCTATTAGGAACAAGTGCATCGCTTATAGTTTCCAAAGGACAGACTTACTGTATTAAAGAATAGAATACTACCACTTCTCTCGACTTCTCTTTCCAAATGACCACATGCATCCGACTTTCTCCACATCCTCCCACCCGTGCTCCATCCTCACCCATCCTTTACTCCTTCACACCCACCTCAGCCCACCCCAGGCCTCTCCCAGCTCGCTTCGCAAGGCCTCAGCACCCTCCGCCGCGCCATGGAGCTCCCTTCGTCCGCGGCTCTTCGGGCTACGCCCGCTGCGGAGCTGCGATTCCATCTCCTGGGGCGCGGAAACGGCCAAGGAGAACACCTGAAGATGGCCTCCAACCCAACGGCCTCCAGTGGACTCGTATATATATATATATATATCTGTGTGTTCTCATCCTTTTTCGTCAATTGGTTCGTCCAAACCACACCACCAAAGATCAGATGCCGCCACCGGCCGTGAGCGTAGTGCCTCCAGCTCGTTGGCCAAAAACTGATTCTGCTGCTCCAGCTGTTGTAGCTTGGACCTGGCTCCAGTCCACACGCAGTCTCGATTGGTCAACACTGACCTTTTTTTTTCTCCGGATTCCGGAGGCCTGTTGCATTTGTGTTGTTCGAACGGATCATCTTGAATCTTGATCAACCCTCCGAACGATATGGACATAAGACCTTCCAACAATGTTAATTAACCGCAAAGTATATGGCACGAACATAACTTTGGCACCTCGTCCAAGCAATTCAGGTCTCTGTGAGAAGCGCAGAATCTGCGCGTTCTGACAGTGGTCGGACCAGGTCCCCCGACACTCTCAAGGGATCAAGCGTGGTAGTCTCCTCTCCTGACATATCGAAGTCAGGATGAAGGAGGTTTTGAAGGAGAAACAAACAGGCAACATCAGGTAAACATTGATGTACTTTTCTCGAGTTCGACGCGTTCAGAAACTGCATGCTGGGAACAGAACAGGTTCTCTTTAAAAAAAACCACCTCATGGAGAAACAGTGTGTTCTTTTTTATACACTGGTCTTTATTGAAAGCATGTCAACTGCTTTCTCAACGAAGAGGTGATTCGGTACAATTCGGTACACCCCAAATCCCCGGTGAACAACCTCCCCCCACTACTTCAGGGTCAAACAAACCCGAAGGCAGCAATTGTTCAAAACGTTGATGCTCAAAGGTTGCAATTGGTCGACTTTTCTTGTGAAACAATCTAGTGCGGAAACATCAACCTACAGTGGCTGCAAAGCTGCAGCATTCGCAGGGTCCGACCCCTCTGAGCACCCAGCTGGATTCCAGTTCTTGGTGACATTCTTCCTGAACACAGGTTGGAAACTGTGAGGACCAATCAGTTTTTGGTGCTGGAAGCCGCGACATCGATGAAGTTAGGTATACGTGCCATAGATGGCCGTGTGTTTTGGATTGTTTTGGTGCTCTTGTACACGATCCCTTTGCTTCAATATTCGCAGGGCCAGCGGGGAGAAATTCGAAGGTGTGAAGGGTATGATTAAATATGGCCCCTGACTAAGGATAAGACAACAGTGTCCAAAACACCTCAGAATTCCGGTTCAGAACTAGCTCTTCACACCCCCAGAAACGAACGACACCTCAGAATTACAGTTGTCATCCCGGACATAGGTGCTAGAAACTCTTTCAACGACCTCCAAGATCTATCAATTGTTTTGGTACCTGCCAAAGGGCTCACAGAGGTTCCGTGGTTTTCGGGGACAGTGCGTGTGAACTGCTTGCCCTGGTGTGTCACCTGTGCCACACGGATGCCCAATCTATTACACCAACACGAAAAAAACTCGGGGATCCGGAAACGAAAGCCATTGGTCTGTTTCTGAAAGTCTCAACAGCAACACTTCAACAACGGGCAACCAAACTGTTCAAAAATAACTCTCTCATGAAGTTGTGTTTCTATATCATGAACCAAAAAAAGCTGCAGTGCAATGCTCATCGAGGCCCAACCCCCAAAACCAACATGTAAAACCTCACTGACACCGTCCAGAAACCCACAAATCAGACCGTAACCATGACCCATAACGTCATTACGTCATTACCATAACGCCATTGCTCATTACCACAATGTCATTGCGTCGTTGCCATAGCGTCATTTCCCCCCCCAACCCGTCCCCCAGCCATGTGTGTGGTTGTGTGTCTGTGATGTCATGGTGAAGCACACGCATGTGTATGAAGCAAAAAAACCACGTAAAAAAGTGCTCCAACATCATATTACTGGCGACCCCCATGAGAAATCGTGGGGATCATCTGTGGACAAAGAAACTCCTGCGAGTGAATGCGCGCTGGAAATTCCCAATCCTCATCACAGCCAAATCCAATGGGATATTCATTGATGTAACTGCATGGAAGTTCGTTCGAATTTTGTGTTCGGGAGGCTCCCCAAACGCTGAAGAAGTGCTAAGGATTCATGACACTTCCCCATAAGCTCAGTGGGTGTCTTTTGCGGGAAGTTCCCCATGGAATGGTTCACCATGCGCATTGAATCCCTGGCCACTGGCGTGTCGTAGCGGTGTGCCATCTTTTTTCACCCACAGGTTTGAAATAGTATGTAAATAGACAAGATTATATATAGCATATATTCGGATTCCGCTAGGGGATGATTCATCTTGGGCAATTTCACAGTATATATGTCGTGTCAAGGCATCCAAAGGTCTACATCTGCTCCATCCAAAAGGTCTGCGTTGGCGCAGCAGGTCGCGTCAGGACTTCTTTACATTGCAAAGTCTGTCTAGTGGTCAGGGCACACGATGCTCAACAAAGCCGCGATCCCTATTTCAGAAGCTAGCCGATCTGTGCTTTAGAATTTCTTCAGGAAGGGAGGCAAGAGAGACAAGTAGTACGTCCGAGAGGAAGCCTTCGTACTTTTGCATGAAGGTACGGCATAGAGATCTATTGAATTGCCAAAGGCATGGCTCTGCCACAAGCTGATGCTACAGGAGATGCAGATTGTCATGGCCACAAAATGATGCAGTCGAGGGCAACATCAGGATCGTCGTGTTCCTCCTCATCTTCATCTACATCATCTCCTCCAAAGGCAACAAGTTCAAATCCGACAAGGTCAAAAAACAACCTCTGAGGGACGATGAACGGCAACTCTTGAAGGAACTACTGGAAGCCACTGAGGCAGAAAGCGACCAGCTGAAAGCGGAGAACCAGTTCTGCGCAGTGAGTTGGAGAGTTTCACGTAAGAATCTGACATCTGAGCTGCCTTCCGGCAGCAGAATATTACCCAGTCGGCTCATCAGGATTATATACAATATTATACTTACATAATATTCAAGCTTAATACGTAGTTGCTCGTTACATATATCATATCATTCTTATTTTAATTAATATATTTACACACACAATACCAAATTCACCCCCCCCCTAAACCCGGATGATCCTGGATTCGACCTTCCTTTTCAAACGACCAAACCATGTAGGACTGCACTGAAGTGACATCCCTAATAGCTTCTTGCTCCGTTCGTAGCGATGCCAGGAGCCCCTACTGTCAAGTAAGGTGGCCCTTTGCTCCTAGTAGCCTTCTTGTTGCTAGTAGTAAGGCACTTGTTACTACTAGTAAGGCACTTGTTCCTAATAGCTTCTTGTTACTACTAGTAAGATCCCAAGCGTCCAACGAACGTCTCAAGGCATCTTCCTCCAACAGCAGCTCCTGCCGAGCGGAGACGTCACGTGGAGCGTAGAGCGTCACGCGGCGCGCCGACTTTTTTTGCCGCGCAGCGGCTGTGTTGGGACGAACAGTCACCCCCGCCCAAAGACGTGAAACATGGGGCGTTCACACAGGAAAACCATGTGTTTTTTAGGTAAGTTGTTTGGGGGGCCCCTAGCATACAGAGACATCTAAGGCCCATATTACTCTTTGATGATGAAACGGGAACCCTTCTTCTAAGTATGAAAGCAGTGTTTTCCTGCAGAAAGTACAATAAAGGAAAGAGTGCGTTTGTCCAACAGGTGCTTTGCAATGTTTTGGACAACCTCGTCTTTGCACTACCAGGCCACCTCAAGCTGCTACCCAGGTTGTAAAGGTTTTGTACGCAGCTTGTGTGACTTGTTTCTGACATCTCACAAGAAGTGCTGCATTCCACCCACAGGATAACCAAAAACACACCTGACACAGCACCTGAAGTGAGCTCGTAGATCTATATTTTCCTAGAGGCTCTTTTTCTCATGGATGGAATCTGGACCCAGTCACCAAAGCTCCGTCGCCGTCCTGTCCATCGACAGCCAAGTGCTGAAGCTGAAGCTTCTTCTGCTCCAACTGCTGCCGCACTTCCTCCCATGTCGCCCGCAGGGCACTCGCCTCATGTGGTCGTCTGAGACGGTCAACGGGGTGTCAAATATCTGTGAAAAGTACCCCATGAAAATCATGACTTGATGAGATTTTATGGGTCCTTCAGAACTTCATGAGTAAAGAGTAAAGTCGTTAGATGTCCTTAGCACCAAAAAGCCTGGTTTCGTGAAAAAGTTTTGAACGCCTCGAACTGTTGGCCCAGCCTGTGACATCGAGCGAAAGCAAGCAACCATCTGTCCATCCAGTCAAGCCTCCTGACTAAATCGTTTTGGAGGTTCCTATGCTGGTAGCTGTTGATATCAACTTCATGGGAGAACATTCCTCGGTGTCCAACACCAGTTCACCATCAAGAACACCGTTTCTTCAAACAAATCCCATGCTTTCAAGCTCCTACCAACATATGGCACCCTGAATCAACATGAGATTCAATATATGGCGTGGCTCGTTCCACCCGCCCCAAAGGGCCCTGCGCACCTCGGGGACCTCCTCAGCCCCACGGGCCATGGCGGGCGAGCGACTTCACCACGTAGGCGGGTGCTTCACGTTTTGTGCTTGTTCCTAGTAGCTACTTGCTCCTAAAAGCGATGCCAGGAGCCCCTAGTAGCGTCCTTGCTCCTAGTAGTACGGCCACGAGCCCCGTTCGTAGCGTCCGATCCCTCCGTAACATTGTTACTAGTTCAAAGATGTGAACAACCAAACGTGGCGAAACTCTTTTGTTTTCTGCAGCGACTTCGGCTTCCAATTTGGTTACAGAATTCCCTGTCAAGTCTCCCAAAGCCCAGTCGAGTCGGTCTCATCACCAAATTGATTTTGAACTGCAGTTTCATTGAGTTCTAGGGCATTGCTGGCATCGGCAGTGCTCTGGAGATCGATAGAGGGCAATGTTTTCTTTCATTCTGCCGGTCTTGAATTTAATTGGAGAGTTGGTTCAACCGAGAATCACATCTAAAAGTTGGTATGGACCAAATGCATCTGGGTGTCAAAAGGCCAAGGGGCTGATTTACACCTCGCATTGAGACTAGCTGACTCCGGCACCTGAGGCTATCATGGCATGGCCAAAGCAGTGCAATTCGCCGAGATGTTTCATCACCACTCGCACCGCGAAGAAGAAACACATGCCAGCTTTTGGGTGTCCAAATGTTTCCTTCAGCAACAAACACATCACAACAGATGACACACCCAGTTTCCCACTCGACCACAACAGCTTCCGCTTCCTAAGCAGTGACCAAGTTCGGTGGCACGTCGAGCCTAAAAATGGGATCGGCACGAAGAACCGTTCAGCCATGTGGGACGAGGTCCCAGACGCCTCTCGTCAGATTTCACGTCACAAATCTGGTCTTTCTGGGGTCAAGTAAAAGAAGCTTCCCTTCCACGGCCACAAAACGCTGCAAGTTCCAATGTTCCCGTTCGCCAAACGAATGGGACATGGGGCAGCCCCATGGGGCTTTGTATCTCGTCCCATGCGTCTGGTCTAGGGTCGTTCAACTGCGAAAGACCGGGACAATGGCCAATAAAGAGAGACTGGGCAAAAGTTCAAGTCAAGATCAAAACCTCTGCCAAATCAAGATAGCAACCAAGAGAGTGGCGTTGGAAGAGAACATCTTTGCTCCAAATGCCAGTCAGATCTATAGAATCTAGTCTAGCAGTTTGTATATGTTTGTATTCGACACATCCGCAAATGCAAATCAAAAGAAACCACTACGCCACGATGGAAGCTTCAACTGTTTCTCTTTTTTTGCGAGGGCGAGATAATGTCAGTGATGTCTCATTGGCTAATTACCGCATTTTTCAGGCAGGCAGCTTGTAGTAAGCTCCTGGGCCAAGGAGCTAATTGATGTTCAACATGTTCAAATTGTTCAAGGTATGAACAAACTCTCACAACAGTTTGGATGCCTTGCATTGGGCCTCATGGAATTCGGAATGGGCGCATCAGTGGGGAGGACGCCAATCCCGGCCATTCGCAGAACTTGATTCCTAAGTGAGAGGGTACCTCAAACAAATCCGATCAGCTGCGTGGTTATCCTCATCATCGTCCTGGAGAGAACAAATATACTACGACTACACCTTGAATTTGAATTTGCAACACTTTTCCTGATCCTCAAACACACCTAGAGGGAGACTCATCAAACTCATGCCTAGACTGCTTTTGCAATGTCGTCCTTTTGGTCTGTTAGGGGTCCGTTGCAAATCTGTGATGGCTCCGCAGCCATCACAAAGCATCCTGGGATGGTCTTCTGAGGATGTTTTTTTTTGATCGGAATATACACTCTTCAAGAGGTCTTTGAGTGCTTTGAAAGAACACACATGATGAACGCATGATGAATGCTAGCACGGACATGTCAACTGGTGGCTTCAAGGATCAATTTTAAACATCATGATCGAACGACCAACACCAAGAAACATAACAAATGGTTAGTTGGCTGTCCATGGTTGTCCCAAAAGAAGGCAGAGTTTGCTTTTCCATTGTGGCATTGATTCTGTTCGTCAAAAAGACTGTGAGCGATCAACACAGTCTTACCTTTTCCCGCTCCCGGTTGGAGGCCGCTAGTAACAAGGGCATCGCTACTAGGAGCAAGGACACTTCTAGTAGCTCCTGGCACTACTAGGAACAAGAAGCTAGTAGAAACAAGTGCATCGCTACTAGGAACAAGGACGCTAGTAGCAACAAGGCCATCCCAAACACAAGGACCGCTCCTCTGCCGTCCCCAGGACAGGCCTCCGGTGATCCAACAGGACAAGCGGTCCGGCGACTCGACGGCAAATCAACATGGACATTCCAAATGACATCCTATGACATTCACACCTTCCAGGCGGAGCTCGCCACGTAGGGCGAGCTCGCCACGTAGGGCGAGCTTGCCACGTAGGGCGCCGCCATGGCGGTGCCCGTTGTGACCGTCACCGGCTGCGGGTCGCCTACGACCTGGTCGGAAACCGGGCGGCTGGAAGTGGAGGATTGGTTTGCTCAGCCGGTCGGCCATGGGAGTGACGAAAAGGAATGAACATTTCGGACAAAAACTGCTCTACTTCCAGTGATCCGCAGGGCACATGTATTGACAGAGCTATTGACAGGAGCCCCTAGTAGCTTCTTGTTGCTAGTAGTAAGGCCAGGAGCCGGCGGTTACAGCGGGTTGTTGCCAGCCTTGGCGCGTGTCTGCCAGAGTCTGAATATGGGTTTTGAACAAGTTTGTGGATCTTTGACCAGCATATTCAGGTCTCTGATAAAGTTGTGGACATGTAATTTTGCCGAGGACCTACACCTGTTCTGTACTGAGAAAATCTGAGAAACATCTTCTGCCTGGCACGCAAGGAATCCGAAAAATCCACCGGAGATTCCTTTTTCACCAAGAGTACAGTCATCAATCGTGAATGTTAATCCCCTACTAAATTGGCAATGGGAGGGTTACTTTGTGGCTTAGGCCATGCATGGATGTGGCATTGAGAAAATGAAAGAACATGGAAAGGCAAGACACCCAGCTTTCGCATATTTGGATTTTGGACATGCTGTTCACAGTGTTCCCCCGATGACCTGAGAAACGACATGAATCATGAGCATACTAGGAGCAAGGACGCTACGATCGGGGCTCCTGGCCTTACTACTACTAGGAATCTGCATGACTATCATCCCAGATGCATCGCCCACTTCGGACGCCTGGCGATCCTGCACCAAACCAGCGGCCTCCGACCCAGCGCGACGCGGAATCCAACGGTTGCGTGGACGGTTCTGCCGACGGTTCAACCGGTGAATGCGGAATCCAACGGCCTCTCGATCCGACGGTTCTTCCGGCACGATGCCTGAACACGTCGACGCCCAAAACATCACGTCAACGCGACACGTACGTCAGCGCGCAAGCCGAGAAAGCGCACAAACGACACCGGAAACTCTCGTCGTGGCGCTTTCTCGTCATCGGAAACGCGAGGAGTTTCTCACCGTCACTCTCGTCGAGATCTCGTCACTCTCGTCATCGTCCTGAGCGGCCTGTTGAGCATAGGCCTCCTGCATGGCTCGTTGCTGCCGGGCGAAGTCCTCGACGCTGCCGAGGCCGGAGCACGACCGCGCGGGGTGGTGGGTGGTCCGGTGGGTGAGTGGTGTTTCTCCTGGGACTTCAACCTGCTGTTGGGGCGGACAACCGGCTTTGACTCCGGGTCTCGTACCTTCCCATCCCAACCGCTGGGTCTTCGATGGGCCTCGCGGCTCCCGAAGTCGACCGGTGGACTCCCGAAGTCGAATCACTTCATCGGTCAGGTCGTCGGCAAGTCGGAGGTCCTCCTTTTGCCTGGCCAACTCTTTCTGCATCTCTGCCTGGAAGGCGCGTGGGCTTTGGTGGTTTTGGGTGGCAAGCCTGAAACCCAAAGAGGTGACACAATCCCAAGACTGGATGTGGATCAAAGAAACCAAAGAGCGGTGTGAATTGACAAAAAGAGTCCAAACATGTCCCGACCGCGACCATCCCCTTTTGCATCATCACAGGGCTTTCTATTGACTTAAACAGAATATTTCTTGAAGAGCTCTTTGACTAGTCAATTCATCCCTATCGAACGAGCAGCATTACAAGTTCTAATGACAAGTTTTCCTAACAATCTAGAAACCAAATCATTAGTGCGAGCGTGAGCTATCCTTCGTCCATACTTAGTAGCTTACTTGTAGGCACTAGCTACCTAGCTACTACCTCTACAGGAGAGAGGAGCGGGCTAAAAATAGAAAAGAATGTTGAAGAACTCTTTGACAAGTCAAACGACATCCCGATAAAACGACCACTCGCTCTCATCACCTGAAAGCTTCAAATTTTGGCTCTGGGCTTCTTTGTTCAGGAGTAACTCTGACCAGTTGAACAACTGACCTGAGATGCGGAGAATCTTCTACATGTCCACAGCCTATGTGTTCAAGACTTGGGAAAGACTCCCATCACAGCTTTAAATGCCTTTGGACTTGCCCTACTAGGTAAGAGAGATATGTCAGGCTGGTGAAAAAACAACCGTTGGAACAATGTTGAGTGGCGACCTCCTCATTGAACACACACACACACGCGCATATGCAGCACATGCACGGGCATTCTTGAAGAACTTGGCACATGCATTCTTGGTGTTTCCGCCATGGTTTCTTTTTTTAACACACCATGGAACTGTCAATTGGAACATCCATCTTCACCAATCCTCCAGTGACGACCTGTCCCCGTCGCATGATCCTGTCGCCTGCTTCTGCGCAGCCTTCTTCCGATGCTCGTACCTGGCGTCAGGAACGAAGCGTTTTGGAATCATGCAAAGGCTGGCAACGGCTGGCTTCAAGATGTGTCCAAGGTGGCTTGTTTTTGACTGAACTTGCTCCTCCAGGACACTTCAACCATCTTCAAGGTTCTGTTTGAATTACTTGGGGAGCAAGGACGCTACTAGGGGCTCCTGGCATCGCTACTAGGAGCAAGAACGCTACTATGGGCACCTGGCCGTACTACTAGGAGCATCCTTACTACTAGTAACAAGAAGCTATTAGGAGCAAGAAGCTTCTCCAACTCCTCACCCTCTGCCCTCTCCGTGCCCGGCCCGGCAGGTCCCCGAAGGGGGGGCGTACTGAGTCTTAGCGAACTCGTCTTGGACGCGCTTCTGCTCATATTCCAACGTCGCGGCAGCCGCCTAGCCGGTTGAGATGAGCTGGGGCTGTTTCTTTCCAGAGGAATTCCTGGATGAAGCCGGGAAAAGCCATGAAGTTGATTGTATGGTGAGCCACTTCAACAAGAGTCCCTTGACTCAACACCATCTTGAAGAGACCAGTGAGACTCGGCTGCTGAAGGAGCGACTAAGTGGCTGACTCAGTGGCTGATCATCGGCTTGGAAGAAAATAATACAACATTAAATCCATTCAGTGAACATCTGTAAGGCCAGGAGCGCCCCTAGTAGCGTCCTTGCTCCTAGTAGCGATTTGTTCCTAGTAGCTTCAATTGTTCCTAGTAACGGCCAGGAGCCTCTAGTAGCATCCTTGCTCCTAGTTCATTTAAAGGATGGGTCGTTCAACCTTGGCGCTCCAAACACCACCATGTAGCGAACCACCCTGACGTCAGTAGGTCCACTATAGGTCAAGCAAGGAGCCCTCCCTGCCGTGACCGATCATCACCCGCCGATCATTTTTCCAACCAGACTCTTGAGGACCATCAACCCCCCATATGAGGAGGATTCTCCACTTCAAATGGTGGGGTTTATGGTCCTCAAGAGTCTACATAATACCAATCACCTATATACTATATACCTCACTTTTAGTCGTAACTTCCGCCCAGACATGGATGGTAAAACCTCTCCACCGAAAGCGCTCACAAATGAACCCAAAACCTGACACCATGCCGCCAGCATGCCGCCAGCATTGGTGGCAATTGACTTGTCAAACCTCCTTCAGTCGACCTTGTCAAACCTCCCCCACCTGCTGATCCAGGATGGCTCGCCGCTCGAAGGCTGCTTGCTGCAGTCCCATGAGCTGGTAGTTCGCCTCGACTCGCGTCCACCCGGTTCCGCCCAGGAGGGTTCCTCAACGCGAAGCGATCTCCCCGAAGAAAAACGCCTGGAAAAGCATCAGCTCTGGGAAACACCATGACAAACAACACCCCAACTTGACTGAATTGTCTTCTCGGCGGAGAAAACAACAAACCATGCCTTCCACTCAGGTACCCCCGAAATTCCCCGATCTTTTTCGCTTTCAGGACCTCCACGAGTCTCGTCTCCTGGGCCCTCGTCTTCGGCCCTCTACTTCGCCTGCTGATCGACACTCATCTCCTGGGCCTTCAGCTGCTGATCCACCTGCAGCGTCGACGTCGCCGTCGCCGTCGACGGCGGCGCGTGAAGAACCGAAGCTCTTCCGGGACGTGGACGTCGCCGTCGACCGGGAAAGCCTTGTCTGAGAGATGGTCCATTCATGAAGGCATTCATGATCTGATGTGACCATGACTTCAAACACCTCAAGTATCTTCAAATGATAAGAGGTAGAATGACCTACCACCGCTGGCAGGGTCGCCCCTACGAACCCGTTTTCCAGAACGGAGGCAAAGAGATTGGCGTTAGAAAACACTGCAGGTTCTGGCATGGATGTTACACCCTGGAAGACTAACATGGACCCTGAAAACCATCTTCCAGGGGGGCCAGACAGTTAGGGTCATCCTGTGAGTTTTCGGGAGTGTCGACAAACTTGTTTTTGCCAGAGAACTTCTGGGAATTTCTCCACGTCAATATCTGAAATGCCATTACGCAAAGGCAAAGGCTTGTTGGACAAACCGACGCATATATCATATGAATATGGTTCCTCTGGAAACTGATGGTGAACCCTGCAAGAGCTCTTTTTGCCATATCAGAATCACCGATGGGATCAACCCACAAAAAGGAAGCCATTTTTTGATGCCGAAGCAAGAGTGGATTCGCCATGCTTCGCCCAATACAAGAAGGGAAGTCACTGCTATCGCACCTGCAGGTAGTACTGCTCGGTCTTCATTTCAGCCTCCTGAGGTCTGCTGAGGTCTCCGAAGTCGGGTGATGTTTTGCATGTCGGCATCGCCCGCGGGAAACCGCGGTGTGCCTTCGGTTGGGTTTGTATCGAAGAGGCGCTGCAAATGTCTTCTTGTTACTAGTAGCGATGCACTTTGTTACTAGAAGCTTCTTGTTACTAGTAAGGCACTTGTTACTACTAGTAAGGCACTTGTTACTACTAGCCTTCTAAGATATGGGTGAAACATGATGAACCATCTCCGAGTATGAGAGATGTTTTGCACCACAGAACTGGAGATGTCTCATTCTGAACCACTGGATTATGATATCATTGTGTTCAAATATATATATATATATATAATATAATCTGATTATATGATGATATGGCAGTGGTTCAAATCCTGGAGCTTCCAACCCTGGTAGGTGGACCATGTCCGGTGATCTATGTCGTTCGTTTCGGTGGTCAACCAGGGTCCCACTGTTTTGGTCCCCAATGCCATATACACCTTAAGTTACCAAATTAATATTGACGCAACGCATTAAAATCATTTAAATTCTACAATCCTAGCCGTTAACTATCATGAATGACTCTGTAACTTAATTTTATTCAATATAATTTAATATAGTGTACACTGTACACTTCCTGTACTGCCCGAAGCTGGTGCTTGTACAACCAGCTGTACCAGAGCATACAAAAGCATGGAAGCCAAGAGGAATCATTGCAGAAATTTGCAGAATGCATCACGTACCGGGTCCCCTGCTGAGGACACCACCGAGGCGAAGGCCAGCAAAACCGCCAGGACATCACCATCGCAAGAGAATATGCTCACGCAAACAGAGCTTCCTATCGCTCCTAGTAAGGCCAGGAGCCCCGTTCGTAGCGTGCAAACATCGCAAGAGAACTCACGCAAACACACAGACCTGGCACCATCGCAGTATATCGAGAAATCATGTCCAAGACTTGGATGGCCTCCCCTCTGTCACCACTCGTGAGCAACACCGTTTGGGACGCCTCAACAAACTCCCTCAGAGTTCTTGCGAAGCACGGTATGCCTGTGCCCCAGCAAGCACTTAGCCCATGTGTCTTGCTGTCATCCATCACCATCGAGGTGATAGGTTGGCCTCAAAGCACAGAGTGGCAGGTCGCCTGCACGCGGCCAGCGGTGCACGGATTGACATTCCCAATGCCTGAAGCCAATCCTGGGTGGGCGGTACTCGACGCTGTAGGAACATCAAGGAACCATGAAGCATCATTGCTGTCACCCACACCCACACACTGCACGGTCTCGGAAGGCAAGTGGAGCAATGTCAGCGCTTCCTCGCAAGAACGCTCATTTTGCTATGAGAATGCACGCTTGAAATCCCTCGTCTGTTTTTCGTGCAGATGTTGCAAAGCTGGATCTTGAAGGTGAGTTCGTACTTCCAGAGAATGGTCGAACGGGGGCCAAAGGACATCGGATGGTCATATGCGCTCTGCAAAGTGTCTAGCATGCGGCCAGATGCGGCTTGAAAAAGACTTTGGCCTTCCTCATGTCAAAAGTACTCCTCTGTTTTTCCTTAAAGAGAGACTCATCAGTGACAAACGCTGAAAATTAGATCTGTCTAGAGGCTGCCTTGCACGGCTTGTGCCAACTAGGCTACTCCCTTGTGCTAGCACAGAGTCATTGACAGCAGCTCGACCGACAGGTGCCCAGGGCAGCCAATGCAGCATGGTCTACCTTGCCGGGGTGAAAGTGATGCTTTTCTGCTCTGAGACAAATGACGGTCATGGCACCCGGTGCCCGGGACTCAGGTAGGTTGACCGAAGCCAGGTCGTCCGTCTAGTCTGTTCATGTTCCGTGGTGGTCGGCTGGTTTGGGTGCCTGTGCCTGGAGCAAAGAGAGCAGGGCCAAGGACGGAACGTCTGCGTGCGCGTTTGCGCGCATGGAGGAATGTCCTGAATTCAGTGAATCGCCGTCGGAGTGTGCCGTTCTCAGGGAACACCAAGAGGTGTTGGCGACGTTCACAGCTTTGGGCGACCGAACTCGGTAGCCACTCGAATCCACGCTCCTTGGGTTGAGTAGTCCGCGTGTCAAGACGAATCACGTCGGTCGAGGCGTCAACCCTCCCCGACTGCGGCAGCAAAACTGGCTGTAAGAAGCTGCTTGACAACGAGCGCGCGCGTGCGCGCACATCTTTGCTTGTCTGGGAGAAAGAGGGAACGAGCCTGTGAGACTCTTGAATTCACAAAGCCCCTTCGGATTGAAAGACCTGGCCATATACTGGCAATATGGAGGTTTATTCATCAGTCTACCTGATGTGTTCTTTGCTTAAAGAGATGGAGTTCAAGCTGTGGTGCTCATCGCTGGCTCGGTCCCGTCGACCCGCCTGGCGGAGTGCCTGTTTCCGGGACTCATTGTTGGACTCAATCATCTTGATGCCCTGGACGCGGAATGGTTCGAACACGTTGGAAGGGTTCATGGAGGAACAGTTGTTGATCCCTATCGCACCAGCTTGGGGAGTGGACATGAATCCGTGCGGCCTGCTTAAACAACCCATGTAAAAACAATGGTCCTGGTGGTTCGATCCCAAATACCTAAAATCAGTGCTTGGAAGCCTTTTTGTGGCCTAGGGGCTCCTGGCCTTACTACTAGGAGCAAGAAGCTACTAGGGGCTCCTGGCATCGCTACTAGGAGCTGTCGGACGCTACTAGGGCATCGCTACTAGGATCCATCCGTCATCAACGGTGGAAGATGGGAGTCCGATGCCGGATCGACCAGCAGGATTTCGCAGGACTTCGACAGTGGAAACAACCGAAATCCGAAAAAGCACGGACAAGAAGCTACTAGTAACAAGGGCATTTCTACTAGTAGCAAGAAGCTAGTAGTAGCAAGGTGCCTTACTACTAGTAGCAAGAGGACGCTACGAACGTAGCTATTTGTTACTAATCAAACTAATGGACCCCTAAGACCCAGTGAAAGAAGCTGCTACCAACGTAACAAAGTGCATGACCACTGAGCACTGCATGGATCCAAAAAACCTCAGGACTGCAGTACCGATCTTCACGCAGCTTCAATCGCAGATGGTCTGTGCGTGTATGTCACAGTATGTCATGACCTAAGTGTGCGCCGCACGCAGAATACCTTTCGTGAAAAGAAACACACGCAACAACAATTACAAACAAACTAAAGATGACTATACGACTACAACCAATATTAAGCAAAAATAACATGGGCCTAAAATGGTATAGTATAGACCAAACCATGCACCCCCTACAATCAACGCATCTCAAAAGCACCATGCTCTACCAGCGGATCTTGATTTTGCTTGATTTTGGAGCCCGACGTCGCACGGTCGCACGGCAATTTCCATGAATTTCCACCACTCTGACCCTGCAGGAGTTCTACCCAGCCAGTACCAACTAAACAACTCACAAGGGTTTTGAGCCTAAGGACCCGCAGAATGTGCAGACCCTTCTTTGCAGTTGAACTGAACTGCCAGTACCATTGCGGGAGGTGCTTCCTACAATCCCCAAAAACACCATGTTCCTCCTCCAGGGTGCTTTTCCATTCGTACATTCCGTCCATCTTGGAATCCCCCGGTCTGAGCCATCCACGGTCCGAGTCAACCTCGTCCTGCCTGCGCCAGCTGCTCATCCAAGCTTCGCGCATAGGCCGCCTTCTGCTGCTCGATGGCATCGGGCGAAGGGATCCTCAGCACCGGTCCGCCCAGGTCAGACATCCACCGGGTCCAAAGCGGGACGAAGACGGACACCAACCCGGAGAAAGTCAGTGGTGAAAGGGTCATTTTTGGGGGGAGAACATGAAATGAGTGGTCAACATGAAATGAAAGCAGTAATTAAGGGTTGAGTGGACAGACAAGCCATACGAGTCGAAGATGAGTTGATGGTTTCAAAGCAGCAAAGTACTGGGCATTGAGATAAATCATTGCAACACATTTAAGTTTAACCATGTAGAGTGGTTTGAACTACAATGAAGTTGATTTAATGTAAACATGTGAACGTTGAAACACGTCAAGCATGTTAAAACATGCACACATCACACATATTATGGTGAAAAAACATTATATAGTTACATCAATATATAATATTAACGGGCATTGCACAAAAATGCTCCTAGAAGCGATGCCCTTTGCTCCTAGTAGCGTCCTTGCTCCTAGTAGTATGGCCAGGAACTACTAGTAGCTTCTTGCTCCTAGTAGCAATATAGAATATCAGGCACCTGCTGCCTTCAACTGCCCATGACAAGTGCTTCCTCCCATCCGCCGGCGGATTTTCGGGGTCCCGCACCCTTCCGTGAGCCTGGGCGGCTGCACTGGTGGGCCGGACCTCGGCGTCGGCGATGGCATCAGACAGAAGACTGATCATAACTCAGTGTTTTGATGAATCCAGAGAATGTCATGGCTGCCACCCCCATCCAGCGAATGGTTCAAGCTCAGATCCATCATAGATCATCATAGTTCCGTCCGAAAAACCCCTCCCATGGCTTTGGAACCCTCAACTGATAGGCCACCCCACGGCGCCACGCTCGGCGCCACGGTGGCGCTGCTGGCCGGCACCGCAGGCCTCATGGCGTTGCACGGTGCCAAAACTCTGCTGAAGTTGGTGGCCTAAGGCTTTTCGGTGCAGGATGCAACTCCAACCTACTAGCGATGGCCTCCACCCTAAGGCTTTTTGAGTCTTTGGTGGTGTTCACATGTGTTCATTTTCCGGACAACTGGGAAGTTCGACTCAACAACTATGAATCTCCACTGGCTGCGTTGGGCATAGGTCTAAACACATATATGTCCAAGTGTGGAATCATCTCCGCGCTCTGGTGTTGATATAGTATGCTGGAGGAACAGGATTGTTGCCATCACATTTTTGGGTGACTCACTCTTGAACAGACTGATATGTTTCCACGCACTGCTTTTTGAGTCAACAACTGCTTGGAAAGTTCGGTGTTTGGGGGGGACAGGTGGACTGGGATTGGAGATATGGAACGCTTCGATGAAAAAGGCGCAACCTTGGGATCCCTTCCAATTGCAGGACATGAATTCGCCAAACCCAAACACTCCAAGAAGTGTCACATGTTTGCCCACTTGGGGTGGTTTGGGGGGGGGTCCATGTATACATGGAGTGTTTGGGAAATGGCAGAGTTGCGTGAAGGTCCACAGCTTCGCCCCAGGCGTCCCCAACGGAGAGAAGGACTGCGGAAGGTACCTGCGGCAGAGTTTCATCACTGGGCTCAAGAACTGCGGCAAGTCTCCAACCTAGTAGCGATGGCCCCCAACCTACCAGGGGCCTGCAAGAAGGATAGTGAACTGGATAGTAAGCACTTGTTTCTACTAGCTTCTTTGTTACTACTAGTAAGGCACCTGTTACTACTAGCGTGGCACTTGTTTCTACTATAATTCATGACTATCCGTAGACGGGTCCAGGCCGATTCGAATGTGCCAGGCCCCAGGACCATTCTCTGGAAGTTTCCTGTGTCACCTCCGTTCGACTCTTCTCATCGAGGTACTTTGGACTCGGGGCGGTGCGTTTTCTGGTGCAAATGGTAAATGAGCCAGTAACAAGGCTCGCTACCAGTAACAAAAAGCTACTAGTAACAAAATGGATGCTGAATGAGGCGATGCTCCAGCTTCAATTTCTGGGGTCTCCAACCATTCACGCTCGAAAAGAGACACCAACCCCGGCGCACTGAGGGGTAGGCGACTGGACGGTGATGGGTGGCGCTTGGACGGTGATGGGCGCTGCGGTGATGGGCGCTGCTTGGACAGTGGTGATTGGCGCTGCTTGGACGGTGATGGGCGCTGCCGTGATGGGCGCCGTCGTTGTGATGGGCGCTGTCGTCGTGATGGGCGCCGCCTGGTGGGGCGTGGAGGTCTTTGTCATGAGGACTGGTGGGTAAGCGCAGGGTGTGGCTTTTGATGCTTCCCTTGGTCTAATATTGAAAGCAGCGGATGTTCGGTATTTACGAGTGAATCAATCAAGACTATTCTGAGAAGGGCGTGCCCTGAAAAAACAAATGGAATAAGTTGATAGGTTCCAATAAATTACCTACATGCATCTTCCTTGCTATGCCTTTTTGGGGTTGTTTGGAGGAAAGCAGGTGGCGGACATGTTTGTAGCAACAAATCATTTGCAAGTCCGAAAGTGCAGGTCTAAAAGATGTCTCAAGAATTAAACAAAAGAAAAAAGAAACACACCTCTCAACAAAGGTTGAAGAACCCTTCTTTTAGACTATTCCCTATAGGTAACTACCCCAGGTGACGTGTCTTTTTCCAGGTCACTACCTCTCTTGGTTAGACACACCCGTCTCCTCAGCCTCTACAGTAGACTCTGAGGTTGGAGGCCATCGCTAGGTTGGAGACCATTGCTGGTAGCTTGCAGGCGTCTGCTTCGTCCACTTCATTGGCGCGTCCACTTCTGCACCCGTTTTCAGCGGAGTTCGGTGGCCCGTCTTCAGGCCCGTGCATCACGAAGACGGGAAGGGGTTCAGCTGGATGTGGAAGATGGATTTAGATACTAAGTTCTTACGTCTTACCATTAAAAGAGGACTTGGAACTTGAGAACATGGTGCTTTGTAGTGAAAGCTTCTTACACTGGTGGCTCTGCGCTTGTTTTGTGGAACCTGGTTCCTTCAAAAATGTCTGTAGAAATCTTATCATAGATCATAAGTTCAAACACAAGAAGACAAGAAACAACTAATATGTTGTCAATATGTTGCCCAGTTCCCGAACTGGTTTGTGCTTCGTTATTGTCATCTGTTTCACCTGCCACACACCCAATTCGTCGTGATCCACCGAGCAAAGCGGGTTCTACGACCAGAACTACTCGTCTACTCAGCCGAGGGCAAGGCTTTCACCGTGGATTCCTCGTCCTGGAGGTGAAAAACACCCGAGACCGGAGACCTTCGACACGTCTTGGACATTCGACACGTCGACGGTCGGAGGTTCTGTTGGACCCTTCGAAGATTCGGTTCGATGAAGGTTCGACTCGGTTGCCCTCAAGGTCATGAAGTCTGATAAAACACCCTGAAGAAGGAGGTTCCGTTGGGGTGAACAGCGTGAAAAGAGAGCCATCGAGCCACACCAGCCATGCTATTTTGTTTGTTCAAGTTAGACACCAGGTGGGGCCACCTATATTTCCAATGGGCCTGCGGAAGTTTGGTTGACAAATACCGCTGGTTGAAACGGACATGAAGTTAAACGGACATGCAGTATGGGCCGAAGAAAGCAACCTTTTGGACATGGTGGCGAGATCGATTGCTTGGACCAGAAGCAACAGCTGGACCTGCCATTGAGGAGATCAAAACAGCCTCACAATTGAAGGTGTTGCAAAAAAATAAGCCAAGAAAAAGAGACCTCCCAAAATTGGAACACGAGAATCCTATAGGGTCCAGGTACCTGTTCGGATGGTCCTGAACCTTTAGGGAATGCGATCCGCCACTGTAGGTGTCTAACCTCCTTTGGCATTTGGGTTTCCTTAGTGACATCGACCCCAGGATCCAAAGCGATTCGGACAACTGCAACAAGGAAAATGACAACAAATAGGCTGGTCAAATTGCAGGTCCAGGATGGGCCAGGATGGATGGGTGGAACCACAGGTGATTTGAATGGTTTTCTTTTGTTTATATGGTCTTCATTGATTTACACCCCATGGTGTATCAACTGTACTTGTTGATGTGGGCAATCACGGTCCTTTAGACAATCTTGAGTTGCCTAGAGCACTGTGCATATCTCTGCATCGGTCCTCGTCCTCCTCGTCCTCATCCGGCGCCTCTTCATCCTCATCGTCATCGTCTAATTCTTCCTCCACAGGAGGAAGCTCTTTCATCATGTGAGTGACGTCCTCCGCATCCATTGGGCCAGTGGCGACAAAGCCTTCGGATTCATACAAGGCTTTGGCCGGACCGTAATTGTCGATGTGGAGGTAGATCCTTCATGCAGCAGACCCCGCGTTTGTTCAGATTGGTCAAGGAGGCTGCTACAGGCCCTTGAGTCTAAGACAAAGTCGCTCTACAGACCCATGCTGGGAGGGCTCGAGTCCAGTTGATCATTGCTCTACATGCGGCTGGAGCCCATTGTTTACGTCAACAGAGAATATCTTTACAATCATGTAAAATAAAATTCTGATTATAGATTGTTTGAGGGGAGGAGCATTCCTAAACACGGATGGGCAAAGATCCAGTCACCAACTTTTGCACTTCCCCCATACTTCCGACCAAAAACGTCGAACGCGTCGACGTCGTAACTACTTCGACGCTCCGAACTCGCTCGTAACGCGCTCCGTGACTGCTTTCGATCCCCTGCGCCTCTGATCCTTCCAAACATATCGGATCACCTCCTCCATCAGCGCCAGCAACGCCCGTCCGATGCCGCTGCGCCGCGCGCGCTGGGTGACGCACAGGTTGCTCAGGTAGGGCTGCCACGGCGTCGCCTTGGCCACGACCCGTCGGGACCGGCTGCCAACGCGGAACGCGACGCGAGCGCGTTCCGAAGAGGCAAACATCAACGTGTCCGCCAAAGGGGTTGGTTTGGATCATTTTTTCACACATTTCACATCAAATTGGACGAAATCTGGGAGAATCTATTAGTTCGATCGACCAAATTCCACCTCTGCTTCAAGGGCGCTCCGTCCATGGGTCGCTCATCTTCCGGACGGCGGCCATCGGCGGGGAGGAGGCAAATCTCGACGTAGGCGATCAAGGGGCCTGACGTGCTCCGGTCGGTCTGCGCTTCGCTCTGCGAGATGTGTTTTTGTTTCGCAGAAGTCTGGCGAACTACTAGTAACAAGAAGCTACGAACGGAACAAGTGCATCGCTACTAGTAACAAGTGCCTTACTAGTAGTAACAAGAAGCTACTAGGTTGGAGGCCATCGCTACTAGGTTGGAGGGCATCACTACTAGTAGCAAGAAGCTCAGTGCTTCGTTCTGCGAGACGTGTTGTTGTTTGGGGGTGGACATGGCAATGATGAAACAAGGTGCCGCAGCCGCGGCTGCGCTGCGGAACGCCCGATCAATATGATAGTTATCATATGTTATCGTGCTAATACGATATGATGGTTATGCGCAACTGGAGAAGCTCTGGAACTGCTTGGGAATGGGACCTGGGATGCGTTCCAGCAACCCAGATGCCTGGGATGATGGCTGAAGCGGCATCTGGACCGGTGGTGAATTTCTCTATGGTACACCTAGACACTCCCACCCTATAGGTCTAAGAATGGGATCACACAGGACTCGTGAAGAGTGCAAACCAACGAGTCCTGTGTTCACCCGTCTGGGTGGATCGCATTGGTTGCTCCAAGCCAGGTGTTCCAATCGAAAGCCAGCCGCTCATCGTGCGCTTTCAAGCTGCGTTCGTCCCTGAAACCGCACGTCCCATGGGGGTGGACCGGTTTCCACCAGGCCTCCCTTGCTTTGGCGCGCCACCAGTGCGATACTCTCATCCTGCTTGATGGGCCGCCGAAGCGAAGGAAATTGCAAGGTCACGTCCAAGCCTTGGAGGCGCCACTCGCTATGAACGGAACATTTCGGGCATCGCTACGAACGGAGCAAGAAGCTACTATAGTAACACTTCATCAGAACTGCGAGAAAGGGGGGACGCACAGCTGCAGGTGCATTCTATTTTGAGCCAAATGGATGAGAACAGAAATTCAATGGAAGGGTCAAACACTTGATCCAAAGATTAGGGCAAACGCTCCAGTGTGTTCTAGTGTTCCTTCGAGAGGACTTTGGGTTGGAGGCTATCGGCGATCGTTAACGCTCCTTGCCATGACTCCCTTGCACGTGGGGATAGACTGCAAATGTGGAACAGGGGCTTGGAGTTGAAAGGAGCACATACATATCTCATGCGTGTTGTTCATCTCGAGCTAAGCTCAGCCACATCTATCGGTGGGACCTTGTAACCTTCCACAGACCGGTTAGTTACACCACTATCCGTCACATACCTTGGCTGTTGCCAGGTAGGTTTGGCAACAGTGATCAATTTGACAAATCAAGGAAGGCATCCAAAAACACCTTGCCCCGTTCAATGTTGATAGAAGTTGGAAACGATTGATCTGAATTAAACAGCTTGAGAGCAAACAAGGACACCCTTCTAGACTTGTTAGATGCTGCTAGCTGAAAGATTTCACAGGCCCATGTGACTGTTCAACTTGCAGCGCACCCCCAACACACCACGAGTCTCGCTTCCAAACCAACGAAAAGGTTGTCCGATTGAAAAGGCTTGACTTCGACAAACGCAATGAGATACGTTGAGCCGAACGGACACGCATTTCATGGGCCTGTTGTCAAATGGACAGGGCTGCAGGCTGTTCTTCAGTTTGTTTCTGTTTCCTCACCAAATCACCAAATCCTTGTGGATGGGCATCGGACATGCTGGCGACATGTCCCAACACCTAATACTCACCTGCGCCCGGCTTCATCCTCGGCGCTCGGCTTCGAAAATGGCTTCATCTCCGAGGAACGCATCTGAATGCCCTTGGCAATCTCCTTCACCTCGTTCCTCGGCTCTTCGCGGAGACCCGCCGACCAAATCGATCTCGGCCGATCGGTTTGGGCCGATGAGTTCGGCGGTTTCACGTCGATGATTTTCAGGTCGTGGCATGGTCATAGCGATTCTCATGGATAGGTTGGAGAGGTTAGAGAGGTTGGTTGCTCCGAGGGCAGGCAGGTTCCACTTTTGTATGCTAATTGCCAACTTGAGACCCAGACGAATTACCTCTGAGTCATGTGGAACAAGCACCAATTGGCTGGTTCGATTGGCCTGCTGTCCGGTTCGCCTCACCCACTACCGAACGCCAAGCCGAAGGACTCCGGATCAATCTACCCCGGCGACGAACGAAGCGAGGATGCGAACGGAACGGGGCGCTCCTGGCCTTACCGGAGCAAGGCTCGCTACGAACGGAACGAAGGGCATCGCTATACTAGCAAGAAGCTACGAACGTAGCTCCTGGCATTTCTATTGGGAACAAAGGGCAAGGAGCAATCTCTGGGCTCAACCTCCCCCCAAACTCACCTTCCTTTTTCGATGCGTCGTTCCGAAACACGCCTTCGCAAGCGAGCCTCTGCTCGATGAAGGGGTTCACATACTGCGCCAAGGGGTTCCCTTCGTCCCAGCGCTTCTTTTTCAAGGTTCGGTCGAAACACTCCACCATCCTCGGTCACGAAGGAAGGCGGGCCGGACGCAGCGAAGACGAAGACGACGTCGCGGCGTGCGAAGTAGACGGCACTGGACGGTGGGGGGAGACAGATGGAAGTCTCCTTTGTCTAAGAACACCTTGTACTATAGAACTAGTCCTAGAAGGATCCTCCTACAGTAGGTTTCCAGGTTTCCTCCTTTTACAGCATGACATCCTTCTCTCCTAACATTGCTAATTATGCAGTATAATTACAACGTAGGGGACGGCAACCGAGACGGTGAAACAAGAAGATGTGACACATTAAAACCAGAATCGGCTGGCCGTTTGCGTAGTTTTGGGTCTCATGGCCCGTGCATCAAACTGATCGCCGAAACAGCCAAACTGTCAGAGTCACGAGTTTCGATGACCAACGCCTTGGAGCTTGAAAACCCAAACGACTGGCATTGGCTCGTTCGCTATATATGTCTGGGGTTCCGCACTTGAAGGTCACTCAGATCGCAAAACGCTATAGTATAATATATATCTAGGCTTCAATTGCACGATCTGTTGACACAACTTCAAGCACTTCATGCCATAGATGGTCAATGTTGCTACCCGCAGCTCCAAACTCCACCACCTTCACCAAATCCCCCAAGCAGACATATTGGTCAACAGGTTGATAAGAGCTTGAAATCCACAGTCCGCTCTGGGCCGCTTAAGCAAGAACCATTTCCAGTGGAAACAGCTTACTTCCTGAAGCAAATGGATGAGGCGACTGGTTTCACGGGTTTACCCACCAAATCCCTTCAAAACTGGTCTGAAGTGAAGTAGAGTACCTCTTTGATATGTTTATCATTAGTGGTCCCCTTAGATTCATAGAAACAAACTTGCGGTCAAGATCGTTCAAGATGGTTTGTGAGGAGAGTCACTCTTCGATCTACTTTGAAGTTGGAAAGTCTTTGCGTGTTCTTATTGCCGGACCCCTCAAGCTTTTTTGGGGGAAAGAACGTGAACCCCACAGCTTCAGGGACCCCACCGCTTGCTTCCGCAGGCATCAGTGCCGTGATCTCCGGCAAATCGTTCACATCGGGCATGCCGACCTGATCGCTTCAGGGCCGGTGGAAGGGTTTCAGCATCCTCCGGAGCAGTCTGGGTGCCATGATGTGCCGAGATGGCAAATACTAGTGGGTCGTCCAGCCAGGATACCCCGAACACGATGGTCCTGGCAGTTATCTGTACATTGAGCTGTTTGAGCCGTGTTTCTTTTCACCAACCAATGTCATCGTTCAGCGGCCTCCAAGCCCAGCTCCTCCAAGGGTGCCAAGGTCCGCTCCTTATCCAGCTTCTCCTTGGTGGGACACCGTCTTGCTACTAGTAGTTATGCCCTTGCTACTAGTAGCGATGCCCTTGTTGTTTTTGGTTGTAATGCCCTTGGTTGCCACGAACCCGCCGTCGCGAAGCCGACCAACACCTGCTCACGGCTTCTTATCCACCCCTATCACCAGCTTGTCCAAGCATGTCCAAGTAAGCAGGACGCTACGAGCAAAGGGCATCGCTGCGAACGGAGCGATCGGACGTTGCGATCGGGGCACGTTCACCACTGATTCTCTGCACGAAAAGGTCCCGATGGATGGGGTGAATCAGTCTGGGGGGCTGGGAGGTGAGCCTCCCGAATGAAGCCACAGCTTCGGGTGGGGTGCCATGGTGCCAGGTGATCAGCGCAAGATGTGGAATTGATCTGGAAGTCCATTTTGGGGACTGAGAGAGACTGATTCTTTAGAGCCCATTGAGCCTACCTTTTTGGGCTTCAGCTGGGGGGCTTCAGCTGGTGAGATACTGGGGCGTCTTGGGGTGTCTTGGCCCATACCAGCACCACGCTGTAACATTACGGCGCTGCCTGGATGGCGCTTGAAGGATGCTACGGCACAAAACACACTCATGGCAAAAACGGAATATTAAATATGTAACATTATGTAACACTATGTAGCATATATCACGATGCTGTTGGAGAAACCAAGTGAGATGCCCTTGCCAGGTGTTTTCCCTTCAAGAATGGTTTTCAACACCGCAGCCAGGTCTCTAATAGCTGCTCTCCAGTGCTGAAGCGCGACAAGGCCAGCGCTTTTCGCACCGTACACTGTGGACCCCGCGACGCGTTCCTTCCGCGCCCCACGCCGCGCGGAAGGTTCGCGCGCCCCTGCGATGCCACGAAGGTGAAGGCCGCACCCAGCAGTGCCAGCGCTGCAAGCCGTAACGCCGCTGCAAGCCGTAAGCCGTAACGCTGCCGCATCGGTCGCGTCATGAGCCAAAGAAGTGAAGTTCTTAGGTGAATATAAAGACCATTGAACCACAGGTGCTACTAGTTGCTTCTTGCTACTAGTAATAATGGCCTCCAACCTAAGAGCGATGGCCTTCACCTAGTAGCTTCTTGGTCCTAGTACCCATGCATATACATGCTGATCCTCTAGCTTGTGGGGACGAATTTGACCCGAGGCGAACGAACGAGGTGAGGTGAGCCTCGAGGTACGCAACTGATGCCATCGAGGTGTTTGGGTGTTTGCTGTGAGGGCTCACAGAACGCAGGTGTCATATGGAGCTTTTCTACAAATCTTGATTGACTATGAGTGCTTTGTCGCAGGTTGTCATATCGGAACTTAGGATCAACCCTCAAAACTTGCGGAGTTTTCGCTCTGCTGTTCATGGAGATAGTTGGCACAATCGGCACACAATTGCATCAGCATCAGCGACGTCAAGCTGCCGGTTGTCTACACCCGAAACAATCGACGGATACATGCATGAAAACAAAAAGAATACGCTGGGATTCCAACAAGCCAAAATGGTCTTTACATGTCTTTACCAAAGAACCATTGATCTACTAAGGATGTTCGACTCCCAAACCAGGTCAACCCTTCTTTTGATGCTCTTGGAAGACTTCCTCGACTCTCTTCATGGAGAGTGGAACTTTCACCCAAAAAGATCCGTCAAACAGCTTGAAACTCTGGTCTTCGAGTCAGTCGATCCATGATACCTCCAGTCCAGCCTCCGACGGGATGGACCTCGACGTCCCGACGTCCCTGCCCTGTACGTCCCTTCTCGACCGACAAAAAGCATGCCGCTGTTCAGCATGGAATTGAGTCCCGAAAGATCTATCATTCTATCCGATTGGCTCGATATCAACACCGGCAACCAGTGTACTATATATTATGCCTATGCTTATTAGAATATGGTAGACTTTTCTGTATCAACGATTTGCAAAGCTTCGACAGCTCATCACCTGCACCCCACTTTAGCACTGCCATTGTTTCTCTTTTGATCTTCGCTCCATCCAACGGCGCCCGCTGCCGTTCCTGGCGACTGATCCCGATCCGACAGAATTGGATTTGCTCCCGTCAAACCATGTTGTCCCAGGTGTCCCCCTTTGGAAAACTCCGAATCACCGGTTCAGCAAAACTAGGAATCCTGCTCAGAAGGTCGTGGAGCTGCCAAAGCTATCCGGCTTCAGCCGAAGAGGCTGGAAGTTTCTGGGAAACCAAATATATGGCATGGCGAGAGCGAGAGGATGCTACTAGGAACAAGTGCATCGCTACTAGTAACAAGTGCCTTACTAGTAGTAACAAGGACGCTACTAGGACCTTATATATGGGTCTTCCAACTTGGAACCAAATCGCTTCGGCGACCGCGACACGCAGGAAGCGGCACCTCATCGGTCGAATCCCCAAGAAGTGAAGACGGCGAAGGCCAAGAGCACGCAGAAGGATTGCCAGGCGAAGTGCCCCAACATACCGATGAGGAAATACCTGGGTTGGAGCCGATGCCAAAGGACCCTCAAATCTAGGTGTTGTCGTTGTTGCTGCTGTTTGTTGTTGTTGTTGTCGTCCTGCGCGAGTATCTACAATCCACACGTGTTTGTGCACGAAGAAAAGCAATAAGGGACATGTCTTGGGACTTCACCAACTATCCCGTGACGCTGCATTGCCATGCTTCACCACATAAGTTCTTCATCATAAGGTGCTGGAATGACGGAAGAACCTGAATTTGAACTTTGCACAAACATCTGGTGAAAGATTTGGGTAGTTAGCTCCACACATCGCCAAGATTCGACCAATCCATCTGGTACCCTGATGCACGAAGCTAACAAAAATCACTAGCCCCTTGTTAGTTGGCCTCCAACCTAGTAGCGATGGCCTCCAACCTAGTAGCTTCTTGTCACTAGCATAAATGCCTTTGTTACTATGCATAAAGGCCACTTGTAGCCGTCCGTGCGGAAGGCGTCCATGGCCTCTGAGGAGTCTTGCACCTGAGTCACCACGAAGCTCTGAAGCGTCGTCGAAGCTTTTGCGAGCCACCCCAGCGCCCGCTAGGCCCTTCGAAAAAAAGAAGTAGTGATCAATCTCGACAGTGTCTGAGACTGATCAAATAGTGTTGACAGTGTCTGAGACTGAGATATTTCACCAACATTCTTCAAAAGAGACTCTTCAGAGTCACCAACATGGGGGGGAAATCATCAGTCACCTTGGTGCTCATGGTCGATCCCTTGGTGCTTTACCGCCATGAACCACCTAGCTGACCGCACTAGCTCCTCTAGCTGTCAAGAGTCTCTACGGCCAGTTCCCATGAACAAAACGCCAGTTCCACTCCACACCAACGACTCAGGAGTTCCCTTTTTTCTCTTTTTTCCCACCCAGTGTCTACACCACACTCGCGCTGACTCGCACCGACCCGTCGGTCCCCCGTCCGGACACGTCCGCACGGCTCGGGCCGAGGTGCCCAGTAAAAGAAGACCGGGTGTTTCGCCTGACCCGGAAGAGCTGAGGTCGTGAACGAGGGTCAAAAACAGACACGTTGGGTTAAGGGTCCCGGACACCCAACTAAGGGTCCAAAGCCAGGCAAGAAAGACAGCTTAAGGTTTTTGGGTGTTAGAGTTTGGTGTAGTTGGATGATTCTAATGAAAATCCTTGAACCTGTTACAAGATCAAGGGTGAAGAACATATATTCTTATCTGAGCGATTTTAAGACAAAGATTAAGCCACATAAATAGGATCGGCTTATGACACAATTTGTGATCTTTCTTTCGGGATTGTTCCCTAAAATCAGGGAGGTTGCGAATGGAACATGATACCCATAAAACATATAGGTTTACCCATTTTCTGGGGTACTCTTGATGGGCAACATCTTCGTCTACTGGCCTGTATAACTCATTTCCTATCCACAGTACCGAATCTGCCGTACATGCTGAGCACGGGAATCCTAATGGCTGGTCACCGACCGTTGAGCAGGGTCTTGAGTGACTCAACATTGGTATAAAGCTCTGGTCACCAAGCAAGCGATCCTGGTTGGTGGTAAAGGGAGATGAGAAGGAGATGAATTGGGCCAGGACCAAAGGGTCTCAAGTTTGTGTGAGATCTAGATATCACCATCTAGCTGAACTGGGTTAGGAGAAGACATATGATTCAAACGGATCAGGGCAGTCCAGTCCATGTAAGCCGCTGTGTACTCAACATGGACAAAGCAGTCCATAGGGCGACGCTCTGCTGGTGCTCCAAGCAGTTGTCAAGCTTGCTCATCCCCCAACTGCAAGCTTGCTCATCCTGAAGGTGTTGCTCATCTTAGGATTCCTTTGGAGACTTGACAAAGTCGATATTTTGGAAGAAACGAGCCAACAGGTATATGGACTCAAAACGCCCCCCCAAAAAAGACACTTGGATTTGTGCATGTCATGTTTTCCTTTTCCTATTGCTGTGGTCTGGAGTTGGCTGAATTTTCAAGCAAGGACCCCTATGTAGAGATCTTGTTCCAGCTTCCATGCAAACCCCAAACACCAAAACATTGGGAGACCCGTCCTAGACTCGTCTTCCAAGAAGTGAAAGTCCAGCTTCCATGCAAACCCCATTGCTATTAGGTTCCCTTTAAACCTAATTAGGTTGCCATTACTGTTGTTATTAGCTAAGTAGCCCAGCTCCACCCCAAACCGTCCGGGCCTTCAAGCTATACGCCGCCTCCGCCTGTTCCACAGCCAAGCGATAGAAGGGTCGCTGTTCGTCGTCCAGTAGGCGCAAGCCACTGTGGGCGCCAGGGTTGTTGTACTCGCCACCTGAGTTGCTTGGCGCCACTCTCCGGCGCAATGGAGGGGGTTTCTGGCGTGCGCCAAGGCCGTCACCCTTCCGGTTCCGGGGCACCGAACATGACCTGGCTGGGTTCGGAAGGACACCCGGCCAAACCAGATCAAAGAAGATGGCCATCCAATGGTGTACCAAGTATCCCAATTGCAACCGCCCTGCATCATGTGGTCGCACCAGTGCCGGGGCACGTTATGAAGGTCCTAATGATCCCCAGAAGTTCACATGAAGCCATGCTAAGAACCGCTGGTTTCGAGAAGGACACCATCTTCCATGGGGGCTTCAACTCTTTTTCAGTTCCAATCTATGGGACTGATTTTGGTCGGAGGCTTGGTCTCGTGCCATGACAAACAGCACATTCCAACACCTCCAAAACGACTGCCAAGGGGCAATGGAAGTCAGCAGTGTTGAGGGAGCAACAATTCCTCAGCGAAGCTAGCGAACGTTCAAGTATTGGAAAGTAGGCTCATTTGATACAGGTGTATGGGAAGTGGGAGTCCAGGATATTATGATATCAAAAAGGATGGACTGGGGTTTGCAAAAAACATGGCCACTCAGAAGCAAATTCTAAACAATTCGGACCACCCCTGAGTGTTGGTGTCCGATGACCTTCCTTTGACTGCAACTATGAAAGACACCGCGCATACAAAATAACTAACACCTCGCCACTCCATGCTTTCGCGGCTTCTTACGAAGGCTATGAAGGAGTATCATGACCAATAGATGTTGATTGGATTTGCTTAAGGAACCGGGAAAACACATTATTCCCCAGAGGAGTTCACCGAAACTGACACATCACCGAGGAACCTCGACCAACCTCGACGAAGCGAAGCGTGCAAAGCTTTGGGCGGCGTAGCAGTGCGCCCCACTGGAAATGTCTCAAATATATAGGAAGAAGATATGAATTCAATGAATTCTAATTTATTTACTGTTTCTAATAGCGTCCGACAGCTCTTAGTAGTAGGGCCAGGAGCCCCGATCGTAGCGTCCTTGCTCCTAGTAGCGAGGCCAGGAGCCCCTAGTAGCTTCTTTGTTCATAGGAAGAAAATATGAATTGGAAACAGCTCTTCACCTGAACACCAGCGGCCACGCTCAAAGATAATAGGAAGAACTGGAAGAACACAAAACACACCCAAATGGCACGCCCGTGAAACAAACAAATCCGTGTTGCGCATGTTGCGTTTGCACTTCGTATCGTTCCTCATGAGCTGTAGCTGTAGCTGAGCTAGGCAAAATGTCCTTCGGAACCACCGGGAATCAAGCCGGGAACCTCTAATGTGTCACTAGGAACAAGTGCATCGCTACTAGTTTAACAAGTGCCTTACTAATTCGTAGTAACAAGAACGCTACTAATTTTAATTCAATTAGTAGCGTTCTTGTTACTACTAGTAAGGCACTTGTTTCTAGTAGCGATGCACTTGCTCCTAGTAGCTTAAGTGTCCTTCGGAACCACCGGGAATCAAGCCAACTGCCCAGAAGTCGTAGCTCTCCAGTGGCAGCGCCACCCCACCCTTGGTCACGGTGATGGGCGCAACACCTGAGCGCCCATGAGACCGAGTGGGTCGTACTGAAGAAACAGGTCCTTTCATTATATTCATAGTAATACTAACAAATAACTATATATGAAACTTGAGAGAGGAGGGGGTGAACGAAAGGTAGTAGGCAATCACAAGTATCCCTGGTAGAAGTCCATACTAACAAATACATATGAAATAGATTTATGAACTCATCTGAAACGGTGTTATGAACATGAATGAAACATCATGAGACCATTTCTGACAGCGCCAAAGGAAGGATCGGCTTTATCGAAATCACAAAACACCGTGTTGTCAAAAGATCGATGGAGCAAAAAGGAAGGTGAGAACAACCGCTCTGCTCACGGGATGCCATGGGCAAGCCAAAGACCGAAGCGTCCAAAGACCGGGGTAGGAGCAAGGACGCTACGATCGGGGCTCCTGGCCTTACTACTAGGAGCAAAGGGCATCGCTACTAGTCACAAGAAGCTATTAGAAACCACAAATAAATTAGAATAGACTTACCATTTAAAATGGTAAATTTTGGTCAATTCGATGCTTTGCCCCCACATCACTCCAATCAACCCCCCTTCCTCCCGACAAATCCACAGGTTTTTTCTTGGGGTTTTGGAGAGAGAACATGCTCTGACTACCAGGCTATCACTCAAATCCACGAAATAGCCTTGGAGTTTGCATCTGACATCACATTGAAGAGTTGAAAGATGTTGAAAGTGCTAGGAGCTTGGTCAGACCCCAAGATCAACCCAAAGACACCCTGACAACAACGGTCATTCTCAGCTTGAAGAACTGTGCGGTGGCTCTTGGGCCCTTTCCCTGGCTCCATCACTTGGAATAGCCATCAATTTACTAGTAGCTTCTGTGCATCGCTACTAGTAACAAGGGGCATGACTACTAGTGACAAGAAACTACTAGTAGCTATTTTGCTACTATATAGTAGTAATACTAGTAGTAATGCCCGTTGTTACTAGTAGCGCTGCACAGAAGCTACTAGACAACAACACAACCATCGACCCTTCGTTTTGGGGGTCCTGATGGCTCGTCATCACCCTCGTTGAGGGTGCTGCCTGATGACGCACAGGGTCACATGACCTGCTTCAGTCTGAGTGGCAGTAGGTCTCTACGTTCTTGAAGGACATGGACCTTCGAATGTCCTCGCTGGACGCGTTCGTTCGACGCGGACGGGTTCGACGCGTCGAACGCCAAGCCGGGAAGAAAAGACATCCCAAACCGACCCCTTTGAGGGACTGCTCTGCAAAAAAAAGAACTGGCAACAGGAGCGAAATCAGCAGAAGCACCACAATCAACACTAGACTGCTTTACCCTGTTTGCAATTGCCAGGCTTCAGCTCTCCTACCAGTCTGGCTGAAGCCTGCTGAAGTCACTACTCCTTGGTTTCCACTTTCTCCTTTGATCCACACCATCCTCCTAGGAAGAGGCATTGCTTTCTCTTCGACCAGTGGAGAGCTGATGAAATTCGGTCGAAAACACGTCTGGACGTCTCGAAACCCGGTCGAGGGGGCTTCGATGCCGGTCCTATGAGTTCCGGCTTCGATTCACCGAGGACAGCGGCGCGGTCCTATCACTTTCTGACTCCGACCTGGAAAAGAAAAGCTTCACCTTTTGACGTTCATCTCCAGTGGAAAAAAAACACACCAAGACTTAATCCTTTGCCCCAAACGAACACGCTGGTCTGCAGCTCTTCCACGGTTCCTTGATGTCGGCTTCGTCAAACTCCAAACACCAATCGACCCGGACCAAATGAGAAAAGGCTTTGGTTCGGGTCCGGAGGTGAACTGCCTCCTTTCACTGGCCCGTTGTTCCGTTCGTAGCGTCCTCTTGCTCCGTTTGTAGCGATGCCTTGCTCCTAGTAGTAAGGCCAGGAGCCCCTAGAAGCTTCTTGTTTCTAGTAGCGATGCCAGGAGCCCATAGTAGCGTCCTTGTTCCGTTCGTAGCGTCCTCTTGCTCCTAGCAGTAAGGCCAGGAGCCCCGTTCGTAGCGATGCCTTGGCCAAGCGTCGAGCACCGAGTGCTTTCCGAAGTCCACGCGCCCGGCGGCCAGGACCTCTGCGCCCGTGGACTCCGTCGGACTCACGTCGGGCAGCACGTCCATGTGCTCCTGGGTGTGGTGAACCGTTGGTGTCAACGGATTCTTTTTTTTGGAAGAACAGGACATCAAAGCTATTAGGAGCAAAGGGCATCGCTACTAGGAGCAATCAGACGCTACTAGGGGCTCCTGGCCTTACTACTAGGAGCAAGGACGCCATTAGGTGGGAGGCCAGGACATCAAAGGCGTGTGGCTTTTTGGGCACTGCCCTTGGTGCTGCGTTTTGTATTTGTCAACAAGCCGATCTTGCTACGGGTCGGGTGGTGGTTTCAAACATGTGGTTCTCCTTTGAACCGAATCCTGGTTGGTCTTGTTCTCCCCCAATATGGACATCCCCAACCGTACGATTCCAGGGCAATCCACTCTTTTTGAATGCCAGGGCCATCTCTCGAATTAAAACATCGCAATCTACGACCTTCCATGTCGATGTCCCGGCTGGCCTTCCTGGCATATCGGAAGCATGAGACGACCGGTCTTCGGTCGGGGCCATGGGCCACGGAACTGGAGAACCCATGGAACACCAGCTTCCCGCTTGTGTAAGGGACCATTTGAAGCATGTTCACATGGATTCGCCAAAGGGGGAACAGTCTGTTCAGAAGAACCGTCCCGTTCGCCTGCTTGGTCAACCGAGGCACATAGCTGTGATAAGGCTGTGAGGTGGCCGCATAGTTCATATTGCCGAAGACCACAGCCAAAAGCCAGGCAACCTTGGACGCTACGAACGGGGCTCCTGGCCGTACTACGAACGGAGCAAGAGGACGCTACTAGTAACAACGGCATTACTACTAGGGGCAATGTTCGCTACTAGGAGCAAAGGGCAACCTTGGACACTAGTTGCACACTTGGACTCGATGGATACTCTGATCGAGACAAAACAGTATATAAGATCTGTGACAAATCAGGTGGACAGACATGACGGTGTGATCTGCTTCGTTGTGGGATCTGCGTTTTAAAGATATTCTTCTATGCTCGAGAGACCCCCCTCAGACTGAGGGGTCTATCACGTTTCTAGACCAGCCAAAAACCACGAATTACTCTCCGAGTCATTGACATCTAAGTGGAGTTCACCACCTGTTTGTAGAGACACATTATTTTCCAGGGCTTCTTTTCCAATTCCATGATTATTTCAGGGAGTGTGTGCTGATTGTATCTCACACTCATCTGCACACAAACATCATTGCCCCTCCCAACACTGCTTGGAAAGTGATTGTTGACGTGAGCATAGCCTGTTGCTGGTCTGCTGGGGGCATGCATTTCCCTATATTTTCCTCTACCATCATTTGGTGGTAGACCACCGGCAAACTTCTTTGTTCTAATATATGAACACACCTGGATATTAAGTGGAACGGATGTTCTTTGGATTGCGATCTCCATTGCATCCAAGTACTAGTGGCGATGCACATGTATATATTGGACACCATTTTTGTATCTCTGCTTGGGTCCCAGCGAACAATTATATACTCATCTTAAGTAGCAGGGACCCATGATGTGGCAACATGTGGCAACCAAGTCAATCCGATGGCTAGATCCCAAAGAAGAAACGGATCTGGTTCAAAACAAAAGACAACAACACCTATTCTATACCCTAGGAGCAAGGATGCTACCAGGGGCTCCTGGCATCGCTACTAGGAGCAAAAAAGGAAAACAACACCTATTATATAGAAGCTACTAGGAACAAGTGCATCGCTTCTAGTTACCCTCCTGCTAATCGGACCATGGAACCTCCCAAGCTCCCAGTGAAGGGGGTGGGATCGTCGGCCTGCGGGAGTGGGGCCGCCCTTTTCTCGTTGGATCCACCTCGACTCGTTCGAAACCACAAGGACATGGACCGGCCATCCACAAGGACTACATCCGAAGGTGGTGCCGAAGGTGCCAGGGACGGTCACTCCTCGCCCTTCTGAGTCCCCCCTTCTGGACCGCCCGCTTCTTCCGCCGGGCCACTGCCATCGTCACCGACAGGAAGCCTAAGACCCGCTGACCAAAGGGATTTTCCTCTAGGAGCAGGGGATTGTCCACTTCCATGGCTTTGGAGGGAGTGTAAATCATGTAGTTCAGAACTCGTGAATGCCATACTGCCGTACCCAAAGGATCCAAACAAATTACACCTTGTTACCTAGTAGCAAGAAGCTACGAATGTAGCGATGCCCTTGCTATTAGTAGCTTCTTGTTACTACTAGTAAGGCACTTGTTACTAGTAGCGATGCACTTGTTCCGTTCGTAGCTTCTTGTTTCGCACCCCAAGGATCCACACACGAGCACCCGGCGGAGGAAGAAACACCGCACTGAATCCATCGCAAAGACCGCGATTGTGTTCCAAACCAAATCCTCCAAATCCAAAATAGTAACTAAGCTGGTGTGTGTATCTTTTTCCATGTTCCCACGCCGGGACGTTTGACTGTGGGGTTTGCTCACAAAGGTGTCACCTTCTGCCACTCATTCGGCCACCTTCTGCCCGGGATCTCGCGGAAACATTGGAGTTGCATAGAATATCAGGAAATCATTCGAATTCGGACATCTCAAAACATGTTCCATAGGAGACAGGTATATGGATGTCCTTTGTTTGTTTCGAGTTGGCTTCGGAACTGGTTCGTAGACCTGCTCGCCGAGGAGCTATACCAACTGGGCTCACCTTTGAGCCGAAGACTCGTCCAAGCCAGCGCGCACCACACCAGCCCCGCGAGGGCGACCAAGGTGTAGGTGAGGAAGGGGCGATAGAAGTGTAAGGAACAAGACCTGACGATGTCTCACGGTAGATCCATCTGTCGAAGACTGGCGATTTCACAAGACTCGGTCGAAGATGTCGCGAGTTCTCAGGGGAGTTGTCTGAGAAACACGTGTTCGCGTCCGACGACTTTTACGATGGGATGGCACGAGGCACACCAAGTGCCTTACTAGTAGTAACAAGAAGCTACTAGGAACAAGTGCATCGCTACTAGTAACAAGTGCCTTACTATTAGTAACAAAAAGCTACTAGGAACAAGTGCATCGCTACTAGTAACAAGTGCCTTACTATTAGTAACAAGAAGCTACTAGGAACAAGTGCATCGCTACTAGTAACAAGTGCATCACTACTAGTAACAAGTGCCATACTATTAGTAACAAAAAGCTACTAGGAACAAGTGCATCGCTACTAGTAACAAGTGCCTTACTATTAGTAACAAAAAGCTACTAGGAACAAGTGCATCGCTACTAGTAACAAGTGCCTTCCTATTAGTAACAAGAAGCTACTAGGAACAAGTGCCTCGCTAGTAGTAACAAGTGCCTTACTACTAGTAAAGCACTTGTTACTACTATAGTAAGGCACTTGTTACTAGTAGTAAGGCACTTGTTACTACTAGCAAGGCACTTGTTACTATGGGATGGCACGAGGCACATGTTTGGACATGGGTCTTTTGATGCAAGTTCGAGTGTCTCCAGAGTCTTCCGCCCATGCGGCTTTTTGTCCTCCAAGGTGTGTCTTGCAAGTTGAAGACCCACACACACACACACACACTTGTTTTATATTCAACCGGTAAGAATTCTTTCTTGGAGGGGGAATGTCCATTGGGTAGATTTTTTGAAGCCCCCAAAACGATTCGCGTTCCAAAATCCGAACTCCGCGACCCCAAAACCGTGGAGTGCCCAGTTCTTGGGATGATGGTCAGTAGGACCGCTACGTCCAATCCAGTCGTCTCAGATGCACAAAGTCATCTGCCCAGCAGGCACACCGACAAGGTTTAACATTGGGAGGGATGTTGCTCCATCGCGACTCGAACGGAGCAAGAGGATGCGAAGCGAACGGAACATGGAACGGGCATTGCTGCGGAACAGGTGAAAAAGAACGGTCGGATTGGAAGGCCCAGCTGCAACAAGGCAAAAAGGCCGCAGAAGAAGAGCCAGGGCAAGAAAAGCCCCTGTAACCTTGGCGGTGGCTTCGTGACTTGGGATCTTTCACAGTTTAAGGTTACTTCTACCTTCCAGGAAAAAGAACATGAAAAACACTCATTTTAAAAACGTTCAAACCATTCAAGGCAGCATGGAGAAGATGTCTAGCCGCTGGCGACTGCCCTTCAACCGGGCCATGGCTGCGGCCCCGTAGTATCCCTGCATCGCGCGGTCAGGAGGTGTCAGATGAGGTGTTCGTTACCAGAGACCGGGCATCCTGTGTGCCCGTGCCTTTTGAGCCCAACACATCACGGATGCACTTCCTAGTAGCTTCTTGCTACTAGTAGCGATGCACTTGTTACTAGTAGTGGATTTGATGAAACCGTGTACAAGGATGTACTAAGCTGCCATCTTCCATATCCAACGTTTGGTGAGACCAACGTTTCTGTGACCAGAAACTCAACGCCATTGGATGAGCCTGCGCCGTCATGGTGGTGCCCGGTGTGACCGTCACCGGCTGCGGGTCGCCTACGACCTGGTCGGAAACCGGGCGGCTGGAAGTGGAGGATTGGTTTGCTCAGCCGGTCGGCCATGGGAGTGACGAAAAGGAATGAACATTTCGGACAAGAACTGCTCTACTTCCAGTGATTCGTAGGGCACATGTATTGACAGAAAATAAATACATGCAGTATATATTGAACATGCAACGTTCGTAGCGTCCTTTGCTCCTAGTAGTAAGGCCAGGAGCCCCGCTCGTAGTGTCCTTGTTACTAGCATATTTCAACAATCCAATAATGTGTGAGTGTTGCCTTTTCTTCCGATACTTCCAATGATCCGCAGGGCACATGTATTGACAGAACTATTGACACTATCCTGACATATCATTTGGCATCTCATACGGAGATTCTATCCTTTCCGGCATTCGATCTGGCATGTATCCTGACATTCCTGCTGGCATTCAATTTGACATCCCTAAACCATGTCATATGAGGAAATAGAAACAAATACATTAAACACACGGCGCATCCTACGAGTGCAGCACCCAAACAACCCAACCATTCCTATAGCGGTCCCTTGTTCTCACCTTCCACGTGGAGCTCGCCACGTAGGGCGAGCTCGCCACGTAGGGCGCCGTCATGGGGGTGCCCGTTGTGACCGTCATCGGCTGCGGGTCGCCTACGACCTGGTCGGTGTGGGCAGCTGGAAGTGGAGGATTGGTTTGAAGTATTGGAAGCATTTCAAACATCCAAGAATGTACGAGTGTTGCCCGTTCTTCCAATTGTTTTTGGATAAACACAAAGCCAAAGTTATCCAACAGCTGTGGTTTGGGCATAATCCATCTCATGGGTAACTCCCATGAAAAAATCCACAAAAATCAGCTGACAAACCACTTGAGCACCTGAATGACTGGACCTTGCATTGAATCCCCAAGAAGAACAAACCATGTTATCAATTTCACGCACTTTCACCCAGTGGGTAGATTCCGTTCAATGGATCTCAGTAAGAAATGAGAAGACGTGGATACAGCAGTGTGAACCTGACACCACCGGACAAGCTTCAAACAAGAGTATTCGCTGCAAATCGCCCTCTGATCGGCCGTGTTCCGCAACTTCTCCATCCCACCAGGAGCAAACTCAGGAACAGGCATCCCAATCATGTGGGAAAGGAATCTCGAATGCTCAAAACATTCCAAAACCATGTCATGTGAGGAGATCAACACAACTTAAATATACTAATTTCTCAACATGGCGCATCCTATGACATCCTCCCTGCTGCAACAAACCCAGTTCACACCTTCCACGTGGAGCTCGCCACGTAGGGCGAGCTCGCCACGTAGGGCGCCGTCATGGCGGTGCCCGTTGTGACCGTCACCGGCTGCGGGTCGCCTACGACCTGGTCGGAAACCGGGCGGCTGGAAGTGGAGGATTGGTTTGCTCAGCCGGTCGGCCATGGGAGTGACGAAAAGGAATGAACACTTCCGAAAAGGAACAGCTCTACTTCCAGTGATCCGTAGGGCACATGTATTGACAGAGCTATTGACAGACTATCCTGACAAACACAGACTGACATGGGTAGCCACATGTGCATTGACACAAACATGTGCCGTGACATATGGTCCAACTTTGGTGTCATGTATTTCTACATCTGTTCTGCCATCAGACCTACCACCTGTTCCGACATACACTGACGTAGCTTCTGACATTTGATTTGGCATTTAGTATGGTTTGGCATCTATTCTGACATTCCTGCTGGCATTCAATTCGGCAACTATGCCGACCGTCTTACTGCCATAAACTGATTCTAACCATCTGAACGTCTTTCTGGCATGTATTCTGACATGCCATCTGGAATGGCCGTCTTGTGTGCGGATCCCGTGTGCGACTGAGCTGGAACTCCACTTGACCTCTGGGTGCGTGAAGTGACGAGCTGGAGGAGTAAGGCGAGGCCAGGAGCCCCCTAGTAGCGTCCTTGCTCCTAGGAGGACGAGGAAGGAGTTACACCTCTCAGAAATTCTAGAGACCCTCACCTGGCAGGTAGGGAAAAAAGAACCCACTGATGGTCCCTTTTGGTGTGTTTTGTCCTGTTCTTCCGAAGCTTTGGAAAAAAGAGCAGGACACCAAAGATTGTGGTTTGGGCCTGGAGGCTTTCTGTAAAACAACACATCTGCCACGGGGTGTTGTTTCAAAACGTGTGGTTCTCAAGAAGTTGAAGGGCAGAGTCCTATCAAACCTATAGGCAGTGTGGGGTTGTCCATCATTTGTGACCCCTTGGAAGCCAGCTGGCACAACTATATACAATTAGGGTCACCAAGGGAAAACACGTTTCCCATGATATTGCATCTCAAGGCATTTGCACACACTTGGCACAAATGCAACAAGCTGTCCAAGGGCTATCATGGTTATCTATGCCTCCACAGGGGTTTCATGAACCTTTAATGTGTATTCTAAGTGTGACAGCCATATATTGGACGAAGCAATCAAAAATTGAGCAACACCAATACAGAAGTGCGTGAGACTTCTATGCGTGGGCCACTCACTCGCCTTTCACGAGAGGTTGAAAGACCAACATGCGACTCTGCCAGAGGGTACCTTTACGATAGACCCCGACAGGGACGGCGCCTCACTTGTGCACGCAACATCGGCTCACATGTACCCGCAGCATGTTTTTTGAAAAGTCACTCACCTGCGCACACAGGATGAACTCACATGTACACACATCGATTTAAACAAATACAAACCTGTGCCTGGTACCACATATATACCCACCAGCGCGCACAGCTTTAGCTCACCTGCGCATACACACACAAATTGAGTTGATGTGATGTGTACAAGTTAGGTCACAGTTAGGTAACAGTTAGTGAACACAAATGCTCACTTTCTGAGAATACAAGTTCAAACTTCTTAATGGGGTTAGGTGGGGTGGGTGGGGTGGGTGGGGTGGGTAGGTGGGTGGGTCAATCACGTCTTTGTGGACATTCTTCCACATGACATGATGATCTCTTCTTAGCTATTTGCTTCCTTCACAGCTGGGCACCACAGCGGTGAGGTCTTTCCCCCCGTTCGACCCCACCAGGGCCATCGCCGAATTGGGGCGCCCGGCGGGCGTGGCGCCGGACCAAAGGGCGTGGCCATCGGCCTTGGAGTGGGTGAGCTGAGCTGAGCTGTGGGGCTTGGAGTTATAGAGAAGTACCCGTGCCATGCTTGATTGACGGATATATGACATCAACTCTGGACATGGGAAACCAAGACCTGGACTGATGGCTTGAAGGGTTCTTCACTTCCGCAGCGGTCATTTGTGGTCCATACTTCTGCAAACAGGTTGATGCACCGCAGAATGACACAATGACAATGAAGCCACTAAGGCTTCAAGCCACTATGGTATTGACAAACACATATCTGATCTTGAGCCGTGCAGCTAGTTGCAACACCAAATGAACGAAGACGTGCAAGTCATATCGTAATATGAATACAAGCGTCCTCTTGCTATTAGTAACAAGTGCATCGCTTCTAGTAACAAGTGCCTTACTAGTAGTAACAAGGACGCTAGTAGTAACAAGTGCATCGCTACTAGGAGCAAGTGCCTTACTACTAGTAACAAGAAGAATTCAATTAGAATTCTAATTAATAGCTTCTTGTTACTACTAGCGTGGCACTTGTTACTACAAGCAAGAACATGGTTCTTTTGGACTTTGCTTGTCGTCGTCAACCCCGAGCCAAGCAGTTGATGGACTATCAACTCCCCGTGGAGGAGCACAGCAGTCGACCATTCTCTCTGACGTGACGGCGAAATCCGAGGCCGCATTGTGGCTTGACAGTGAGACGAGGAGCTACATGACTTATAAACATATCTTAAACCCTTGGACATCAACATCGAACCTGACCAACCAGGAAAAACACCTGTTCTGAAAGGAGTGATTGTCCGATTGTCCAACATGCTGCTGATGAAAACATATCTTCTCCACCTGGCGACTTGGCTCAGCATTGATGGTCCGCACTTAGCGAGTTTTTTGCTCAACAAGAACTGGCAAAGTGAGCATGGCCGCGCCGTTGCGGTGAATGGCGTTCCTCAAAGGGACAGGCTCCGATTTTTCTGTCCACCTATAGGTTGTCCCTCTCGAGTCCTCCAGTCAAAAGAATAACATCCTAGTTCACAGAGTTGCAATATTTTTCCAACCCAGTCCCACCAAGGCCCCCCTACCTCACCATCTGCAATGACTGCGCCTGGCCGTGCCAGGTTGGCCGTACCACCTCTTCTGGGGTCCGACTCGAGGTTTTTTTGGGGTCTTTTGGGGCTGAAGATTCCGAGCAAGGACGCTATGCTCGGTGGAGGCCATCGCAAGTAGGTTGGAGGCCATCGCTACGAACGTAACAAGAAGCTACTAGGGGCTCCTGGCATCGCTACTAGGAGCAAGGACGCTACTAGGAACAAGAAGCTTTGGCCACACAGGATGGAGACAGTGATGGGTTTCTCTTACGGCCTCGATCATCTCGCTTTGTGGAGCGGGCAATCTGGAAGGTTGAGCATAGACTCGTAGACCCCCAAACAGTCTCATCGTCAAGAATGGCTGTTGATCACCTAAATCCCAAAAAACAAATTAATCAAATTAGATCAAGTTGGTTCTATGGCGTTCTGCGTGGTCTGAGGACATTTGTTCCCTTTGACCAGGGTATTTGTGGTGGTTCCTGGAGATCCCTCGCATGAACCAAGCAAGACTCTTGACTTTTTTGTTTAAGACTGCAAATCCGATTTTAAGTACGTAGTTTTATGAATCCGCGAGTCGATGCCTTCAGTCTACCTTAGCCATCACCTCGGTTCCTTCTCCAAGCGTACGATGAATGGAGGTCCCCCCGAGCTGAAGGAATTGTCCAAAGGCGTCTTCGGACGAACCGATTCCCTCTTTTCCACCTGAAACATCGGTGTTATTTGCTTTCTGGCTGTTTCCGGTGGTCGCCGGTGGTCGTGACGATGTGCAAGTGATATTAACCCTTTCGAAGCGCTAGATAGAAACCCCTTTGACCCTCCTGTTTTGATATAGGAAAGGCCTCTCAAAACAGTCAGTTCGGTGGTCTAAAAGAGGTTCACCACTCAGGGTCTATATAGGTCTAAGACCAAACCACATGCACCGTCCCACCCGTCTTCATCCTTCCACGATCCGGACACCGCGCTTGCAAAAGCGCTGCGCTGCCCCCCCCCTCGGTCCCCCCTCCTTGCCAGGCCTGACAGGTCGGTGCTTGGTTGGACGCTGGAATACATGATGGGCGCGTTGCTATACGCCGCCATGGTAGGCGCACGCCTCCCGGGCGTGGACGGAGTGTTCGCAACCAACCTCGACGTGGATGGAAAAGCGAAAGCGTGACACGGAAGGGGATCATGGAAGGGGCGTCCAAGCTTCGGTTTCTTGGTGTTTCTTCGAGGTCCGAGTGAAAGTGGTCTCGAGCTCCGGGAGTGGACAAAGACTCTGAGGTGTTGGTGAAAACAGTGGTGCTTCGAACTTTGCCCCCAAGAAGTTGGATGTGTCCTTCGGAGTCCTAAATTCCTAAATGTCAAACAAGAAGGAGAACGACAACAAGAAAGAGTCGTTTCGTTCGAGTGGGTGGTGTCCAGCGAGGGGCGGAAGAGGGGCATGTTAAAGCCTTTTAGATGGAATCTATTTGGTGGTTGATCAAAATTTCTTCTTGCTGAAAGGCTCTTCTTCGCGAACACAAAAAAAAGGCTCTCAGTGACATAGGCCTGATGTCGACCTTTCGATCGACCATTTCAACCTCTCCACTTAAGGAATTGAATCCCCACCTCGACCCATCTGCATCCTCCCTGCACCCCCACCTCACAGGGCCACCCGGGCGATCGAAAATGATGCAAAGCTGAGCCCGGCGAAGAAAACCCGCGAGCAACCGCGTGTAGGACGGCTACAGCCGGGCTCGTCGGAGTTTGGAAGGCGAAGGGTTAACCATCCGAGGTATCGGATGTCCTGCTAGGCCGCAGACCATTCTGGTTTCATACGATCACTCACCTCCGTTACCATCCGAAAAGGTACCTGGACCCATCTGGACCCGGGCTTGCAATGGATTCTCACTTCGTATCAGCGGCTTGCAACGGATTCCTTCCCCAAACAACGACCCAAAGAGTCCTTCTTCCCACGACCCTCTTCCTACGACCCGTCACTTTCAACGACTCAAAGTCTGTGATCACCCAGTGCTTAACGTATTGTCTATTTAGGATGATTCATGATTCAGTCGATGTAAAGGGAAGATGTGTCTCACTCATACCTGGTACATCCTGGTACCTTAATACTCCAAAATGTCATGGGTCTTAATCAACAGGATACAACTTCTGAGAGTCTTAGACAGCAAATGCTGCTTAATTTGTCTGACTTGGCATCGAAATCTGTGACTGGGCCGCGTTGCCCTTCTTTTGCCTTCGAAAAAGACCGGCGGCTCACGCCGGCGGAGAGGGTCTGTCCATGAAAATCTTGAAACCCAAACCATACGAGCAAGGACCGCTGTAGCGTTCTGGAGCGCCCAATAACTCCGCATGTTGGCGGTTTTGGCAGCACCAAGTGGCGGGTTTGGAGCTGTAGCCACGGTCATCTGCACCGATTATATGCACCCGTCGCGCGGATGCGCATGCGCGACGGGTGCAAAGACATGGAAAACCAAGGTGTTCCCTCAAAGAATGCAGAGAAAATCAAGGGCGATGATCAACAGCGAGGACTTCAATGTTTGCAATACTAATTAATTAGTATATCGATTAGTAGCTGATCGGCCTAATGATAAGTGCCCCAACACCTTTATGTATGGGATACCAACCAAAACTCGCCCGCAAATGCTCGCAACCATTCTGCTTGTTGACAAATGCAGAATATCAACATACATCAACTATCAACTCAAAGCCTATGTGGTGGTTGGAGAATCTACCTTGATCCTGATCCATCCAGGAAAATCAACCCCACAGAAATGACTGAATGACCTACTGTGTGATGCAGGATGAACTGCTTCGACCCCAATTTAGCTCCTGCAGCTGCACGCACAGGGATTCAATTCTGGGCCATCTGGCGAACCAATGTATATAAAGAGCTAGCAAAGGTGCTAGCTAGCTGGGCTTTGCAAGACAAAGTCCTATACAAAAAAGGTACTTCATGAAAAGGACGTTAAAGGCTTTGGTCAACCCAAGAATCTCAAAAAGAGTACTACTAGGAGCAAGGACGCTACTAGTAGCTCCTGGCATTACTACTAGGAACAAGTGGATGCTACTAGGAACAAAGGGCATCGCTACGAACGGAGCAAGAAGCTACTGCGGTCCGTTGCTGCGAGGCAAAACCTCGCCATCTTTGCCCAAGAGGGGTGCAATGTCAACCTCTTTCCCTCCGTTTCGAGCCTTGAAACTTGAAACTAACCTTTTTCAAAGTAAGTTGGGTAATTTGGAGTGTTTCACCTCCACAACAAGTATGACCTCGATCGCTTCGAGCTGACTGGGTCAAATTGAAGCTACCATGGACATGGCATTTGATGGTTTTAGGACGAACGATCAACGTTAAGAAGACGTGGAATCTCAGGATCGGTCCGTCCAAACCGATGACGGGTCCCGGTGCGTCCAGACCAAACATACGCGGGCCGCGGATTCATGTGGGAAAAACAACAACAAAAACACCTCCGAAGAGGATTGAGCCATCGAGATTTCCTCGACCTCTCCCCAAGCAAAAGCACCGGAATTGCGGGGATGGACATGAGAGTAGGTCCAAGGTTGTGTTCCGATCAGCTCCTCTAAGGGGTTGACACCAGCTGGACAGAAAAGTCGCACCCCGAAAACTGCCCGCAGTGCAGCGCCGACTCCTTCCACCGCCCAAGAACAACGGACGAGGGAGATGAGTGACGATGCTGGGGCGAGGCGTCCCTTGTGACGCCCAGTGTTCCTCACGCGCATTGGTTCTCAAAAGCTCCAGTGTGGTGGGTGTACCTCAAACCACTTAATGGACCTCCATCTCTCAGGTTGGAGGCTCGTAGGTTGGAGGCCATTTCTTTTAGGTTGGAGGCCATATTTCACCGTTCATGCCACTCAAAAATGGGTTTAACTGGCACCCAAAGAACCCACAACAACATGGATATAGCCAAGCCTTTGGGCAAATGATGTGCAGTCTTGCTAGCTCGAGCTCATCCCAAACACCGACTTGCGTAGACATGAAAAACTGAGAAGATCCAGGTCTCTCGAGGTTCGTTCCTTTCTGGCCAGGTCTCTCGAGGAGCTTCCGAGGCGGCAGCGTCTCTTTCTGCGACACGAATTTATGCCTCACTGGGCTCCGGCTCCTGGCATCGCTCTTAGGGTGGAGGCCATTGCTATTAGGGTGGAGGCCAGTACTACTATATAGTAACAAGAACCTACTGGTAACAAAGAGTGATATGGGGATGCCTCACTGACCTCCGGCTCCTGGGCGGATCTCTTTTGACGATCAAACCCGACCGATCGAAACACGGCCTGAAGGGGTTTGGGCACTGAATTCCCTGAGTCACCCGCAGAACCCTGGCGGAAGCGGAAGTTCCAGTTCGCAGTTGATCCGCCTCCCCAAACGTCCGGGCTCCATTTCTGATGAAGTTCATCAAGTTCTCAACTTTTCGCAAAGCAGGTGAGCCATGATATCCATCCACATCCCATCCACAACTTGGTCTCTCTCGATCGATCACAAGAGATGGCTACCGGTCATGGCACCAGGAGACCGATTGACCGACGTCAGGTCAGACCCATTACATGGACCAGGGCTCCAAGCGGACCCATCCCCCATCTCGCTATCCTCGGCTTCTTCGACCGTTGATTCGACCGTTGACTCCGCGCTCCATCGCCTTCTTCGCCGCTTTCTCGGCGAGTGCCTTCGCCTTCTGCTCTAACCTCCAGCTGCGGCGGGTTCCAAGGACCATGAAAGCGGCTGGTTCCGGGGCGGAAACCGTGTTCCCGTCGCAAATGCGGCGGGACTTTTGGTCAGAACTTGCAGAACTGCTACTACTACAGTACCACATCACACTGAGCTGCATGGAAAACATCCCTTCACACTACCAACAAACCCTTCGGCGTGGGAAGCCAAGACTTCAGCCTCTCGGCGCTTCCGACTTCCTGACGTTGGACTCTTGGGACGGTGTTCACGGTGATTGACCCCCTCCCGCCAACTCTCATGGAACCTGAAAGTCGACCCGTGGTTTCGACCCTTTTCCTCTACAACCCGACGTGGTGACCTGGGGTTCCATGTTGATCCGCAGGGGAGACCGACCATTCCAATCTAGACATTGGATGACATTGGGAAGTCTCAAAGCCAATAGCACCCCGGCGAAGATTTTCCCGGCCCAAATGTCTGCAATATGCTTCTAGGTTGGAGGCCATCGCTATTAGGTCGGAGGCCATTTCTTCTAGGTTGGTGGTATCCCTATTAGATTGAATGAAACACATCTTGCAACACTGTTGGGTAATGCCATGAGACCCGGCCCTAAGACTAAGAGCAAGCTCCCTGGAAAAGGTTCAAGTGCTTTCGCGGCTTTTGGCCGTGGTTGAGGGAATCTGTCTTGGAATACACAAAAAGCCGAACTCCAAAGAGTGTGGCCCACAACTCCCTCAATCAAAGTGTTCATGGCAGAAGCTTTTCCACAAAACCTGTCAAACCCGGAATCAAGGGCCATCACTGCTATGATGAACATGTCTTCATGTGAGTCAGATTGACACCAGTGGACGGTGTGAAGGCCATGGTCTTCTCTTGACTCCCCAAACGACAGCGACCACAGCGACCAATGGCCTTTCCGCCAACTTCTTCTTCTCCCGGATTTCGATCTAGGGCGCCAAACGATGATAAACAGTCAGATCGAGTGGTGGGACAATGAACAACACCAAAGAGCTGCCATGGTATTCCGACAATCCATTCCAATCACTTATTGTTTGACTCCCCCTATTATATATCCCAAAACAGGACTTCGCCCAAAGACCCGCTTTACACCGGAGAACTCTTCGGATTCTTGGGAAAACCAACCGAGTCCCCGCTGTCTTCGTAGGAATGACCGTCTCTTCTTCGGTCGTCCGTGCAGCGTGGACGCAGATCCGGTGCTTTCTTCGGTCGTGTGAGTGAGTCGACCTGGTTCCTGCGAACCAAGGCGAAGCAGGAACAAGAAGCTATGAGAAACAATTCTAATTTAAAATAATGCTAATTTGTTACTAGTAAGGCACTTGTTCCTAGAAGCTTCTTGTTACAGGTCCAAGGAATCAGTGGCTGAAACCTCCGCATCCCTTGTGGTTGAATGACCCATTTTGCAGAAAAGGAACATATAGGAACCTCTTGTCAGGATCAACGTGACGTCCCGAAAGTCATGGCATGTAACTAGGTGTGTGTGTGTGTGTTTGGACAACTCTATGAAACTCTGAAAGCAACAAACAATGCTCCAAACAGCTTCAAAAGATCACCTTCAACCCCTTTTTTCCCACTGCGGCTCGCCTCTCGAAGCATCTCTTCAGCCTTTTGAAGCTTCGACTGGTTCTGCCTGGCTTCGCGGAACATCTTTGGTGTGGAGGAAAAGGTGGGGGAAAAGGATCCAAGTGGTGTAGAGGATCCCCCAAACGATCCAAACTCGTCACAACACGTTGTTGACATGATTCAATTATGTCTGTGGCAACATATGGCAACACACAGTGGTTACCTGTACTGACTGTACCTCTTCCTATTTTTGGTTGATGGCCATAACATCGCTAGGTGATTATCCCAAAGACCCAGATCCGGCACCTTGTTACAGTGACATGGGGGGGCTTGATTGAAATAAATAGGGACCCCCAAGCAATTGGGCAGACTGATCTTTGGTTCTTTTCGGTCTTCCCTCAATCCCTGAATCCACGCCCACACGATGTGACATGGTGTTCTTCATTCAGGTAAACATTAGGGTGATCCATCAGGGTCTACGAAGCCCATTTCTCCAGCGCATTGAGCTCTGAAACTATCCCATGCCATAGAAACATGTACTATACAGTGGTTTCCCACATAGATGGCAAAAACCCTAAACCACCAAACTGGCCATCTACTCCGATGGCCCACTATATCTTGCCTGCAGGACTCTGCCCCTTCCATTCCCTTTCCGATCGAACTGAGATCCGTGGCTTGTAGGTCTCGAAATCGGATGTGACCTTGGACCTGGGGCCGGTGAGGGTGTCCCAAAATCAGTGCTAAGAGATATCAAGAGCTTGAACATACAAAACAAACAAGTTTGGGAACTCGGGAGTGAACGATGTTGAAGGTGTACATTGAGGATGCCGTACTGGAGAGTTTCGCCAAATTCTACGTTACAGCACGGAATGCCATTGATGCTAGTTGGTCAGGCATGCATTTCGGGCAATGGAGGGAATTTGCAACCCCATCTTCAGCCTTTGCATTTAAACTGTGCCTGCCACAAGGTTCCAGCCACATGAAATCGCAGAAACACGCCCAGGTAAACCCAATTTATATAGTGCAGTAACTGCAAAGGTATTCACATGTTTTCAGTCTCCATGTCACTCCACCCTCTCCACATCCGTCGTCATCATTTGAGTTTCCGACGGCGGCTCAATCTTCAAGGCCTTCGCCCACTCCTCTGCGTTGTTGCGGGTGAGTTCCACCCCACCTCTGCCGCGAATTCGGGTGGATGAGGTCTGAAACCAGGTCTAGCTGATGGCTGGTTGAGCGGCTCGATCCATGTCTCGGATTTGAAGGGTTGGGTGATGTTGGGTGCATGCTTTCGATTGGATCCCTGTTATTCACACACTATGTCTTAGAAGCTATAGTGACCAAATGCGACCAGTGGTTGAAACCATGTTCAATGTTTGCTTGTGCCAGCAGGTGTAGCGAAACGGTCGCCCTGGATGACGGGTCTTGCGGGAAGCAGTGATCATACTGCACGGTTCACAATTTCAACCCAGTTGAAGCTGAATTTCTAAAGTCGTTGACTAAACTGGACTGGATCCATCTGGATCCTAAGATATCCCAAGCATGAGCTTGCTTGGGGATCCTGAAGAATGGCAGAATCATGAAGAATCAGTGTGACAAAAATCACACGCTGGTGGAGCACTCATAAATAGACAGCTAAACTCTTTAAATGTCCTTTCAACAATTAACAATAAGCTACTAGGAACAAGTGCATCGCTTCTAGTAACAAGTGCCTTACTAGTAGTAACAAGAAGCTAGTAGAAACAAGAATTAGTTAATTCTTGTTACTACTAGTAAGGCACTTGTTACTAGTAGCGATGCACCGACTCACTTTCCGATTCGGCTCGGCAAAGGATGATGACGGTGATGGTTCATCAGTTCACCAGTTCACGACACATTCTTCCGCCCTGCCCCAGCTCGGCAAGGCGAACTCAAAAGCGCAAACACCCTCCACCAGCAATTTCCATTAGAAACCTCATGACGCTTCCAATCCGACCCAGAATCCACCGAGCAACAGCGAATTTCAGGTTTCCTCTCACCAAACGTCGCCATCCAGGTGCGCAGCAGTTCTCCCCTCTGAGCCCTCCGGCTGAGTTCCATGACTCGGAAGAGACCCATGCTAAAGGTGATCGAATAGAGCGAGGACCTCCAGCGACCACGGGGAGTTCCCGGGTTCCCGACTCGAGGAACGGCTCCTCCGGGCAGCACAAACATGTGGTGAAACGATGGGGAGAAGCCTCTTGAGGAGCTCCAATTCCAAAAAAAAACATGTCTCATCGCATCACTCAATCATCTTGAAAGGCGAATGTCAACCACCAAAGAGCCATGGATTTACTGATGTTAGACTACAAGACCAAGTCCCCCATTCGCTTCAACGGTCAAGCCTCGGGAAAGCACACCAAAAATCCTTGCTGGATCAATGCACCGCCTTTCCTTCTACCCTTCCGATCCACCGCACATGCAAAAGCCTTGAAGCTGTCAGAGGATTGAGAGTTATATAGATGGCACAAGTTACCCCAAGTTTGGTAGTTTATCATCTAAAAGACATCTTGGTGTCTGTGCCATCTACGAAAAAGGAGTGTCTGGTCTTTCTGCAACTGGGCCCTAGACATCTCTGAGGGGCGAGGGATCAATAAAAAACAAAAATGAGTCAAACAAAACATTTAAAAACGTAAACGGACCCAAACGTGCAGAGGGAAGAGCAATATTCCATTAACGGGCGGGGGATCAACAAAAAAACATAAATGCATCAACAAATAAACATATTTCAGTGTGATCAAGAAAAAACAAAAATAAACGGACCCAAACGTGCAGAGGGAAGAACAATCAATAATCCATTCGAAGCAGTGATCAAAATAACAAAACACACAAACAGTAAAATCACATGAACTGAACATGAAAATGAAAGAAAGAAGGCAGAAAGGATGAATGAGTCAATGAACAAATGAAATGAATGACATGAAAACACTCAACAATTAAAAGCGGGAGGGGGCGCGGGGGAGGCCGCAGCGCCTCCCCCGCAATGTAACTTGGCACGACCAAAAAACAAATATCATGGAGTTTCCCCAATGAATCTTCCTTTGATAACTGGAATGGTCTCTGTGCTGGGCATCTGGGCAAAGCTTTGCAACATCGCATTTCAATTTCACAGCCTTCTTTCCTTCCTTCCTCCCTTCCTTCGCTCGTTTCTTTCTATGATTTTTTTGATGCATGTTTATTTCTTTTTTGATGCATTTTTGTTTATTTCTTGATGCATTTTTATTTTTACTTTGATGCGTCTCCCATCTCCGAGACCTCAGAACATTCCCCAAACACCACCTCATTGAAACCTCCCAAAACCAGCATTGGACCCTTGACGGTCACTTCGGTCACCAGCATTGCCACTCGTGGAGTCGGACGCCCCACGCCCCACGCGTCGCGAGTCGCGACGAGGCGCTTGATGGACTCGAAGGCGGCCGCCACCTTCTTCTCCGAGGGCTTCTCGGTGCCCTGCGCGGTGAAGGTTCAGCGGGGAAGGTGAGACCCGGACCATCGCAAGGAAGGTGGGAAAAGAACAGCGTGAAGCTGAACATGCATCTGTTGGACCCCAACAACAACGAATACGAGATGACATAGAAGACGTATTTACACATTCATAATTTCACAGCCAAAGCCTAAAAACGGTTTGCTCAGAAACAGCTGAGGTGAAGGAACATGATCCACCGAGACAGGTATAGAAATACCTCTCACGTCTCATGTGCGTTCAGGTCCTGTCGTGCAACTCTAGCTAGCTGTTTCAGTCAACAGATTGGCACTAGGAGCAAGGACGCTACTAGTCTCCCGTCAAAGCGTTAAGGACACCACCTCAACCTGCAACCCCTAGGCCCAGCTAGGCAGCTCATCGACCTGCAGCAAGCCCTGGAGATGTCAGAAGCCTCATTTCCCTCGCCATGGCTATGAGGGTGAACTCATTTGTATGGCTTGGGTCTATCCTAATACCTGGACTCCATGGATGATGATGGTTATGTCGAAGGCCTTGTTCTGATGATTTGCTCGTGACACCTGACTGTTACAGGTAAGAACGGACGGACCCTATAGCCCTATATATATATATCAACGCCTTCACCTCCCACCTCCCACCCCTGACATGTTTAAATAGAGGTCAAATCTATTCACAAACCGATGGAATTGATGGATGGCACCGGATTGCCCCAGCACGATAGTACCTGACCTCGATCCTGACTCTAACCATTCCACCTGAAAGACTGAGAGTACATGTCAGTATAGAAAAAATCGGTGTGTAATTTCTTATAGTAACAATACTACTAGTAGCAAGAAGCTACTAGGGTGGAGGCCGTCGCTACTAGGCTGTTTTCTCACAGGGAGACACCCCTTTTTTCTCCGGCAGTGTCGTCGATGTTCACGAACCTTCCAGGGGAGTCGGAACGCCGCCGGTGTCGGGCTCCCCCTTTGAGCTACACACCATGAACCAGGAGGTTCGTTCGGGATGCGCCCTTGCTCCGTTCGTAGTAAGGCCAGGAGCCCCGTTCGTAGCTTCTTGTTCCTAGTGCGATGCCAGGTAAGGCCAGGAGCCCCTAGTAGCGTTCTTGTTACTAATAGTAAGGCACCTGTTACTACTAGCGTGGCACCTGTTACTAGTAGCTTCTTGTTCCTCTTAGTAGGCAGTCCGACAACCTCCCACCTGATCTCTGCATCTCTCTTCCTTCCGCACCCGCACCCTCACAAACGCCTGGATTCCGGGATGCGCGATGGTAGAAGGCGCCCCGTGCCACGGCAACAAAGGGGGAGAACAACAACTCCCCCCCAAAAAAACCACTTCAAACCGCCTCCATGTGCTTCAGAATCTCCGACGGCTTCGTGGAACCTGGTAGCTCAGGAGAGCTCGTGACGATGGGACGGTGGTTCTCACCATGTGTCCTCGGTCTTCGCCGAAGGGATCTTCACATCACATCGACGTTTCTCGTCGGCCTTTCAACATGGACCAAGTTGGTTGGCAAACTGAAGACTAAAGGACAGTTGCGTGAACCTTTGCAGTCGCCAGCGGGGCCAAACAGCATCATCCCAAGACACCAGTGAGCTTCCCTGTCTCCTAGCCAAAGTCGTTGAATGGTCAAAATTGCTCTCAAAGAAGCGTGGTTAACCTGTTGGAGGGCTCGTGGAAAAACTCGGTCGAATCCAAAGGGTTAAGCTCTCATATGTAACTATATGGCTGAAATGCATCAACAGTACAAAGATGTACAAAGCCATATTCAATACCAAGGTCTTATGAAGACCTCACTAAGACCATATCAAGGTTTCTTAAGACCAGGGTTCTTGCCAAAACCTTGCTTGTATCCAATGCTGACTTTCACATCCATGTTGCCCCAAGCCGCCCGGCTGGCATAAGCAGCAACCGCCTCGGCGTCCGCCTGCACCTCTGGCACTCAGTGTCAGAGGCTGATGACTGGCTACGTCGTGGTGTTGTCCACTACGTCCACACTGAAAGACTCAAAACGACTGCGTGACCAAAGGAATCTGGTCTCACTACCGGCCAATGGCTATGAGGACCTATGACTGAGGCTCCAAAAATACCTCGTTTTTGGCTCCGAGTTCCTACCAATCGAGCCTGCATGATCATGATTTTCCATCGCCTTTTCCATTCCATATCCTTTCCACAATAGACACATCGATGCTCTTGATGACTGAACGTCAGTCAGACTGGCCAAAAGTCACCAAGGTTTCAACAGGTCATTGAATCTACTGGTCAAAGCCACCTAGTAACAAGAAGCTACTTGTAGCTCCTGGCATCGCTACTAGGAGAAAGAAACTACTAGGGGCGCTCCTGGCCTTACTACTAGTAACAAGAACGCTATGATGAACCAAGGGCATCAATTTATGACTTCCTCCCGGCCCTTACTGACTGCGTGCTTGTAGGGCTCAGGGATTCCCCCCTGGTCCCGGGATTTTCGTGTAAAACTGCCGACGTTTTTGCCAACAAAAAGACCGTATTAGTAAGGAGCTCGCACCATCCCCAGGACAAGTAGGACTGCGCACGCCTGATCTGGCTTCAATCCAATGGCTTCGACCAAGGACTTCCAGATCTTCTCTGATTCTTCACCTCAGGACCGAAAGTCGTTCGACATGGCATTCTGCGTTTTCATGTTTTTGTCTCTGCGAGCACAGGGGGTTCTATGTGATGGGGGCTTTCTGGGGGAGCGGGGAATTGGCCAATGAAGCTGAAACGGATGAAATAAGGTACTCTTGACTACTAAAGCCCTCCGTATGAAAATGGTTTTACAATAATACAGTTTTGTTGTTCATTCTAATCGATTGAGTCTGGAGTCCTCTATTACATGTTTGTTTTGCGTGTTTAAATCAAGAGTCTACATCATTGTTCAGCAGGTGGGAATCTTCTTGAACCCTGAGAGACCCTCTGAGGTCAAAGAAGCACGGGATCATTGGCTTACCGTATGAAACCACCCACCATATATTGCCAGTAAGCGCGCCCTTGTAAATCTGAACCAACATAGCAGTGAACATGCCGATGTCAACAATGAAGCCTCTCTTGCATGTCAAACAGGTCAACCTCCAGCCGCTTCAACGGCCAAGCCGGCCCCGACGAATTCGGCCCCCAAAGCCGTTGCCAGTTCGGTTTTTGAGCTGGGCAACTCATCACCAACTTGTCATACTGGCCCATGAGGCCGGTGAAGTAGTGCCTCCGAACTGTTGTCCGATCGCCGATTCGGGTCGCGAAAAGACAGCTGGGCGACATCCGCGGATCTCCGATCTGTTGTGGTTGTCGTTCTGTTTGGGGATTTGGATGAAAGTTATTCAGGAACGGTCCCATGTTGGAGTCGGCCGGTGGCACCGGTGGCACCCGGCTCCCCGTTGAATGTGCCGGAGAAACGCTGGTTTTTCTGCAGGAAAACAAGATAATCATAAATCAACATGTGCCAGCACCCTCCAATAGGTCTGCTCTCGAGGCTTTTGGAGGCTTCAACATGGCAGGGAGTAACCTGTTGGAGGATGCTGGTGCGTGCCACGTCTAGTAGAATGTTTGGAAGGGGGAGATCCCTACCATGCATTTTTCAGAACGACATTGATGACATCCGGAATTTGGCTGCCAGATTTTAGATCGTCAACTGACACGAACCCCCATCCCATATGAATGTCTTCAGTCAGTTGACAAACAAAAAACACATCCGGAAGTTCTTCCCACAAGTTCTTGTGGAAAACAACCCCGATCATCAGTTGAATCCTCATTTGGATGAAACCGTCATTCCACCCATCTCATATTTGACTCACACATACTCACGCGACCCGCCTCATGCCCAAGGCGAAAATGGCATCATACTTGAATCTTGAGTCCACGTTGCTCAGGTGCTGGCCGGACGGCAACGGCCGGAATGAGTCTTTCGTTTGACATGTGGTGGAATGTCTTGAAAAATGACGAAGTCGATCGAAGAATGACTCCCAATTGAACCGCCCCGGTGAAGGTGTGGGACATGACTTCAATCCCTTTGGGATACAGAATATGTTTTATAATCGATTGGAGTATTGTTGGCATGTGACAATGCACACATGTTCATTCCGTCGACCAACCATTTCCCGCACTGTTTTGGGAATTGGCTGACTCAGTTGAACAATTGCACCAACAGAGTCAGCATGGCTTCCCATCATGCGCACATGAATGGCAATCCCATGGGCTTGGCAACGACAAAACATCATCGTGTTCCTGCAGATGAGCACCTGTTACTACTAGCTTCTTGTTACTACTAGTAAGGCACCTGTTACTACTAGCGATGCACTTGTTACTACTAGCTTCTTGTTTCCGTTCCCTTGGGTTTTGGACCAACATTTGTTTGAAAGGATCCATGATGGGTGAAATGACATCATTCTTAATACGAGGCATGGTCTGGGGAGAGTCTTTTTGATCAAACCTTAAGCATTGACCTGTTGTTTCGACCATTTTCCTCTGCGCGGGGGGGAACCACTTGAAAGAAACCAAAAACCAACTTCCTCACAACCGACTTGCTCGACCCCCACTCGACCCGTTCGCCCCCCCGTTCGCCCGGTTCGCGCAACGCGCTGACCGTCTGTGTAATGAAGTCAACCAAGAAGGTCCTATACCTCAAGTCGCCCCACGGTGCAGAAGGCTCATGTTCTTAGACATCCAACCACGAACCATGGAAAAAAGGATCGGACATGGGTAGATGATGGAGAACATGGAGAACATCACAAATGTTTGATGACTTTCACTCAGATTACTCTTGAGTTGTTTTGTTTGGACTTAAGGGAGCAGTTGATTGTTGAGATCGTTCTGGGAAAACAGATTCATCGTGCAGTACGTGTAGATTGAACACATCATATTGTATTTATTCTATTATACTATGTTTTGACCATATGTTCCATAGGGTTTCTCATTGTCTCTGTGTCGGTGATATCATTGAATCATTGAAAGTACAAAGCCCCACATACCAGTGGCTGGCAAACGCGGATACCGCAAGTCCTCTGGGGGAAAGCAGTTGGTTTTGCCTATTGATTCTTCCAAGAGTTCTCGAGACTGTGCGAAGAAAGATGTTCTTGTGGATAGTAACTTGAAACAACTAGCAACTAGAGGACACCGGAAGTGTATTGAAGTATTGCACTTCGTAGAAACAACAACACAGTAGTTGACAAAAAGAGAGCAACACCCAAGGGAACCGCCATATAGAAGACACCAACGAGTCATCCGATTGACTTCAAGATCGTGTTCTCGTGCACCGAGGTGACGATCGTGTCTGGATGCCGCATCCAGTGTCTAAGCATGTCTAGGCCATCATTGGCCACGAGCCCCGTTCGTAGCATCCTTGCTCCTAATGGCGATGCCAGGAGCCCCTAGTAGCTTCTTCGTCTAGTCTTCTTGCGCGACCTTTCCAATCCGGAGTTCCACGTCCCACCAAGTGGAGCAAACTGTCACAAGAAAAGGGGATGGAAAAGGGGCAAACTGAAGCTCCTGCAGGAGGGCAAGACCCCTGAGTCGACTGTACACATGGTTGGAGTTAAATATCAAGACCTCTGTACGCATTGCTTGAGTGCAAAAAGCGCTTAGACATGCTTAGACTCAAACGACGCTCAGGAAATAAGTCTTACCCATGACCGCTTTTCAGCGCCGCGTCTCTCAGGGTCCCGGCATGGGCAGAACTGGCGGCTGTGGGTAGCCCTGGCGTGGATGAGCGAGGTCTTTATTTAGCACGACAGTCAAGCCCTGGCCTCAAGAACATTTCATGACTCTGTTGTCTCTTTAAAGTGCAATCATTTGCTGGCCCCCTGAATTTCCCCGTAAAATAGAGGTTAAGCTTTTGCCACGTGAGTGGGTAGGTTTGTTCTGGTGGGTCTCTATGATCTCTATGACCATACCTAACAACTACTCTACAGATTGATGCCAACTACCATCAACTCTGGAATCAAAGAATCACTCCTTAGCTGTCTACAGGTCGCACAGCCGAGCAATCCAGCAATGGAGTCCCCGAACTCTCAATCTTGTGAGGCTTCGCAGATGAAATAATTTCATGTGAATTCCAACAGCCCTTCAGAATGGTGGAGACACGTATAGAGATTTTATAGAGACCTTTGATCCTCTGGTTAGCCCAGCTAAGTTCTTCCCGGAAGTTGATGTGTGCAAGCCCCACCCAGGCCTTGTAGAAGTCATCAATTGTCTCTGAAACAGTTTTGACCTCACAGCCGGTCGATGCTTTGCTAAAGGCCGGACATGTTTTTCGTTCACGTGCTCGGAGACAGCATGGAGAACCAAGAGAGGTTAAGTGACCTTATAGGACCCTACTGGGGTACCTATGGGAGGGTGCCTTCAATCTCTGTTGGAATCTCTTGGAAAGTCCTGATGTTCTCCATGTCCATCTCAATCGAAAGAAAGTAATTGGTACGGGAAGCCACCGGGTCGACGGCAGTAACACATGTGGGTGTGTATTTAAATTGGGAGCCAACCAATGGTTCTGTTACTTTGCAGTTGCATGCAGTCGACGACATGCAGTGATCACCCTCGGCTTAGCGTAAGGAGAGCAGCATGGTTCTAATGCGCAAGCAACCTTTCAAATTGACCTTCCAATCGATGATATTTCCCTTCTTCCAGGGGGTCTTTGCACCCGCAAAAATAAACTGGTCAGGAATAAACACACATCCGTGAATATCCGAACTGGTGAAATTGCTTTGAAATCATCTGTCCCCTCATGTCTCCTCTCATCCTGCGCATCCTGAAACCACTGCAGCTCCAAAAATGATAAAACACCTCTGAGAACCGCAGTAGCGCAAGAACACGCTACTGGGGCGCGTGGAACGCAAGCGCCAAACAACGCGTGGCGACCACGCGCCGACGGGCGACCCCCACGGGGTTCTTCAGGCTTTCGACCACCGAGGCGTGTCGCGTGATCTTCGGTGGCTTCGGCGCGATCTTCGGCTCCTGGGCGGGACGCCGGAGGGACGGTCAGTGCGAAGGGGATGATACCGACGCTGAAAAAGCGGAATCAGACAATGATGAATAAGAATTCATCACTCATCACTCTCAGCAAATCCAGGTGGTCCGTTCGAAATCCCACTGTGGAGGGGTCTTCAGCCTCGTTTCAAACTCATGTGCCTCCATCAAAGGAAAGACCCAAACAGGCCCATAGAGCTAAGAGCGTATTCTGGCTATCGCTGCACTACCAAAGGTCTGTACATCATTCGGTTCTTGTCCCTTTTCGTGAAACATGGATCCCGATTGATTCCGGATGGAGGTGATTTGTGTAGATCGCCCATGACGTGGTGGTGGACTTGGACATCACAGCGTTTTGTTGTTCGACTGTAGCCCTTGGTCATCCATTCGTTCAGCGGTTTCTAGCTCCTATGAGAGGTGTGTGGGCAGGATGACATACGTTCCCTCCAAACAATCAACACAATCGTGGACAACCTCTTTGTATTCCCAGGGGCCATTTTCCACTGCCATTATTTTAAACAAGGACACTGAAAGGTCCTGCATAATCTCTGATCAACTTTGAGGGCGCGAGGACATCATGTGAAGGGATGCCCAATTCTTCTGGTCCTGTGACATCATATGATTCGTACGTCATGTCTTCACAGTTGTTCTGCGGTGTTTGGTGTTTCCCCCGGCCCCAATCCAATCTCTTCATCAAAGCCACCTGCTTTTGCTTCGTTCACATTGAATCGTTGATTGTTGTTGACCACACCAACAAACAACAAACTAAAATAGCAGGGTGGGGGCTTTGCACGGCTGGACCACCTCTCTCAATTTATCTTATAAACAAAAAAACAATGTGCGGAATGCAGGCACTTATACATCTCCTTCACCGGATCAATTCTGTCCATGCTATTTCCTTGTTCATCGTTCTACGCTCCACATACGCCTCTGGGCGGTCTGTCTACACGTCACACGGAAATGTTCAGTGCGGGCGGCACCCGAGCACCACAAAACCGGAGACTGGAAACAGGAAACCCAAAACCACAATAGCCCCGTGTGCAGGCGATCATTTTTACCGGTTTTCATCCGTATGCGATCAAAACAGGTTTTTGACCGAGGTCTGACTTGTGGTTGAAGGTCTTGTGGTTCTTCACAACTGAGCACTTAGTATAACTAGTAGATTTGGCAAGTTTGATAAAGTTGCCGACATATAAAGTGGTGTATCAACCTCAGTTTTACCTCCTATCTGGTCAAACCTCCACCAACCAACCAATCCCAACCAATGAAATATCTCGGTCTGCCGTCCTCCCCAGCCACCCGTCCTCCCTCCCATCCTCGGCCTTGGGGGTGGTCGCCTTAGCAGCTGCCTGTCCAGTGAAGTCCCCGAGGAAGCTCCAGCCTGCGCGCTGGCGGTCGCTGCGTCGAACCGAACCGAAGCCGAACCGGGAAACCTAGTAGTAACAAGAAGCTAGTAGTAACAAGAGCCACGCTAGTAGTAACAAGTGCCTTACTAGTAGTAACAAGACGCTGTTAGAAGTAAATTAGAATCATTCTTTCATTCTTCAGGCTCCGTTCGTAGCGATGCCCCTTGTTCCGTTCGCAGCGAGCCGAACGCTCCGTTCGTAGTAAGGCCAGGAGCGCGGCGTTCCGTTCGCGTCCTTGTTACTCGCGTCGATGTTTTGGGATGTGTTGGATCAGCCAAAAGGAACAACAGGCGGCAGGCGTTGCCTGTCTGTTTTGGAGGCTGAAACAAACAGGTTCACGGATTTCCCAAGTTTTCTTTGTTTTAAGCGGGATCTGAATGGTGAGCTGCTTGAAAGCTTCACGCTCTAATAGTATTATAAGAATCAGACCTGAGGGGTCTTCCACCCTGCCCATTCCAAAAGTGTTCTTCGGCCGGAAGGACCTGCCCTGCTTCCCACCATCCTAAAGTCCTAAAAGGCCCTAGAGACCTCTAGTTAGTAGCGTCCTTGCTACTAGTAGCGATTGCTACAGGCCAATTTCAGGCAAAAAACAGGATCGTCTGAATGAAATTGGATGTCAACATGCATGCATTGATCGTCTGCATCCCACAGGGTCCAGGTACCTCCTTTTCGGATGGTTGAATGGAGGTGAGTTCGTACTTCCAACGAATGGTCATTGGGGCCAAGGACATCTAAATTGGATGGTCATGGCACCTGTAGAGTATGCAACCCTTTTACTTCCAAACTCTGACGCCCCAATGGCTGTAGCAGGCCTTCTTGGCACGACGTCCCAACAAGTTAAGAAAAGCAAGCAATTTGTTGAAGAAGGGCCAGTTGTACTTGCTGACAAGAGCTTTGAGGTTTTGGAGTATTAAAGGGCCGCTGGATACCAGCCAGTGCTTTTTGTGCGCAACCACCGAAGTACAAAAGCGCTCATGCGTTTGAATGAAATGGTTCCTGTTCCAGTGGTTCCAAATAAACACTATATAAGCTGGAAGAGGTGCAACCACTTTGGTTGACCGGCTCTTGAATTTAGAATTTCCATTGCTCTTGAATTTAGAATGTCCATTGTCATTTGTCATTGCTGGATTGTCCGTTGAGATCCCAAGGGCTTGGCTTGGCAACACATCAATGTGAAAATCATCGCAAAGGGATGATTGCAAGTACGAAGTGCCAAGAACTCTGACCCAAAGTCATTTGCAAATCAAGTTGTGGGCCTTCCTTCGGACATTGGATGGATTCAAAGGAACATGCCGGTCCAGGTCGAACGCATCGCACCTTGGAATCCCAGGAAAGCCACGAGCAGAGCTGCGAGCCTGGAGGTGGGGCTCTGGTTGGGGGTTTCGGGGGAAATTGGGGAGGAGATCTGGCCCAGGTCATCACGTTGAAGCATTCAGCTCCAGATTCTTGGACTCCAATGGCGGGGAGTCGAGGAGGCCAGTGGGCCGAGGCTCGATGGCTCGATGGCTCTGGGCCCCGGAAGTTGGGTAGAAACATCTCTTGGGGGTTGCGCCATCTATTCTGAAACTGCATGTCTGTCTATAGAGATTTGGATTCCAATGGATCAACCTGGGGGGACCGTACAACTGTTCGTGCTGGCCACAAGGCATCTTACCAAGCTTATCTCTGTGGAGCCTCACAATCCAAAGGCCAGTTTCTACCAATGATCCGCAATTTGCACTTCCAAGACAGCATGGTACCAGCTGGCGGTTGGTAGGTCATGCTCACACAACTATATGTTCAACTGATTTGGGCAGCCCCATTGATTTGAAGCCCTATGACTATTCCTTCCGTCAACTAGTAACTAGGGCACCAGGGAATTCGTCTTCCACCCAAAGAAGCGCTTGGTGCGCCACTAGGTGTCTGCATTGTTTCATATTGTTTCATAAAGTTACAGTGAATCCATCCAGTGCACCTGCTTCAATTGCCCCACACCACACCCCACCTTTTCGATGTTCCAAGTATATAGTTGAAGGGGGGGGGCGATGCATTTGATCAGGTACCAACTTGCACAACTTACAAGTTGATGTTGATAGCTTGACCACTTCGATACCTGTTCCGTTCCTTAAAGCACCATATATGCTCCCTTTTTTGGCCCCTCTTTTCCGACCGCCATGGCGTCCAAGCTCGACAACCCGCACTCGGCACCCGGGGCGTCGCATGGCAGGTTTCCTGTACATCATGGCGCCTGCTCGCGGTTTGCCTCGCGGCTCGCCACGCGGCTCGCCACGCGCGGCCAAGTGAGGGATGACCAGGTTCTTTCGCCACGCGCGGTGGGTTTTGGGTTGCCGGATGTTGCCGGTCTTTGGGGGAAGCGAAGTGGAAGTCTTCAGATGGGGAAACCTCATGGCGCCAGCGGCTTTTTCGATTTGGTGGATTCTCAGTGATGCAATCGGTGGAATGGCTTCCTGTGCCCTAATTCCGTCCAACTGGCAGGTTCATTGGCAGGTGAAAGGAAAAACAAGCATATGCAAGCATGACTGAACGAATCAAGACACAAATCCCCCCAAACCATTCGACCCCCAGGTCGAATTCTTCGAAAACAGACCGGTGTCGACCCAGTCGTTGACCCGGGTGTCTGAGACCGCCGAAGACCTGTCGAGAAGTCGAGGGGTTTCGATGTCGATTGGTCGACCTGAAACAGAAATCCTCTTCCCAGATGCACTAAAAGTGGTGGCGCAACTGGGTGGCCTTTTAGATTCACCAAGAAAAAAAACACCATCAACGGTAGGCCATATTCGCAGTCCCATCGAGCGTCTGGGCTTGGTGCTTCCCTGGTTCCGGGGAAACACCTGGACCGTGTGAGGGTTTGATCTTTGGACTTCGACATCACGGTGGAGGTCGTTTCACCTTGTCCAGCGATCAAACCTGACGGACCCTGACGATCATGAAGTCGCTGGAAACAAGGGAAAACCGGCGACAGTGGCGACATGAGACTTTGGAAAACAATGGCATCTTTGATACAACTTGCTGAAATGACTTGTTCACCTTGCGACAGGAGCAGATTCGATCATCTGGATTCGAACATGGTCAACAGTGACATGCCACAAGCCAACCACTGCCGCTTACGCGACTGACCAACCACTTCCCTCCCAGCACAGCTCGCAAAAGCGCCTGCGATGGGGTACTGGGACGGCAGGAGTCTTAAAGGGCAGCCAGTGCTGAACCGATTGGAACGGCGGCGAACACGAACACCGCAGCGGTGTTTTTCCGTGGCGAAGGAAGTCAGTGACGATCGGTTTGGCCAGCAACAACAAGTGACATCTTCCAGGATCTGATCTTGAAAGCTGAACCCCTCCATTTTGGGGCTGGAATTGAACAACATATGAACATGGGTCCCTGGATGTCCTGGTATAGTAGCCATATAGATCAAAGCCATAGATCGATCAAATGGGCGGTGGACTTGGGGTCTATGATCCAAACCCGATCGTAGATCCCCATCAATCGAATCCATCCATATCCCTCCTCCAAAGGTACGTGTTCTTGTTCACCCCCCAAACCCACTCCTTCATGCCATCTCCGGTATGTGGGTCCAAACTGAGTTTGCATAGGAATCTATCCAGCAAACAAAAGAACATGGGCATGAAGGAGAACTCTAGCTGACAATTCATTCAATATCAAACAAATGAGAAAAACGTTGCTGTCAGCAAGAAACGCTGTCAAACGGCCCCACCATCTGTCCCCACAAGAGATCCATCCTCCGTGCCGCGCCAGACGCGTCACCTTTTTGTGTCCTACACGGCAGCGTCTTCGCCCTCGCCTCGCCAACGAGTTTCGATCCAAGGCGCGGCAACGGCGAAGTGGCGCAAACACTTCCAAGCTTGAGAGGGAATGTGGTTCCAAGAATGTTCAAACACCAAGATCAAAGGATTTATACGAAGACTGTGCCCTTTGGGATTGTACTACGAACTCATCTTGAGAATGATAATTAGCAAAATCCGCCCTTTAGCCGGCGTGTTCTGTGGATGTTCCTGTTGCTGTTGTGTTGTAAGTCTTTCCCCTACGCGCGGATTTTTGCTACCCCCCCCCCTCCCCCCCTCTTCTCCTCTCTACTATGCCAAGACAGCACACACATCATCCTCTACGGCACTCCCGCATTCACCCTGCATCCTCGAAGCGTACGCCCCAAAGATAGATCAAGGCTGCAGCACGGAGCACCCTCCTCCTGCTATGCCTCCAACCTGTCCGCTAAGATGCCAAACTCTTCTTTTGATAAACAACTACCCTGTGTTCCACTGCAGGCATTTTCTACCCCTTCTTTCCAAACCCGTGCTCAAATTGCTACAAACATGTGTCTTTCATGTGCGTGTCTGCTTTTGTTTACCTTATGGCCTTGCCACCTGGAAAGCCGGCGGAACACGCCAGCGGCGGTTAAATTATTTGCATGATGTGTCTTGCGAAATCTTATGAATCTCCCTTGTGGACACCCGTTTTGCGGCAACTTTTCTTCCGACGTCACCGACGTCGATTGAGCGAGTCCGGCTCGCTTGTGGCGTAGGCTGAAAGACCAGGAACGTTCAGAACTTGTGTAAACTCAAACAACCAGAAACAACCAGAAGCTACTATAGTACTATGTTGGAGGCCATGGAGGCCATCGCTAGTAGGTTGGAGGCCATCGTTACTAGTAACAAGAAGCTACCGAGAAGCTACTAGTAGAACAAAAATACACCTGGAGTCTCAAACAACCAGAAACAAATGCTTGTTCCAATGGGACAATTGAGATCCTTTACATAACAAAGTGGTTGTTTAGGGAAACATTCATAATTGGTTTCTGGTGCTTTGGGTTTCCAGGTGAATATGTCTGGATCTATCTGGTTCTATTTCCTGCTGTCAAGGGAAGGTGCCTACTTGAGCGATCTTTCGACACGTTCAATGACTATAGATGCCCTCAATCTTCCGTGCGCCAAACTCTCTTCACTCTTGGACTCGCTTGTTTAAAGAAAACACGTGAAAAACAAACATATAGGGAAACGGTCCATAATTCGGGAAACTCAACAAATCACCCGACAAAAATACCCCCAAACAGGCTCATCCCCCCAGGCGTTCGTCTTCACGCCTGGCTCGAGGCTTTCATCCACCCGAAGCACTTCGGCATCCAGCTTCGCCTGCGCGCGACGAAGCCGCGCGCGCGAGTCGCCCGGCCGGTTGGGTTCGGCTGACCCAATTTGGGACCCAAAATGCTTTGGAGGTCCTTGGTCCGTTCGTAGCGAGCCTTGCTCCTAGTAAGGCCAGCCTCCAAAAGGGTAGGATTTAGAGGATAGGAATTTCATGGAATGTCGGCAAAAAGAGTTGTCTAATGTTGTCTACATCCAACCGCTCATGGACACCTCGAATCAAAACCATGTGTTCAGAATGCTTCAAAGACACAACCTGCAAACAGCTGCTCTGGGCTTTCCTGGGAACACCAGGGTTAAAACATCTTAAAACTAGCGAATAGGACGCGGTAGGACCAGTGTGGGAAATCCGCGTCTGACGCAGAGAACACGGGTATATGTCTTACATTGTCTTACCATGTTTTGCCGTCCCAAAGAGCAACGTGTACTGGGTCAAAACCCGGATCCCCAAAGCAGGGCTTAAGCAGGGTAGGTTGACCTCCCTAGTAGTCCATTCGGTTCCTTTTCTCTGGACCCAGGTTTTGAACCCCATCCATGTGGCTTCCATGCCGCAGCTACAGTCTGGGAAGAAGATCTCGTGATTCCACACTTGCAGGTTCCCAACCATAAGGGGTTGTTCCTCATCAAATGAATCTAGCCCACCTCAAATGAGCACCTTCGGAATTTCGACTTTCAATTCGTATACCGATTCTTACATCATTTCATCAAAAGGAGTATTGACCATATCTTATTCAACAAATAAAACACACAGCAAAAACCATGGTTTTCGGCGCTTCCATGTCAGAACTCTTCCTCTTCAGCACTCCGACCGAGGAGTTCGCCCGGATGACGCTCACCTGTGACCCCTGAGACCTGTGAGGTGACCGGGGACAGTGTTCTGCATGAGAAGAGCTGGGATTTTTGCGTATCACAGTACAAAAACTGTAAGAACTGTATTATACTATATAGTATAAGAGTACAACACAAACCTTTTTTTGCTTCCATTGCCCATCACTGGCAGACCAAAAGCCGATGATGGATGCTGACGAACACTCCCTCAGCTTACTCTGACGAACACCTCAATAATCAAAGGAACCCCAGGACAAACTCTTACAACACTCAATGATCCAGTGGCTTGAAACTGACATCCATGGAAGCTGAGGCAGATAGTAAGGCAACAAGAACGTCATTTTTGGTTACGGATCCTCACACACAATCGGATCCTCGCCTGATCCTCCTCGGTGGGATTCAAGCGGATGAGCTTGTTGCATCCGGCCACCAGATCCTGAGCGCTGAGCGGATCGATTGCGCCCAGCCCAGGTGGGGTCGAGCCATCTGGCTTCCAGCGGTTCCCAGGTCTGCCCAGCTCTGTGACGCTCTTCTCACACCCTGCGTAGGGACCGCAGGACTCGCACCCTCGGCTAAACCTCACCCAGTGGACCTCAGGTCGTGCTGGGAGCTCCAGGCAGCGCGGTTGATGCGGCCCTTCTTCTTCAACCAGGAGGCCACAGAAGCCATCTCCTCACCCATTTGGAGAAGGCCACCGGTGAGTGAGGTTTTGCACCGGAAGTAGGGAGGTGGAAGCAAAGGGGAGTAGGTAAAGGACAACTCCAAGTGTCGTGGAAACAGAACAAAGATGAAACACACCTGAAATAAACGAAAGGACCAAACCTTGATGATACTATTCTTACTATATATATATATAATATACATATTATATGGGGGCATGGGGGAAATTCGGGTCAACTGTATGTCATAAGGAACTCGTGGGAACACCCTCGAACTTTGGGAAAGCCTCACAGTTCCATCACCATCCCCGGGACGTGTGTCGCACCCGTTTTTCTTTGTCCACCATGCGAGCCAAACACCATTTATGGCTGTTCCAATCTCTCAACATCCTGAAAACATATAGGGGATGAGTGTAGTATTTTAATTTGGAGACCTCCAGCCAATGGATCGACTGATCTATTGAGTCTATTGTCCTTCTTCCGGTCGTTGCTTGGGAGGTCTCTCTAATTAAACTACACAGCCACACTTTGTTTCGGATTCATTTGCTTTCATGACAGCGAGTCCCTGTGCTGTGCGATCACCACCTGTTCAGTCTACGTTCAAAAATCCTCCACAACGTGCCAACCCTGATGCCAATGCAATGGCTGCCATGGCTGTCAGCACTGTCAGCATGGCTGGTCTCAACATCTCTCTACTTGTTTACTAGTAGCTTCTAGCTGCTAATCGCGATGCCCTTTGCTCCTAGTAGCGATGCCAGGAGCCCCTAGTAGCGTCCTTGCTCCTAGTAGTAAGGCCAGGAGCCCCGTTCGTAGCTTCTAGCTGCCAGTAGCCATGCCCAGCCATGCTCCGTTCGTAGCGTCCGATCGCTACTCCTCTTCCTGCCGATTCCACGGACCTCTCAGGGCCCGGAGGGTCACACGATTTCCTCCCTCTCTCATTTCCTCCAAGTCTCCCAAATGGCTTCCTAGGGGTTCAGCGTCCACAGCTCAGGAAAACGCGACAGAGATCCTGGAAACCACCAAGTCGAGCTGAAGGGGGCCTCAGTTCGATGTCCGACAAGGTCCGATCTCCTCCAGGGTGATGTAGATGTACTTCCCTCTGTCATCGAAGATGCCACTCAAACGTCCTGGGAGCTGACGGTGGCCTTCCCTCCGAGTTCACCCTTCTGCGTAGTCCGATGTGCGGGGTAAGGACGTGAACCCGTCCAACACGGGACATATAGTGAAAGCTCACTGAGGCCCTCCTGTCACTTATTGTGAACTCACTGGACAAGAAGGGTTCAACTTGTATTCGCTTCCATGGTCAACGGGCCATGTGCATGGTACACATGTCTGTGTGTGCAAAATAACACTTTTTCTTGTGAGGCCTGGGAAACACAAATGGACACCCGCCTACATTCTTCACAACTCAACCAAGTAGGTGCACAAACCTTGAGTAGGAGGCAGGTTTGTCTGCGCAATATAAATACACTTACAAATCTGTCTAACTAACTGTATGGGTTGAACCCCCAACCGTTATCGAAACGTACTGACATTGAACATCTTCGGCTCAGCGCAACAAAGGTCTCTCATGCGCACTTGGCGGGTTTTAGGACCCGTGCATCTCCATACGCAGTTCGTCATGTCAAACATCGAGGAACGTTTCTTGAAGGAACGTCTTTCTTCGCAAGGACTTGGGAATCCGTCAGTTTTCAATTTATTGAATCACACGATGGGCTTTGAATGCCCGCTACATCTGAGATCATCATTCGTGTTGTGAAAAAGTGAAATATGTAGTCGCAACTTACCATATACATCCCTAAAATGTGAATCGCCAACAAGTTTGCATGTTCATCCCAGTTCCTGATTTGAAGGAAGTAGGAATCTCCAAACCCACCGGTCATCTAGACCCAGACAGCTCACCAAGACTGGGATGTCAGGCCCATCTTCTCCAACTCCTGGCTCCGTCGGACATCGATCGGATGCTTCACTCCCCTTCTTCTCCCTTGGGCCGGGAACTTCGGGTGGAATGAATGCGCGAAGGGGCGGGAACAAGTCGCTTTCAAGTAACATGTGGCTTCATCGTCGTTCCTCCATCACATACCTCCAACACACTTCTTTTACACGTCCCTGGCCGCGCTTCGCCTTTCACATCCACCGCGTCTGCCACTCCTCTAAGCGTTTGATGGCGTGCACCGTCCGCATCCTGAACTCGGCCGCCAGGTCCTGCACAATGAGAACGCAGTCGACGAATGAAGGGCCGACGAAGCTACCATGGCCAGGCTTCCAGAACGACCTGGATATTTTTATCAAATGTTTTTTATATTTATGTTTGTATTCATGTGTGCATATATCTATATCGAGTGTGCTTTGCGGACTTTTCTACCTTTCTCCTTTTGCGCGTGTCATCATGACTCCTGCATCGCATGTGACATGAGGGTTGCAACTCTGGTTTCACCACAACAACATCCGGCACGTTGGGGATCCATGCCGCAGGGTTGCATACTGAGGGCACGTGCCAATCAACGTTTTTCCAAGTCTGCGTTTGGCCCTCCAGGTCCCTTTTGTAACACCGCGTGTCCACAAAACATGCCGCCGAACGTCTGTCTCTCAGGCGGCAATCTCCCTTTGCGTGTCTCTCTCTCTCTCTCTCACTCACACTCACACTCTCACTCTCACTCTCACCCTCCCTCTCACCCTCCCTCCCTCCCTCCCTCCGTCCCTCGCTCGCTCGCTCTTTTTGTCTCCTCTCTCTCTCTCTCTCTTTTTGTCCCCACTGCTACAGCAGCCCTGCTTGCTTCCGGCTTTCCCTGTTTCTTCCCGGTTTCACTGCTCAGCTCTTCGGTTCCGGCGGCCTCCAGGTTCACCACCTTCCGAAGCTTCACGTAGTCCACGAACCTCGCGGTTCCCCGCAGCGGTCGGTGCCACCGTCGGTGCTCCAGTTGGTTCGGTTTCGATCTTAGAGATTCCCTTCCCGGTGCTAAGAGGGTCAGGGGTGATGAGGGGTGGATTCTCTTAGCGGTCAGCCGTTCATTTGAAGCAAACGCCAACTGCAGTAGACGTCTACTTTCAAGCGAATGCCCTTCATTATGGGTTGCTCCATGCTTGGCTCCGTTGGCCGACCAGTTCCAAAGCTGCGACGATGCTCTGGCTCCCAACCGAGTAGCTGCCGTAGTACGAGCCCCGGCTGCTGGTGGTAACGTTCTGGTGTGCTTTCTACTCGTTTAAACAAGGAAGATGTCGAAACAAGACCTGTGCAGGTTGTTCAGGGTTTTTCTCCCATATCACAAGACCTGTGCAGTGAAACCCATATCAGAAGACCTGTGCACCACTTCATTGCATCCCATTAAACCCCCCCTCAAGGCCTTTAACGATCAATGGTTAAATCTTTGCCGCACTCAGGGGGCACTGCACAAGGCCCGGTCCATTCGACCACGACCGACAGCTGGGTCCTCCCGCTGTTCCACGACCCCTTCCCCCAAGGTGCCATCATCCTGGCGGACGCGAAGACGAAGGCTTTTGATGGTGGAACACGGAACACACCCTGACGGGCAAGTAAACGAACTTGGACGCTGCAACAGGTGGTTTTGGGTGGCCAATATGATATTAATCTGATGTGTTCAGCCGAAAAAAATCTCAAAAAGGCAACAACACCTACTAAAACACTAGCAGCAAGTTTAAGAGCAGCGTCAAGAAGCAACAAGAAGCCCCACACGCACGACACCTCCGAGCCAAGTCCGGAGCGAGATGCTGAACTATCGGCATGCGGGTGACATGGCGGGCCTCACCCTCTTTCTCCACGGAAAACGTTTCTTTCCACCTCCGCTGAGTTCCATGCTGCGGTTCTGAGTTCCAGCGCGAAAGGGAGAGGGATTATTCTTTTTGTCCACGTGTAGCCATATAGCTGTTAGCTACGCCAAGCTTTTTGTAAGTTCATGTCAACCACAATAAATCCATGAAACAAACATCTTACAACAGTCGTTGAAACATGTTAAACCTCATTGCAACAGGTTGTTGAACCATGCCAAACCCCATTGAACCAGGATTTAATGCACCAACCCCAGTCAAATGACCACTTCTTCCCTCGTCCGTTGATCAACGAGTTGGTCAACGCCTACTCACCAGTCCCTAGGACCCTCACCCCAGAAGTCTTGGCTCACGAACATGTTTGCAAACTAGCCATAAAAACCGTCACTTGGGATGATTTTAGCATCATTTGACCCTAAAGGAAAGAAACCAACAGAAACCATTCGCGAGTCCTTCACCGAGCCGCTTGTCCATCTCTTCCTTCTCCTGTTTCTGCTTCTCTTCTCTGGCCTCTGAGGGGCCCAAAGCACACATTCCAGGCATCCCGAAAAGGACAGGCGTTGCCTCAGCGGAGCCTTGGGGAAGTTCGTATGCAGCTCTTTGGGAAGATTTGGGCCATGCGAGATCGCACATCCAAACGCGCGTTCGTTGAGCCTTCTCATCTTCCTCTTCCCTCCTCAAGCGTTCGGCCTCTCGTTCTCGCTGCCTCTCACTGTACCTGGACAGATCATTCGCAATCGAGACCGGCCGTGACCCCTTCGCAGAAAAAGGAGAATCGTTTCACCGGGAATCGTTTCACCTGTAACAAGAAGCTACTAGATGCTACTAGTAGCTGGAAGAGGGGAGCGGGCTAAAAAAGACATCACTGTGGAGCAACGTGTCCATTCTCACAATCCCGGGCCCTGCCCTCCCTCAGAGCATCCGCCCAGGACCGGCGAAGTCCCTTCAATGCCCTGGGAGCACTTGACCGCCTTCTCACTGGCCTTCTCAAGCTTCTGCTGTTGAGCCTGACAACAAGCTTCTTTTGACAAATACCCGTATTTCAACAAATCCTGCCCGTTCCTCCGTTCCTTTGGATTTCTTGAGAAGACACCCAAGAGTACAACTCCCAGATTACTGACAAGATCTCCCAACAGTGAGGTCAAACTGCTGTGTTTCGGGCTGCTCACACAGACGTCCGAAAGCAATGGGACACCCCTTTGACCTGAGACCTCCCACAAATGGCGGATGCATGGACTGCTGGACCTGCAGGCCTTTAGAACGTCTTTTTTGTTGCCTGGCATCGCTACTAGTAACAAGGAGCTACTAGTAACTCTTAAAGGCTCCCCGTGGCGCCTCTTGCTCCGCCTGCTTTTGAGCGCGCTTCTCCTGGCGGATTTCCGTGTCCACCAAGCCCACGAGTCGACCCGATGCAGCGCCTGGATAGGGGTTGAGATGCATCACTTGGATAGGGGTTGCGTTGACCCCCCCCCTTACCCCCCACCCCTATTCACTTGGTATCGTAGATATTGATTGTGGACTTGGCATCGTGCTGAATCCCTTGAAAAGGGTCGAACCCTGAACTGCTAGCTGCGGAGTTCGTCCATGAATGCTGAACCCGCCTGTTTCTTCGCTTCCTTTGCCGGGTTGGTCCTCTTGGCAGCCTGCGCCCCCTGGGCCGCCTGCACCGGACATGGAGGATCAGGCCCCTGTCCTGGTCACTGAGTGAAGTCTACAGATTGACTTTCAGCTGGAAGCTGTAGCAAGTTGTCTGAGATGCCCAAGTCTGAGTTATCTTCAAGTATGTTGACCTTCACCTTCCATCAAGCTGGGATCATTGATCTAATGTCATCACATGAATCACCTCGGTAAGAGGGACATATGGCTTGTCGGGTGCGCACATGGATGTGGTTCAGACAGTAAGCAATTGCATGTATATCATCTGGACACATACAGGACTATTTATATCTGTTTGCCATCAGGACCCATAGAAGAGTGTTTCGCCTATGTTTAACAAAACGTTCAAATCTTTCACCACCGGAGTCTTTGGAAAAGTGCGTCTCACCCATGTTGCAGCAATATGTTCAGAATCAATGTAGTCTCGTGGGGGCCTGCTTCAAAACGAATATCTCAAATGTATGTCGCCCATGAAACATGTCACTTGGTCACTTTGCAGCAATTAGAAACGTTTGAACACAATCCATATCTTGGACATGTACAGTTATGTCAACATAGGAAATGCTAGACATACAGGGCGATGCGCAACGCACGGGTCTCTGGTCTCTGGTCGTAACGAACTCAGTAGTGCGATTTGCCTAGCAACAGCAAGCCATAGCTCGCCATTATTTAGCTTAATATTTATAGCTTATAGCTCACTCCAACTCGTAAGCTGGTGGCCTCCCAAGACAAACGACTTCGGCCATGATGTAGGCCATGTCTTCGAACGAATCCCAGGCCTCCTCAGCACCTCCTTCGCCCTCGTCGCCCGCGCGCGCGGCGCCGCGCTGCATGCGGTCCAGCGCGTTGCGGCGCCTGGGAGACAGATCAGATCCTGGTTCCCAGTCGCGTCCGATCGCTCCGTTCGAGTCGCGATGCCCGATGGCTCCGTTCGCTTCGCGTCCTCTACCCCCGTTTGGATCGGCGCGGTGCCCAGGGGAGGCTCATTGGAGGTCTAGACTTGGGCGTTCGGCCGATGTTCACGAGAAGTGGCTTGCTTCACCATGGTTCACCCAGACGGTTTCCACACCTTCCTGGGGCCCCCAGACCGTGGCTGAGCTGCCCTCAGCCGGCGGAGCTTGCGACTGGATGTGGGTCCATGCACCGAGTCTGTGCGGTGCCGCCAAGGAAGGTTTTGCCGTGTGCGGTTCCCTGGGAGACCTGACCTTGGTAACTCAAGTTGCTCAAGTTGCTCGGCCGGTCCAAACGTCCTCATGAAGCATGGAGAGTTTGGTCTTGAATCCCTTCGCCTACAGTGCATCGTTAAATCATTCGCACACTGATTTATGGACCCCCTCAAATCCGAACAAGCGCATGGTTCACTTCCTTCAACAAGATCAGACCCTTGGACCATATTCACCAACAAAGTCTTCAAATCCGGGGAGAACAGCAGCTTGCAACTGCCTGCAGTTGCCAAACTGCCGACCGAGTGCAAGTTCATAAGTGATCCTGTAGCCGCCTGCGGTTACGCAATTCCCAATCATTGCCCAGTGGCTGCTTTGCCTGCTCCTCTTCCTGCCGGAGCCAAAGGCTTTTCCGAGCGAACCGGGAATACCGGGGATGATGCGGTTCCAGTGACTGCGCGGAGGTGAATTGAAGACTATACTGTACTGGGTATGTCTAACACATACATCCAATGGATGTCAGGGATGATGACCTTTGGAGGACGGCATACATAAAGTAGAGATCCTTGGATGACCAGTTTCCTCTACAAACATATTGCTTTCCACTTCCATGATGATTTTGAAGGAGTGTGTCTATCCCAGGTGTAACCCTATCTCGACCACACTACAGCTACTCCCGCACCTCCTCTGAGATAGCTCTGGCTTTGATCCCGAAGAAGACGAACCTCGAGTGGAGCTTCGGTTCTCGGGAGTTCGGCGAAAGGAGTACTTTCAAGCCAAAGGAAGGCGGTTTTAAAGGCGGTTTGTGGGTGAGCCCAAGGAAGGAATCTATAGTGGGGTAAATTCAGAATCGCCAACTGCCCAAAAAGCACTTCTTGGGCCACATTTGGCAAGCAAATGGATGATTTCTCCAACCAGGAGCCTCTTCAATCTGTGGTTTCATGGCGTTTTCGGTGTGAAAGCAACATGCAAGTGGGGACACATGGATCCTGGTTCCTCCACTGCGCCCGATCTTGGGCTCCTCAGTCCTGCTTCGCAGATGGACATAATTCCGAGCTAAACGGCGAAACGTAACATGTTGTACCATGTACCTTGCATGGTCATCTCAGTCCACACTGGTTGAACTCCGAATTACAGGTGCCTCCTTCCTTCCGGCACCGAAGACGGAACTCAGGTTTCAGATCCCGAACATCCGATCCCACTTCATCCCCGCGCGCCTTAGCCCGCCCCTTTCGTTGACGGAGAAGTCCGAACACTAAGATTTCAAACAGCCAATCTGAGCAAACAGTGACGGGATATTGGACAACATATACACTCAAGCCTTCGAAGATAATTTGTGGATCTTTGGCTTACGGTTGCAACGGCTTTGTTTATGAAGCCTTGAGTTGTCAATGTTCAGTGTCTACCCCTTCTGGCTTTCCATCAGGTTGCTTCCCTTCTTGGCCTCCACACAAGCCCAGGATGCCGAACAGGAAAGCTACGCTCAAAGCAGCCAAGGTCACATCGCCTAGACTTGAAACCGCGATGTGACAAGTCTGCAGAAGGACAGGGTCTGGCGCCAGGCGCCTGGAATTTGATCAAGAACCTTGAGGCAACACCTCTCTGGAATCCATACTGGACAGTAGCAGGGGTAACCTGTGAGGGATTTGGTCGGTTCCCACTAGAGGCAAGCTCTGGCTTCTCAACCAGGAAACCTGCATGGTCTTGAACTCTGGGGAAACGAACAAGGCCGCTTTGCGGGTGACGAATGAACTCTGCCTCGCCTGATTCTGCCATCCTGCCACTGGCGCACACGGCGCCGCTGGCCCAGGTGGTTGTGACAGGATGTCAGGCTACTGACTTTTGGGTTCAGGGGATTGAGGGGGAACAGGACGCCTTTACCTGTTTACCGGGTGGGGGGCCAAAAGGGGTCTTCAGCTACAACTTCCAACGAGGGTCGCGTCTGGCGAGCCTGTAGCATATCAGAGACTAAACCAGCTCCATATCAAAGTTATTAAAGGATCTGATCCTTGACATTTCAGTTCCCACGGAGTCTCTCTCCCTCTCTCTCTCCCCTCTTCAGCTCGACTATTTGCAAAGGCCTGTGTGGTGTGTGTGATGTCTTTGTGACTTGCTTGGAGCCACAAAGGGCTGCTTGAGAGCTGCTTGAGAGCTGCCAACAGGTTCCTGTGATCCTATGCGCACAGTCAGGATTGGAATACCTTTTGGAATTGGACACCAGACGTGTCATCAGACTTGTCAACCGATCGCAAGCCCATGTTGACTTGTGCGATCGACTTGTGCGAAGCTTTGTTGTGTCGCATACGCAATGGAGCATGGCGCGTGAAACAATGCGGTGGCCAACTGGGTACATCCAAAAATTTGCTATCACTGGATCCATCGTGGCAAGGGGTACGTGGTCATAGTCGTCCGAAACTGAACAGCTGCTGCTCTCCGCAAACAAATAATGTGCGAATCTTTCGCCAAGCCCCATGTTTAACCTTTGCGGAGACTCCTGCCATCTTGTGCTTGAGAGTGTCCGAGAGCGTTGGTTCTATAGTCTATTCATGTGTGAAAGAGGGCCTACTACGCATGGTCCTGTCATCTAGGTTGGCAACAGCACAGCACCCAAAACTAGCTGAGGCTTTGCCAGCTTGCCGCATTCCCACGGGATACATACGAGCGGTGGCTGGTACAAGGAAATGGGCCAACAGCAACTGTTGAGCAACTTCCTATGTTCAATTGAAGTCTCAAGGCTCCGCACGAGGAACCAAAATTCCAAAGGACATGAGAATCCAGTGTCCCATCATTGGAAGTCTTGCGGATCTATGCGGATCTTTGGAAAGCACATACTTTATCGCTCTTGAGGAACAACTCTCACCAAGTCAAAGTTCATCCCATGAAATGCTGGCTGGCTCCCGCTGCAGAAAGTCCCGCTCGTAAGGAGCTATTGGAGAACGGTCACATTTATTGATCACATGGCTATGCCTGCTATGCGAAGCCCTGCAGGGCTGGACCCACCGACACATCCATCCCAAGCAACGGATCTGGTGAAGCAATCCCACCTAGCACTACACACACGGCCAAGCCATGTCGTTGAAAAACGACACAGATCTCACATCCACACCCAATCATCAACCAACCGAATCATCAAAGGTGAGCGACACATGAATGCGTCACAGCAGCCTCAAACCTTTTCGGCTCATCGATTCATTCAATATCATTCAAACCAAGCTTATGTTGGCCTGAACAAAGCTCCTTGGAACTCGGAGCGAGAACCACATCTCGTTCGAAGTGTTCGGGAAGGGGGAACTCCGAGGTTTGTAGCCATAGGCCTCCAGGATGTTAATGATCTTGGCCTTCTTCCCACACATATTTCCCTCACTGCTCGTAGAAAGTCCTCGTACATTCACCAGATCTAGGATCTTCACCCCATTCGCCGTGACGATCGGCAGGCTCGTGGCGCCCAGTAAAGCGCCCATTTCGCGGGTGGGATTCTCCTTGACGCACACGGAATAGTCCATGTACTCCTCAAGCATCATCCTCTGGTCGGTGGTTTCAACTCACGAACGAAAAATGTGTCAAAATGTGAGTCAGTAAGTTCTATCATCCCTAGTAAAATTGTATAAAAGCATCGAACACCACCACTCAGTCCTGTGTAGCACTTCCTCCCGCGAGTCTGCTTGGTAAAGAATCCGCTTTCCAAGCTCCCGCATCGCCATCTCAGCTGCATTGCCGGCGCCGCGCGCGCCGGTCCGGACCCCAAGCCGCGTCCCGTGAAAGCACGGCTTTGGCAGCAAGTCTGAACCGCCTCCAACAGGCAGAGTAAACGTTCAGCCAAGCAACAGCACAAGATGTCCAGCCTGGAAAGCAACACAACATGCACTGCAGTGCACTGCTCTAAGATAAACATAATTTTTAGAAACCGACGATGTCCGTAGATGTCATTCGACAAAGTGGTGCATTTCTTTGCCAGCCTCCACCCACCTACTAGTGGAGAATAGTCACACCCACTACACCTGTCAGGAGCTATACCAGGAGCTATTAAATTCATATGGCTGTTTCAAAAAGTGTAGACATCAGGTATCTCGGCATGCCGCATTCTCTCTTGAGACACCCTTCTCAGGGGTATCTGGCAGTGTCATTGACATTCTCTCTTGGAAGCAGCCTGTATCTCTTTCGATGTCTGATGGTGTTCGCTTCGTTTGAGTCAAAATGTTCATCAACAATGGATTGGTTTGAGGGAAAATCTACAGGAAACCATGTCTTCTACATGGTTTTTACCCCCAGAACTAGGGGTTTCACAAAAGAGGCTCGGGCACTATGTGTCCGTCACACCTGCCACCGCGACTGCCCCGCCCTGGGCTGTGGCGACCGAAACAAAACAGAAGAAAGAACTGGGCTTGAAGAAACGGATTTCAAACATGTTCAGATGACTGTTCAGATGTTTTGTTTTCTTCGAAAGTTTGAGTGCATATGCAACTGTAAGATACAATGATACAACATCTATACAACAATATTATACAGTAATGGATGGAGAGGCATTCGCAATCCTGGAATATCTCCTGGAAGATCACGGTTCCTATCACACCATTTGCAAATTGGAACATCCTCGGAACATGTCCATCCCCCGTCGGAGCCGCCGTGTCTTTTCGCTCCCGCGGTGAGTTCCGGTCGCTCGGATGGAGAGGTCGAATTCGCTGGCAGGGGTCCGGGGGGTCCGGGGGTCCGGGCTGGTTCCATGAGGATGAGCTAAGGTCTTTTTTGGGACTTACAGATGGAAAGACATCGAAGCACATGATGAGCTAAGTGGTTCTTCGAACTGGAAGGCACAACCTGTTTCTTGAGTGAAGTAGAACGTGGATCAGACTGATTATGCCAAAGATACCGGGGTTCAAGAAACTGGTCACATCGGGTTGTTCATTGGAAAGTCACTGCTTTGACAGCCATCGGGCTTGATTAGTTGCCACATGTTGCCACTCCAGCAAGATATAGCAAGATCGATGGAAAGAATGAAGCAAGTACTGTATGCATGCCTGACGGTTCTTTCAGGAGAAAGAAAACAAAGACATGTCTTCCATCCAAAACCATAGATGTTCTTACCCCCCCCAAAAAAGAAGCGTGAAGACACTCGCAGGACATCTCGGACACTCTCAGATGGGTTTTTCCTTTTCTCCGGTCTTTCCCGTCTCTGCCGGATTTGTGACGCTTTAACCCCCAGGAAGTGGCTTTCAGACCTCCACCGCCGTGGGGGCCTGCGGGACACGACCGCGCGAGCGAAGAGAGGCAGCCAAAGCCGCATGGATCGGTCAAAGGATGTCAAAAAGGTGGGGGGGGTTGGTTCGGAGACCGATCCTGGAGACCTGGTCCGGAGACCTTTGGGGTTGGGGTCTCCGAACCGATCAGTCGATCCATTTGGGGTTGGTTCGGAGACCTAGTCCGAATCGTCCAAAGAGCAAATGTGAGTCGACCTTCCGAAGATTCTCGGTGCGTAGGTCAATAACCGTCTCACCGATCAGGAGAACTGACCTGTCAAAGAGTCAGGGTCCATCCTGAACATCAGCGACGAACACCCGTCCCAAGCTCTTCTCGTGAGGAAAGCATCGATTCCAAAGAGCTCAGCAGTGCAGAAGAACGGTGGAGAGTACAAGGACACGCTGAAACGGCATGGGAAGAATTTGCCCATATCAATGCGCTTGTTTGTTTCCAATTAAAATCAACCGTTTTGGGAGATGTATGGGCCAAGCGTTCTCATCATTCTAATGACATGGAACTTGCGAGGGTTCCATGTGAGTTTTTGAACTTGTAAACCACGATGGCATGGTACCTGGCCAATGGCCAATGGGAAACTATAGAAAAAATTGTGCACATAACAAAAGGAATGAACGGCCAAAGAACACCGGGTAGTGCAGCCAGCATAGTATGAAAACATGTAAAGCCCAAAAATATGGGTTCCTGTCTTTGTCACAACTCCGCTGTCCATATCTTCGTTTCACCGGAACCCTCCACATCCCTCCACCGATGCCCATTGATTCCCTCGGCATCCCCACAGGCTTCGCTTCGGGGTCCTTCTGTGGCGCTTGCTCACCTCCGCGGACATGGACAGAAGAAGTCACAGTCAAAGGCATTCACATAGGCATTGGTTGGTGAGGCACTTGCTGTGTCTCACAAAATGCTAAAAGCTCTCCCCACGGAATGTGCAAATGTCAAAAGCCCCTCATGGGCCATCTGTTTGGGTGATGTTTAAACTGCCAGAAGCAAATCAGAAAGGACACCATCGAACATCCATCAGTCCATCGCACATCGTCTTGAGCAGAACGACTCATTGACACACCTCACCTGGCCATTTTGACAAACGCTGTGAGAAAAAAAGGCCGGTGCGCCACCAACGTCCACAGGGGGGGGGGACAACCACATCGATGAAAGCAGAAACAGCATGAGCGGCGGAAACGTTGCCAGGGGTCGAAAGAGCTGCGATCGCTGCGGTGGGTGGAAAGGGCAACTGTGGATGACGGAATCAACACCAGTAGTATCTTCTTTTGAAAACACGGACAGGCAACAACTGCAACAAGCGGTGCCTGGCAAATCAGAAGAAATGTAGCAGAGTTTCTCACATCACCCAAGATCAGCTCTTGGTGGTAAATTGGGGTCTGCATCATGCCAAGCCGCCAAGCCAAGGGATTGCATCATGCTTCCGTTCAGCACACGCCATCCCTCCAACATGTGTTCCGCACAGCTTTGCTCCGCTTCCAGGCTTGTACAAAGCAGAAAGCTTCTTGACAAACTTCTGGTCGGTCTTTCTTCATGCACAGCTTCGGCCAGACGATAACACTTGTGGAAGCGGTCAACGAAGCCCAGAAGCCGTGAAAAGGCGCCCAACAAGGTTACACAACGAATTTCACACCAGCAATGTTGGATATGTGACATGCACTGGATGCGAATAAACACATCACAGGCACACTACATCAGCTTGACTGATCCCCTACTGATACAAGATGGCACTGCCTAGCTTGAACACTTACAGTCAGAATCTGAACACCTGTCCACAGTTTTTCGCCGGGCATTTGATTTTGGGGAATCTAAGGAATTCACATGCAACACACGGGTGTGAGTCCATGAACTGTGTTCCCAAGGGGTGGGCCCGCGCTCGTGGATTTGAGCATCTTTTTCAAATTCCTCTAACATACATTAGAAAAAAACACCGTTTCAACCATTGCTTTCATTCGCTTTCGGCCATCAACTGACATCCATTAAGTGACACCAAGCATAGAACATCGTTGATTGACCCCAAAACGCTTCAGCATCCTCGACCCAATTTGGACCCACAATCCTCCCCAGGAGCGAGCTCCGTTCCTGGGTCAACACTCCACGTCGTGTTCGGGAGCCTGCCTTCTGCCGGCTCTTGCGCTGGCTTTTCCTGGCGGAGGCTGCTCTGAAACAACTGAGCTCCAACATGATCCAAACATCAATGTTGACCATGGAAGAGGCTTTGTTTTTGTGGAAAGGCACATATCATATGTAACCATTGCTACTAGGAACAAAGGACATCGCTACCAGGAGCAAGGACGCTACACTCTATGGTAGAGGCGGCTTAAGCTTTAAACTGAGAAAGAACAACACCACCACGACCACCACCACTAACCACCGACACCGACAAGAAGAAGACACCTCTCGGACGGACCGTGAAATGGTCCCCATTGACCTCGTCTGCAAAGAAGCTTCAACTCAGTTGATGTTGCCACATGTTACAACTGGTTCTTACCTGCGTCACTTGGAAATGAAACCTTGTTGGTTGGTTCTGCTTGGGTGTTGTTTTGACACTCCAGACTTCATGGAAACTTAGCAACTCTGCCACTTGAACACACTTCTTTCATGCGCAAAAAAAACACGGAACTTAAGGAACACACACCAGTTTGGACCATGAATTCACCAGTTGAACACCACGTTCGATCAAGCCGTGTTCAGAGCAGAGTTCGGACGGCCGAGACCATCGGGACGGGTCCACAGGGCGAGAGCCCAGTCGATTGAAGAAGACTTCAGTCGAGCAGTTGCTTGCACGTCCCGAAACTCACATAGACCACGTCCTGGCCCCCTGGAAGATGGTTTTCCTCTACCAACCAGTGGTTTTCAGGGTCCATGTTAGTCTTCCAGTTGCTTATTTTTGAGAAGGACCATGAAGGACCTTCTCATGGGGGAGTGACTACTGTCACAATTTCAACGTCTTTGTCCGACGGAGAACCACACGTTCGCTTGTCGTCTTCCAAAGGACCTGAACGGAGAAAAATCTGTAGTGGACAAATGTGGAATGGCTACCTCTCTACTCTCAAAAGCTATGGGGACATCCTACGACCCTGTAGTACAGGGATACTCCCCTGCTATTCGGATGGAACCCCAGGTCACCACGTCGGGTGGTAAAGGAACATCGTTTTGCACCGGCCAATTCTCAGGTTCCATGTTGGTTTGCAGGGGGTGTAGGCCATAGGCCTGTAGGATATAGGCCTGTTCATGCCTACCCTGCATGCTTCTCCCCAGAAGAAGCCTTCGACGCCTGCATCCGGCTTCATCCGGCCTTGCCGAAGATGGGCATCATGGCATTGGCGTCCGGCGCGGGTGCGCCTGTTCCGCCCAAACGGTGGTGGCACGGTGGAGTGCATTCAGCAAGCGAAATCACTGCATCCCCAAGGCAATTCACAAAGGTTCCCAAAGTGTTGGGACTCAATGACGGATCAGATATTTTTTTCATCTTCCACTCACGTGTTACATGCCTGAGCATCCATCAAATGGTGTCTTTTCGGGATGCCACGTGTCTCTGCTGCCACGTGTCTCCAGGTTCGGCATGGCTTCGGCAACGTGTCTCCAGAAGCGCCGTCTCGTCCATTTCAGTGGCGAAGAGAGGAATTTCCCTCGATAGATCTCGATAGGAAGTTGGGCCGTGGATTCATACCCAGCAGATCCCAGTTAGCACCAACAACAGGAACCAGGGGCCTCGTACCGTTCGGTCTATGGTTTGAGTCTTGGGAACGTGGTTTCAGAGTAGATGGCACAAGTTACCCCAAGTTGGGTGGTTTATATGGACCCCCATTTAAAAGACATGTAGGGGTGCCAGTACCATCTACTCCATCTACTCTGAATCCACTATAGTGGTTTGCTTGGATCCCTGAGATAGGCTTTGGTGCCAGCACGTGGTCGGCGCCTGCAGACTGGTCCGCCGTTGTCTCACCTTGGAAGAGCTGTTTCATCCTGGCAGTAGCGGAGCGGATGAGGGGTTCATGGGTTTATCGAAATATTTTTATACAATTATGTTATGTTATATTATATTCACTATTTTATCCATGATGTTTATTTTGCAAACAAATCTTCAAAAGTCAAGGGGAAATTGAAACGTTCCTGATGTATGACGAAATATGTAGCTCTTAGCTCTCTAATACAACACAATCATTGGACATTTCGATGCGCAATTGAGGGGACCTCTGATACGTATGTTCGCACTATCTTGCACCCAAAAAAGGAATTGATGAAAAGAGCGACTTCCTTCGTTGTCACCTTCGGGGCCACACTTCTGCCATAGTTGACACCTTCTCATCTTCGAGTTCACCATTCACCGGCTCCGCAGCGGTCAACCAAAACCTGGGTGTCACCAACGACCAAGCAACACCCCTCAGAACACCAGTAAACTGTAACTATGCATCCATTGCTATAATAGCTACTTAGCTAAGGGGACCATTTTCGTTTGGGAACAAACATGCATATTCTGCATCAAAGGAGCAGAGTTGGAGAACACATGGAGAAACAAAAGCACATGGTTTTCACATATGATCTGTGTCTGAGTATGTTTCATTGTCGTATCATTTGCATCACCACGTCAGCAGTCTGTCTTAATATATTTTTCATGGTTGCATCATTTGCATCAGCTGGTTGCATAGTTTATTACGGTAGCATATGCGTCAGCTGGTTTTGGGCTTTCATTTTTGCCGGAAAGCTCGCAAGCAACGAACCATGCTTTGCAACTGAGTTTGAGTCAGGATATTTTTAGCAAACTTTCTGTGAAATGTTTGTGTTTACTGAAGTTTTCACATACAAGTATTACTGAATTTTTGAATCGGTCAACTTTTTGCAAAAAGGCACCGGCTGTAAACTGTTTAAACGTGGGACAAGCCTTGACTAATGAAATTTTCATGAAAGTTTCACTGTGGTATGAACGTTTGGTGAAGGCTTGCATAAAAGTTTCATGAAACTTTCGTGAAAGTTTCGCTAGACTTTCATAGCAAATTGAATTTGACCGTTTCACGAAAGTTTCATAGCGCCTGGAAAGCTTCATGAAGATTTCACTGGCCCTTGAGAGTTTCAAGATAGTTTCACTAACCGTTCAATGGCCTATGAAAATCACATGAAAGGTTCATGAAACTTTCATGAACGTGTCTTGCAAACTTTCACAAAGGTTCACCCTCACAGTTGAAATTCTTTCAAAAATCATCGAACTCAGCAAAGCAACGTGATGATTTGCTTCAAAAGTGCTTCCAAAATCTACAGCTGTGGAACCAACAATGCAATATCGTTCAACGATGTGAGAAGGAGGTAAGGAAAGAAGGATAACAACTTAATGCTACTGTCAGTATGTTTGTAACTTAAGTATGACATACTTACAGTAATTGAGACGTTTATATATAATATATGACAAAGTGAGGAGTTGAGGGGTTAGCGTGCAATAGATGTAACTCTTGTACTAATGCGATCCTTCACATTGAGTGGCCTTCATCTGAGAGACTTGATGTGAGGCCGACAGATTCACCTGAGAGGTTTCACTTGGGGCTTGTCTTATCCAAAGAGAACCTCGCACAAAGGGCCAGCATTCAGCTGAGAGATCCACTTGAGAGGTTTCACTTGAGCTTTGTTTGTTCCAATGCGATCAAACGAGAAACGCTACTTCTTTCACCCCCCAAAGGTCTGACACCAAAGCCATTGAGAACCTTGACTTTAAAATAAGTCAAAGCGTCTCGTTTAGCACAACTAAAGCCCTACAGAACTCCAAATTCTCAGGCTTCAGTTGCAATCAGAGCCTTGCTCCCGGGTTCTCAAATTCCAGGGTTTGTTCAAATTTGCACATTTTTCCTGTTCAAATGCCACCAAGACTTGCAAAATACTAAGACTCCATGCCACCAAGTTTCAATAGAGACACAATTATCCATGCATGATTTTGTCTAGTTATTGAATGCAAACACCAATTAATGTCGCAATATTTACATAGTATCAGATCCCTTTGTACATGTTTATTTTGAATAATATCCACTGTCTGTCATTTCCTTCTTCAAATTTTACAATATTGACAAATATGGGCAATAAAAAAAACAACAACAAGTTTTTGCAAGCCCGATTATTGACCGTGATAGCACGCAACTTTAGTATCACAAACGGCGCTATTTCCAAACCAAATTATTTGCCACACAAATTGTTGGAAAGCCTCTCATATCCTTTTCTATTTTAATATTACATTCCTTTCCACTTTTCTGACTTGTCTTGTTCCCCACCTGTCAGGTTAGGGTCTTAGGGTTGTTAGATTTATGTCAGCTGCCTTGCTCCTCCTCCGTCACTCCTCTCCTCCTCGCCTCCTCAACCATTGCGCGCTGCTCAAGAAATTTCAATAAGCGAAACATTTTTCGACGCTCACAATAACCAAAATCGAACAAAAAAACCGTCTCAAAAAAAGGCCGAATCCTAAGGAAACCGTCCAAATATATTTCTCGGTTTCTTACACAACGTTAAGCAAGCGACAGCACGGCGAAACCCAAACAAAACTGAAAAGGAATCAAGGAGCCACCTGAGATCAAAACTCCATCGTGACCGGCGTGCATTCCGTTATCATGACCGCCCCCCCCGGGTCTACGCGCCGACGCCAACAAGTTGTAAAGAGGGTCGGGGGTGATTATGGAGGGACATATCCAATGGAATTGTAAGGGGGTCCAAAGATAGAGTGATTATAAATAGACACGTCTCTATATGTAATTTTCATCCACTTCATGCTGCATTCATCTCCAAGTGTTGTGTCATTTATGCACATTGTATGTTATATAATTGTACATATGTACTCTACTTTTCGACCCAATGAAACTGCACACTTTTCAGGCTGTCCAAAATATATATTCATTCGGAGGCATTGTTTGAGAATGTTTGATATGATTTGGACCCCTGAAACATGTACACTTTCAAGGCAGGGTCAAAAAACAGATCCAACAACGCTTGCAAATGCAGGTGAGAAATAACTGAACAAAACAAGGTATCAAAGGGTCCAAAAAATAGTATGATTATAGATACTTCTTTTGCGCTTTCTCTCTCTCTCTCTCTGAGAGAGTTAGTGGTGTGGGCGGTTGTTGTCGCGAAGCGACCTGAATATCCAACACTTACCCACACACACGAAACACATGTGTTTAAACACCCAAAAAGAGGCCACCTAATTAGAGCCACCCCAGCCAACACCGGCTTCGCCTCTCAGGACCGATGAGCTCTTGGAGACCCTTCGCCTCAGAGCAACCGCGCGGAGCGAGGACGGAAGAGAAAGAGGGGCGGAAGCGGCTAAGACTCCTTAGGTGGATACGGCAGATCATGCATGTATACATTTATTATGTTGGGTACGAGTACATGTAACTGCTACATGTAATACATTTGGAGTGAGATAGCACATTGGATACATTGACTTTTGATCAAATTTGGGTCCTCCTCAGTTGGCAGAAGAGGTCGTCATGCTTCTCATGTTGGGGTTCAGCTGAATGAGCATCCACGGGACATGGGACTGGAAACTCTTTCAGAGATGGATGGTCTAGGAATTCACACAAGATGGGAACAAGGGAGACGTGGAAGAACTTGCGGTCCTGTATGGAGGAAGCATATCGCCTTTGTGTTAGATGGTCTTCGAAATTCTGAGATAAGACGGCAACCATTCCTGGAACATGATCCCATGGTTGGCCCGGCGGGACACCAGAAAACCACCAAAACCCAGCGTCACTTCGCCCCGACGCGTGGACTTCCGCCGAATTCCGCCGAATTCGGGATGGAGTTGACCGGAAAAAACCCTATGCATTCTTCACAGGTGAGTGGGGAACTGGTCGCAAAACGGAACAATGTCCCCGACATTGGACCATGTCTCCATTCGACCTTGTATCACGGATCCTTGTATCACGGATGCGTACGTATCATGCGATGGACGGTGTCTGACTCAATGTCCACGGTGTTTCACGTCCAATGCAATGCCCGGAAGGACCAGCTTGGTTTGGTCTTGTGTTTGGCCCCAAGCACCCAACAGCCTGAGGTAGTAGTAAACCAAATAATATGCTGAATTATTGAGAAGCTTTGGAAGAACTCCTGCACCACCTGCAACCAGGTTATAAATATGGCTAAATAGCCGCACGGGACATCTACCTTTCGTATCCTTTGACTTAAATCCGTTTCCTGATATGAGGGATGGTCAAAATTCAATGCTCCCCAAAAAAGACACGAGATCTTTGAGAAATCATCATAATCGTAATTTGTTAGGGATCCAGTCGCACCTTCTCAGAAGGTACAACTGGACCCTCCAAAACCTACATAACAGTGTCTCCAATCACCTTCTAAGAAGGTACTTGGATCCCTTAGGGATTGTAAATATTGCTCCTCTTTGCGGCTCATGTCCTGTCTCCAAGGCTGGTCTGAATCCAAAACGCATCACCTGCTCTGGACATGATCAACGGCAGGACTTTCAAATCAAACAGTAGCCGGTTAGCCTGAGCCAAATCAAGTTCAGAGAATCAACTTTTCGTGGATTCTCTCCTCACTTCCGTCATCCCACCGAAGCTCCCATTGGGCCCGGCACCTCGCTTTTCACCTTCTCTTGGATCTTGCCCAGGGTCTGGGGCCGACACGAGGCACTGACTGACTGGACCCTCCCATCGAACGAGAAAGGACGTGACATCTCCTGCGGATCCATGAAAAAGTGAGTGAAAAAGTGTTAGATTTATTAATGAATGTCTTCAGTTTTCGTATAAACTCCCAGGGATGTGTCTACAAATTCACGTACTGTGGATTCCGGTGGATTCTCTCCTGAACATCGCTTTTTGAGTTTCTGCAAAAAAGATTGGTCGGTCCTGAAAAAGAGTCACACACCTCTTATACCAGGACCCCCAGTCGGGGTGGTTAATGGACACCCCTTAACAGCTAAGGGGTGGTATCGTCCGATAAAAAATGGGGAAATCCGGCATTCTTCCACGTCAATGGGTGCTGCGGGACATTGAACATATACCTCGCTCAAAATCGTACAAGATGCCACACGAACCTCACGCAATGCCACCACGCAAAGAAGGTCGTAGGCGTAAATATCAGGAATATGTCCATAGAGCAGTATTTTTCAAATGGACTCCAAGTGAGGGAGTGGGTCACTGGCTTTTCCCCTAAAACGATGGACACATATGGAAACCACTAAAAGCACGGCTAAAGAAACCTTGAACCATTTCTACAGAACATCACATGTCCGACGTGTTGACCAAACACATCGAACGTCAAGTAACCTCCCCTGTCCATGTCCCATCTCCATGTCCGGAGTCCGAGTCCGGTCCCTCCGGGGCGGTGCTTTTTCGGTGCACCTGGCGCAGTTGTTGGCCCTCCAAGGTCTTCACCGCCACCTGTGCCTTCAACGACCTCACCGCAGTTGTTGTCGGACCGGTGCCCAGGTCCCGAAGGTAGTGGAAGTGAGAAGTGAGCTGAGCAGGCTGTGCGCTCTTTTTTTGTTTTGTTTCGGTGAAGCAGTTTTTTTAAAACTATTTTTTTCGAAGCAAGAAATGGACATTCTTCATCATTCTGAGAATTGAGAGTGGATGGGCAGCTCGGTAGACCCATGTGGGCTTTTGGCACTAGCAAGTGCACCAGCATGCACTAGCCATGTCATGTGGGATCTGGCTGTGGCCTTAGCTAGCACAGGCTAGCTACGACGCAAAACGATGGCGCCATGGCGCTCCCACTCCGGTGGCAAGCCTGGCGAGATCCGGCTTGGGCTGTTGGATGAACATCTTCCCCACCTGGTCGAAGATGTTGGCTTCGGCAGGACGTGCATCCAGTGCTCGAAGGACACATGAACGGAGCTATAAAAGGGGAAGAAACTCGAAGCCCAATCAAGGCCAAAGACCGACGAAAGCCATACCAGCACCCGACTTCACAGGTGCTTCCTGGTGACAACAGGTGCCCCGAAACCACCTGTTAGGGTCTCCAAACAGCCTGTTGGAGGGTCCTGGTAGACAACCCCCCAGGTGTTTGCAGCATCTGACTCAGTGTCTTTGGGCAGGGCAACACCATGCAACAGCTCACAGCCCAGCTTTGAAGGTTCGACGCAACGTGCCACGGTGACCCCCACTCGGCGGTGAGGTGACACCAACGATCTCCTCGGACCACCGATGGGCGTCGTCTCGTCGTCTGGCTCTGAACACGTCGTCTCCGCGATGCCAACGGGTACACCGAATGGAGAGAGAAAGAGATCGAATCTGGACTCTGGAGATCTTCTCCTTCAAAAACAACAATTGAACATGCAAAACACATCCCTTCATTGTGACCACCTCCGAAAAAGTCGAGGTAAAAGAAATTTGCCTGCCTCCTAAGTCCCTTCGAGCTCTTCGAGCTTGCGAAGTGGCTTCGTCGCGCCTGTCTGTAGACCTTCAGGTCTTCGGGCAACGGCTTGAGCTCCTGACAGTGCCAAAAGCCGTTGACTGTGACAGAGTCTTAACGGCAAGAGGAGCAGTTGGGATGTCTGGATCTTCCAACTGTGCAAGCATGTCTGGGATCCAACTCCAAGATGAATCGGGAAGTTGGCAAAGCTCCATATGATCAATTGAACTTCTTGAGCATCTGCAGTGTTTTCCAAGATGATCACTTCCACGGCAAACAGCCGGAAGATCCAGGTCTTCAGCGAAACCTGGTTTCTTTCGTGTCTCCTTTTGACCATCCCTTGTTGGGGGGGGTTTTCACCAAGGTCCAAAGCCTCGTCCGTTGAGTGGACATCGGTCCTTCTCCGTGAGCTCTGCTCGTTTGGCCTCCAGGGCGCAGTGCTTCATCTTTCCCTCAGCGCTTTCGGGAGATGAAGGTGTGGGTTTTGGAAGGGCGCGTTTCGGCCGTGAGATGTGGGGGGTGACTGGGTTGGTTGCTTGCAAGTCCAACAAGAGACCAGCGTTTCAGGAACCCAAGCTGGGATGGTGAAAAGGAATATACGCACGCTGGAACATAAGATGGCTGGACATCGGGATTTGGCAAGAACTGCTCACTTGCAGATCATGACTCTGAACTGGAATCCTTTCGAAACAGGACTCCTGAAATAGCCATCCTTCGCATCGTGGATTTGCTTAAGGAAGATGGGAAAAGAATGGAAAAAAGTGATACAATCTTTTCCAGCAGGGGGCTACTAGGGGCTCCTAGACGTACTACTAGGAGCAAGGACGCTACTAGGGGCTCCTGGCATCGCTACAGTACTAGAGGGTTACAAAGGAACAAAACACAGACATCACCCGATCTGCACCGTTCCCAGGTTTTGGTCCACCATCCGAATCCGTGTCCCCTGGACATCCCGCACCTCAAGCTGTTTCATCTCCACAGTCAAGGCCTGGCATTGCGACCGAAACCACTGAGGCCCCGCCCTTTTGGGCGTTTTCCGTTTTCTGCGAAGATGGAGTCGCCAGGCGCTGTGTGGAAGGTGCTGCGTGTGGTCGTGGTCGTTTTTCGGTGTGACGCACACGCAACCTTCAGGTCCGGCAAAGAGGAGACAGGAAGAAAGAACACCAAACGACCGACAAACACCCTCTCTCCCGACCGAAAAAGAAGCCCGCTTTTCGAACACACGCCGTTCAGACCGACGCTGGGAGTGTGGTTTGGTGGAGACAAGGTGCAAACATGAAAGCAAAGAGGTCCGGGAACATGGAATACTCAAAATATACTGAATACTGAAGATACATAATACCCTAACGATCCAAATACCTTCTCAGAAAGTACAACTGGACCCTCCTGGCACCTACATAAGACTGTCCAACACATCACCGTACCTGAGAAGGTACGACTGGATCCCTTAGGGATTGTAAATATTGCTGCTCTTTGCGGCTTGTGAACATTGCTCCTAGTAGTACGGCCAGGAGCCCCTAGTAGCGTTCTTGCTCCGTTCGTAGCGATGCCAGGAGCCCCTAATGGCGTCCATGTACCTGCTTCAGCCGGTCAAGTGTTGTGTTTTTTTGAGTCCCACGGCAAAGTGGGGACTGAGTCGACACGGATTCTCCGGAAAATCGGAAGCTGTGTCAAAATGGCGACGTGTTGTGCTTAATAGCGCTGTTCTTGTTACTAGTAGCAAGAAGCTCTCTAGTTACTCGTAGTAATGGCTTCCAACCTACTAGCTTCTTGCTACTAGTAGCTTCTTGCCACTAGTAGCGATGCCCTTGCTACTACATGCGGTGTTGTCATGGGTTGTCATTGTGTCATTATATCTGTGTTCATTGCTTCTTGTCTGTCATCTTTGTTATCAGACTGGCCAGCACTGGGTGTCTACTCTACATCGCTATATACCCCATCATTTCAAGTGGGGCAACAAGAAAGGGCGTGCCATCCTGAACGACATGGAGAATTCGAGGTCTTGCCCGTAGTGTGGGGTGGCTTGCTGATGAACGGCTTTTCCTGGTACAGTACTGCCCAGTTGCTCCTGTTAGGGTCAAAAACCTTGTTGGGGAGTCTTGGTTGTAAGGTCAGTAAGATTCGGTGTTGCAAGGTTTACAGGTATCTTTCTCCACCATTAAACTAAAGATTGCCTTCAAAAGGACTTTCTAAGTGCATAGCAAGTGCATCTTGAACACATCTTGCACACAATTCCTGACACCAGCGTGGAGCTGCGTGGCCAGTCCACGGAAGATGCCCACCTTTTTTCCCTTTTTTGAGTCACATTACGACACACATCCTGTGGTCCAGCAAATCCGGCGGTTTTCTGGGCACCTCTGCTAGCAGGAAACAGCTTCGTTGCACCATCATACAGTTCCCGGCTGGTTCAGCTGTCGATGTTTGGTGACTCCCAACCTCCTATAGACCTCTGTAACTTGGGTCCCCTCTACTCGCCCACATAGTCTGGGTACTAGTCTATGTTCAACAAACATGGGCAGCAAAAACAACACAGCTTCCTTGCACCATCTGTTTGATCCGGATGAACGGAGGTGGGAACGACCCGATCGGCGGAGGAACGACCCGACTTCTTCGCCTGGAGTCGTTCTTCGACTTCTTTCACCTGGAGCCACTGGAGCGAGTGAAGCACACCTGAAACAACTAGGAACAAGGAGCTACTAGGAACAAGGTGCATTGAACAGGTGCTGTTTGCTTCGAGAGTCGGAACGTCCCGCTTTGGGACGACGTCGTCATCTAACAGCTGCTTGCCATGGATCCCGGTCCCCAACCGATCCCCCCACCCCCCCCCCAACCGAAACCACACCGAGCCCGCGGGGAAACGCGAACGAAACGGCGACCGAACCGGAACAGAACCGCCGGGATGGGCGGCCTGGAGGGCGGTTTCAGCATCGATGGCCTGGTCTGGTCGGGGGCGACGGCGCGCCCAAGCGGAGGTGTCTGTCTTTTTGGGAGACCGTCAATTGTTGGTTAGATGGTTTTGCATCGGCATTCAGTGCTAGGCATCTATTTTATGCTTGTACGGAGGATAAAAAGAAAAAGACACATCAATGAGATTCTATAGAAAAAGTAACTGAATAGAATTTACCGGTCGGCATCTTATTTGTGTTCATTTTGCTCTTCTCCGCCGGGTCGGCACTTCCCCTCCGCCATGTGCAGCTGTTCACACAAAGTTGGGCGCTTCGTGCCCAGTTTCAATAACACAAACATTTACCATGACCTTCCAACAGGTCACGATTGAAGGCTTGTTAAGCCTACAAACCAAAGGAGGCCTGTTAGAATTTCAAGGTCTCAACATCAATCTTGGCACTGATGGCACTGATGGCTGCTGCTACACGTAGCGTGTAGCGCAAGGTGGACACCCAAACGACGTGGTCCTTTTTAGAAAGGATCAAGACATGAGACTTTGACCTCCAAAGACAAGGATTTCTCCCATACGACGTCCTTCCAGTTCCATCTTAGAGCCAAGTGGACCAGTCAACGATCCAAGGTAAATGTTGCACCTTCCCACCTTCCCTCTCAAGCCATGGTGGAGACATCTTGAGAACAAAAACCAGCATCAAAAGCAAGCGAGAAGAGTCAGACCGATATTTTGGCCATTTGGCAATCCTTTTCTGCAACTGGAGCACCCCAGCTGCGCATGGAACCGCTGAAAAGGAGCGGTCGCGGCCGAAGAAGAGATTCAACTTCCCCCAAAAACAGCTTCCCTCGGAACCGGGTCCTTTTTGCGACCCCATTGGCAAACAAATAAAGACACATCAATTCCCATCAATTCCCTGGAAGGGGTTTCAGGGTTGTGGCTCCTCCTCACATCATTACATGACACCAACGGGTTTGCCAACAACAAAAACACCAAAAAACCAACGCGAGCCGTGCTGCACATCACATCCAACCCCAAACAATTCAACTCTGCAATTTTCTGGATAATTTTTTGTCACCTGTGATACCTCAAAACCATCCAAACCATCCAGTGAAAAGGAACATAGAAAATGGCTGGGTCCTGACATGTCCCGGCTCATCTTTTTCGAGCCGCAGCCACATACATTCACCCACAAAATGCCTTCATGTAGGCGAAAAACTTCTGTTTCAAGGAATTCGTTTGAAAAACCTTGTCTGTCTCTTCTTTCCCCCAGTCTTTGCCTCGCCATCTTTCGGCTTCTTCGCCTGCGGATGGCGCTTGTGAGGGACCTCAAATGGTCGATCGATGCCATCTTCCCCCAGGACTGGAGCTCGTAGCTTCTGAGGTTGGGTGTGACCAGTTTGCAGGGTGCAGTCGTTCCTTCTGAGGAGGCACGACTGGAGCCCTATAGGGCTTCACGATGGCTTTGTCACTGCCCCCCCCAAACCTCCACGCCAAGGCTTCAACGAGCCACAAGTCCAGATCGATTCGGGGAGGACTTGCACCCAACTCGCAGATCGATGGCAAAACGCCTACTCCTATAGGTACTAGCCTATCATACAGCTGTCCTCCCTTGCCAAAAGCGTCGTTTTCCCACCCCAAAGGTTTCACCTCTTTGACGATGCGCCCCCCGCCCCGACGTATGACGATGAAGAGGTGGGCTGTGTCGTTCTGACGCTCCTTTCTCTGCGCATTTTGTGCCGGGCTGGGGTGTCTTCCATGTGTCTTCTCTGGGAACCAGAGATGGGTGTCTGCATGCCACACTGCGCAAGACACATGGATACATATTTGACAGCATGAACACACACCTATACACCCACCTGAGGTTCTCCTAGGGTGGTCCTGTCAAATGGCACCGCTCGGAACTCCGGTCGACTCCGGTCACGGCGCGCACCTTCTTGGCCTTGGCTCCCTTACTCTTCACCATGGCCTGGCACCATCACAGGGGAAAAGTCTCTGGCCGAGCCCTGAGCATAGATTTCGCACTGCAGAGTTCTGGACACTCAGTGGAAACCGAAATCCATGAGATGAAACCCAGATAGATGATCTGAAAATTCCAGCATCACTTGACCCCAAAGCCATCAAAAGCCCTGAAGTTGCGAAGACCCGAAAGGCTAAATGATGCTTCAAAAGCCTGCGTGCTCTATGATGCTTCAAGTCCGTGCGGCGCCCAGTCGTATTCCCACCCTTCTGCGCCCACTGTTGTGGGCCCCAGTCGTCTCTGACCCAGTCGCGATGCACCGATTCCTCATTGGGTGAAAAAGGATCTGACCCATGATCTGACCACTGCAGGCGGGAATAAGGCCGGGGCAAGCACCGAGGAGACAAGGGTGACCAAAGAACCCAGCGGCAACAATCCCTTTTTGGAGCTCCAACCAGATGAAAGTGGGTTGGGGTGGGTTTGAACCTGCTCTGATTTTCTTTGCTGTCCTGACTTCGGAGCAAAACTTCCCTGTAGCGCCTACAGGCACTTCTATAAGACAGTCTGGCTCCAAATGATTCGCACTCCTGTTAGTTCTGCCTGCAAGGAGGAAACATGTTCTGCCGACCTAAACCCTCCACACCCTCCACACCCCGGCAGGCAGGGCGACCAGCAAGAAGCTGTATCAGCTGCTGGATCGAAGATGAAGCAGGTGAGTGTATTGGTTGCTCTCTTCAGTTGGCTCCTTGGAAATTTGATTTCATCGATATGTCTTTTGCTGCGTTCTGGGTAAATTTGCAAATCTTGTGTTTGAGTTTACCAGCTGTCGGTTCGAAAACACATTTGGAGCTGCTTGCCTAGCGCAAGCCCTCTACACAGTCACCTGTGAGCTACAGTCAAACAGTCAAGCACCTTTCAGTGGCGTTTAGCATCATTTAACTATATCATATATCAATTAACCACGAGGTCATGCTCCACTGCCATGCAGTCTCCATGATTTGCACTTGCTGCTTGAGAACTCACTCCTATGGCCTGCCAGTTCCATGCGCGGATTCCTCCGTTCGGCCACAACCGAGCCATCACCAAGTTAAAAAAAGAAGCAAAATACGACTCCGTTCCCATTCAAGTCACAAGTTCCCTGCAAGTTCCATTTTCACGGCTCGAAAACCCTTTCGCTTCGCCTCGAAAACCGGGTCACGCCCATCGACGGCTTCGGTCTGCCCCCCCCCCCCACACAAAGAAAATAAACAGTCAATTCCCACCCGGCACCTAGGCCTGGATCGGGTGGACTTTCTCGGGTACTGAGCTTGAAAAACATGGTGATATTGATGGACTTGTTTGATGGTTTTGGGGGATGGGATCAGCCTGCAAATTCCACAACCTGTCTGTTTTTGTTGCATACCGGGGGAAAGTACCCAAGAACCATGGCCACCTGCGAGTTGCGTGGCCCACTTTTGCCACGCCTTTTGATGAGCAAGCATCCCCTGCTTTGCAGGGTTTGGAGTGGTTCCACATGCAGGTGGGTGCTCTGTTTGGAACACTTCCGCTGAACGCTGTGACGTGTGACGTGGACCGATGATGGGAGTTGGCTCGGTGAGGAACACACCCCAAATCATTGGTCAACACCTTCGATGCCTTCTTGGGGGAAGATAGAATGGTGGGAGGCCATCGCTAGTAGGGTGGAGGCCATCGCTTCTAGGTTGGAGGCCATCGCTATTGGGGTGGATCGTCTTCTGATCGTCTTTGACCATACGAAAATGGCCACAGTCGTTGGCCTTTGCGGCTGAGGACGACTTCCTTTGCGGCTGAGGACGACTTCCGGAGAGGTGGGGCCCTTTGCCCAGGCGAACCAGGCTTTCCCGGATACAAAAACCGATGGGACAACGAGACCAAAAGTTCTTCCTGCGTTCTTCTTCGCAACTCGAGGAGCTGCGTGCAAGCACCCAAGACTTAAAAGGTGAAAGCAAGCTCGTCTTCAACGGCAGCAGCGCGGTTCTCATGTTATGTTTGTTTAACCTTATTGGCTCTGGAATGCGCAAACCCGGTCTGTGCAAAGCGGGCGAAGCATGGCTTTTGAAAGTCGTTTGAAAGTGATGCCTGATGAAGCCCGTGGACACGGACGCTTCTATAATTATACTTGCTCAGATTTTAACACCTGAGGATACATGAGGAACGTTGCTACACTTAGCATCGCCCCCTTAGGAGCTTGCGAAATTCTCTACAAGCTTCTTGTCTTGTACTACTAATTAGTAGCAAGTAGCCGCTACTAGGTGGAGGCCATCGGGCCATGCCTCCACACCCGGGTCTCACCCCGACGCCAGGGCGGCTTCTGCTCCAAACCAGGGGAGTGTTGCTCAACGCACTGGAGTTACTAGTAGCTTCTTGTTCCTAGTAGTAAGGCCAGGAGCCCCTAGCAGCGTCCTTGCTCCTAGTAGCGATGCCAGGAGCCCCGTTCGTAGCGTCCTTGCTCCGACACCTCATGACACCTCTCAGTGCCGCGCCGCCACCGTCCGAGTCCGTGGTCCGCCCGGCGCCCGGGGTGTGTCAGGCGGAAGAGGGGGCTGGTGGACCTCGGCGGACTCGAACGCGCTTCGGCTCCGAACGGAGTCCGATCCGATCGTCGATGGTGCGATGAGCCGAACAGTCGAAGCGAAAGGTCTCTTTCTTTTTAACCTGGTTACTCTGATCCACCTAGGTGGATCCTTAGGTGGATTCTTTCTATTCAAATCCATCCCCCGATTTTTGATCCACCTAAGCAGTCGTTCGCTGGCCATGGGTCCAAATCAGATCCTTCGAAGCTCGACAAACTTTTCTGGCGAAGCAATAAGCTGTAGAGAAATGGTAAGTCATATTTATTGGCAAATAGTCTATGACCAATCTGTAGATCCATGGCCAGCCGTACCCTTTGGGCAAGTTCTGAGCTGACCAATACTGACCATCTCAAAGATGAAAGGTTTTACATGGATGAACCAACGATTCGTTCATGTGCTCTTTCACATGCGCTTCTCTTGAATCAAACAAATTCAGTTCTTTACAAAAATGGCACCTAAAGAAAACACAAAATTCATTGCCATCACTAAGAAATGCTACGCATGTGCCACTTTGATTCAGTTCTTCAGTCCGTGGTACACACCTGTGATCAAGATGATCAAGTCCTCCAACCCCTGACCAAACCATCAAAGGCCCAACGGTTCGGCAGGTGGGTCTTTGACCGAGCTCAACGGCTTACCGCCGTGTGGAATCCAAACAAATATCAACAAAGCGGTTCGCCGCCGAGCTCCTTTGCACATGCCCCACTCCAGATCATGTTGGCCTCCTTTGCATCCCAACAAATCCATCGTATCAACCCGTCCGGGCATCTCCTGGCCACTTGCTTCTCTCCTCTGGGTCTCCCAGCCCCCAAAAAAATTCCGCTCGGGCGATTGAGTGGGCGAGCAGTGGAATGATAAGGATGGCTGGCTGAGTGCGAGGTGCGAGGTGTCTTGATCGGGATGTCGGAATGATCTTTAAAGGGAGCCCCCTTTTCATATCAGATTGCCATCATCACATGTTGATCAATATAATACTCATATGCAGTATACCTTGTCAAGAAAAGAGCAACTTGTTGGACACCCCGAAAGGACCACACATGTGAAGGTAAGAGGTCCCACGACGGGTATCCAAGGTCCAACGATGTTCAACCTTTGGATGACTAAGATGTCTGTGTTTTTTGTGTTCAATCAAGATATGGATCCAAAAGGGATTCCAGGGTTTACACCTTCATGTTTACACCTTTACTATCCTTTACTCCTTTTGACGTCACTTTCTTTGATCGAACCAGTTCCCACTGCACACTGAGGCGTTTCGGATTGAGAGCGGGCGTTTCCATCCGGACTTCCACTGCGGAATCGAGTTTGGCCTCGATACCGTGAAACCGACGGCGCCGTTGGAGCAACCGCACTGGTTGGCCCGCCGTCATCGCAGAGGGCGCTCTTCCGTTGGGATGGTTCCAACCATTCGGAGGTTCCTATTCCTGAGGCAGTGAATGAGGTTGGTGTTGGCTGGTGGTTGGTGATGCGTATTTTTGAAAAGCATCCTCTGAAGATGTGACTGCCGGGGGAACGACGATGCGCCTGCCAGGGCTTCGTTTGGCTGCTAGCACCAAGCACAAATGTGACTGGCAACTCAGCAGGTGTTTTTCTTCAACATCTTCCATGCGCCTATGTCAATAGCCATTTGTTCTGACTAGGAGTGCTGAAGACCACCTGGGTGAGCATGGGTCAATCTTCAGTTCTCATGCTTTTATGGAAACCGTGAATCCCTCATCCTGAATGGCTATGCTGGATGCAGGATCCGAAGAATCTTTGCGGGGTTTTGTCTCTTTTCCCCACATCACTCAGTAGGTTGTCAGTTCGTCTCTACCGCTCTTCGAACAGCGGCGAAAAACAAACAACGTGTTCACATCTGGCTGCCAACTAAAGCTGGGAACCCAAATGGTCAAACATCTCGATCCCTGTGGTGCTTCGTGCAAGCTTCACGTCGTTCCCCCAGCCGCATGGATCATGGTCAGCGGGAGAACTCTACAAACTAGAACGATCTGTTTGTCCTTGATCAAGTCCACCCAATCCAACAACATCCTCAAAAGGTCCTTCAAAGACACATCCTCAAAATGCCTTGCAAGGTGGATTCAAGACGCTAAGTTAGATTCCTACTGTAGATCTTCCAACTATGCAAAAACATCGAAGGGGGTGTGTTCATGGCATGATCTCCATCTTGCCCCCGCCGACCCCAAACAACGGATCCAAACACTGATCCAAACCACCACACCTGAACAGAAAACAACGAAACAGAACAAAGTGGAAAATCTGTTAAAACTGTTAGATACCCCGTTTACAGTGGAAAAACCAGAGGCCTGTCGGAAGGTGCTTCTACTTTGGGCTCTCTTGCAATTCACTCTCTCTTCGCTGACACTGCCGCGCCAGCCAGACCCGGCGCGGCCGTGGGGTGCGCGGCCGGATGGGCCCGGACCGATCATGTTTCACCGGGGACGTTCGTCACCGGGGGAATCGGTGTTTTCCGGGTCCGTCTTCAGTCCGTCTTCTTGGACTGATTGGGCACTGATTTTCAGGCCCGAACTGGGAGAGTGGGGTCTCAAAATCGTCCCCGTCCGTGGACGAACGGAGACCTTGGACGGTTGGGGGAAGTGTTTTTGCATCATTTTGAGACCATGGCGCCCTATGTTACGACATCGCGCGTTCGAACTGTGTTCTGCTTGCGGGGACGTCCGAGCGTTCAAGAACCGTGGCAGATCGGTGGCCAAATGATTCTCCAGAGTGGAAGGCCCACAGATCTTTCGTGGTCAACGGGTAACGATCCTCCCCTAGACCTCCCATATCCTCATTAAGCCCGCAACCCTAACCACACCTCAGGGAGGTTGGCCGGGCGAGCACTTGGGTTCATTCCTCATTCATCTTTTGTTGGGATCCTTTATTATATACCTGCTGCCTTGGAGGGAGGTCATCTACCTTCTACCGCGGAGTAATCATTTGTTTGAATCCGGGGTACCTCAGCTATTGATCTCTAACCTGCTCGAGGTGTGAATTCAGAAATTCAAGCATAACAAAATCACAAGCAACACGATCACAAGCAACATTCAATTGAACACAAAAACAACACAATTAATCCATAGGTAGTTAAGTACTATCCTTTGAGCTTTTTTCTCCACATTCTGCTTACCCTTAAGACCCCGCAGTGACCAGACAGGGCTGAAATCATTGAAACAATTAAAAAACAAAAAATAATCAAAAAATAATCAAAAAATAATCAACTCAAGAACTCAAATCCAAAGCAGACTCAACAACAAAACTCAAAACAAACTCAAAAACAACTCAAAAACAAACTCAAAAAAAACTCAAAAAATCTCAAAAACCATGTTTGAGTACAATTTGAGTCCAATCTGAGTCCAATTTGAGTCCAATCTGAGTCGAATTTGAGTCCAATCTGAGTCCAATTTGAGTCTCTCATTTGAGTGGCTTTGGAATCTGAGTTTCTGGTCTGAGTTCGTTTTGAGTAGGTTGTTGTTTTTTATTTTTTTTATCTTGACCCCTGGCTGTCTGGGTCCGCGTTATCTTAAGCTTACCCCCTTTATAGTGAGTTCACTCCCCTGTTGAGCTATAATATGAGAGAAGTTTAAAAGCTAAACCAACCATTGCCTATACTCCAAACTGCTAGCATTGCCTGTTAGGTCTTCGACTCGGGCCAATTCGACTCCTTCCGATCCAGCGGAGAAACCTGAAGACCTTGGAATCCCTTTCGTACGAAACGCTTCGTTCATCGTTTGACCCACGCCGGGTCGTCCCCGTTTGATCGCGCACAAAAGCGAACGCCCGAATCTCGGGTCAGGTGGATCGCTTTTGCGAAGGGCAGTGCTGGGCGGTGCTCATTCCAGCAGCTCGACCTTGGTGGTCAAGAACCAAGAGTCCTCATCACATGAAGCCAGTGAAAGCTCACACTAGCTGAGTGAATCTATGGGGAGTCTCCGGAACCGCAAACGCAGCTCAAGGGTCATGAGGTACCCCCCGCCCAGCGCCTGCATTTGGCGAAGTGTTCAAGGATCTCATCCCTTTTTACTATAGTAGATAGTACGTATAGAAACTGAATGAAACTATAAGACAGTTGCTGTTAATTAGCGCAAAAGAAACACATTGGGTGGAACATGGCGGACGGACACTCCCTGAATAATCGAACAATGGATGCAACATGGATGCATTCACCGATGAATGTGGCTCCCCGATGGCTAGGAGGACGACCCCATGTTCCATCGGAAAGACACCCGAATGGGGGGTCCACGAGTCGGTGGTTGTTCACTTCACTCCGCAATGCCTTTGTCCTGGTGGTGCAGGGAGAGTGTGACCAAAAAAGGAAGAGGTGTCTGGATCGAGATGGCGCCGACTTGCTCGGTTTGGGTGGACCATCAGAGGTTCCACATGGAAAACCCATCGTCCTGTTCCACCTCTTCCGCCTGACCCGTCCGAGCCCTCCGAGACGAGCCCCACGATTCCCGGCCGCGTTGGTGGTCTCTCCGCGCCGACGAAAACCTTCCAGCTATGAACGGTGACACCTTCGGTGCCTAACGTGCGGGCACCGCGACGAAGGTCGCCGAAGCGCAGAACGAACGTCACAATCAAGAAGCTACGAACGTAGCGTCCTTGCTCCTAGTATGGCCAGGAGCCCCTGGTAGCTCTCTTGTTACACAACTAAGAAGCTACGTTAGTAGTAATGCCGTGACTCGTGGGTGTCACAGACGGGTGATCCACCGAACGCATCCGACGTCTTCGTCCCGACGTCCTTCCGTCTCGTTTTCTCCAAGAAGCGCTCTCGTCGGCATCCACGCAAGGGCTGAGGCATTCGTGCGCGAAGACTTCACAAGGTGCACGAGGCTGGCGGCTCTCGACGGTCCCGAGGTCCCGAGCTGGGACGAAGAAGTGGCGAGAGAAGGGTGGGATGAAGAGGGGAAGATGTGACTGGGACTGTGACTACTGATGTGCAGAAAGCCCTCTTCCAATTTGGAAGTCTACGACATCGCACCGGTTTGGACAAAGAGGTCACGATTCGGAGTTGAGAGACTGATCATGTGTTCGAGGACAAAGCCACCCTCATGGGACATCAGTGAAAGACCCTTCTCAACCCGTGACACTCGCGCGAAGGGTGGGCGCGAGCGTTACGTTTTTTGGACCATCTCCAGGCGGGTTATGTGCGACCAAAGGAATGAGATGGGTGTCATCTTCTCTTGGGTCGAATTGCAAGGGTGACATTCTCTGGATAATACTACATTGGGTCATATGATGTCATATGACCTATATGAGCCTATATGAGCCTATATGTCATCTCCAGGGTCATATGATTTTGCAGGATCTACTCCCTTGCAACAGAAATCCCAACCCGGCCACCACCCCGAATCGATCTTGGTGTAGGAGTTCCAGAACTCACGCGAGCTCTGGCACCCAAGCACGACCGAGACTATTGCGACTCGTAGAGAAGAAGGGAGACGATTCGCACCCCTGACTACCCAAAGCATCTATGGAAGAGTTATACCTACACTGGGGCATGTATAATAACTATATATATTCAATAAATGGATGGTCTGGGATAGATAATAAGGATCCAGAAAAACCATAATAAACTCACTCCTTGCAGACGATCGCACCAGGCAGACAACTGGTTAGGTACTCTTATCACCTCGGCCTTTTGTGGGTATGTCTGCGAACCGTCGTTGCGAGGCAAGACACCCCCCGCAGATCGAATGCGGACCGCGTGCGGAGGCGGACCTGCGGTGATCGTTGCCCCGTCGTCTTCGGGCGTGATGGTTAGTCGCACAGTCGATAGAAAATCACAAGGGAATCTCCAAATTTGGGGCAAACATCCAGCAGCTGCAAGTGTCAGACACCAGTGCTCAAGTGGCTTTTGGATGCTTTTGGATCTCCATCAACTGGTAGCAGAGAGCACTCCATATGTTGAAAATCTGGTCCTCTGACTCAGGAGCACATGTTGTCCGGGTGGCCCTTGGGTGTGGGATCTACATGTACCAACCATCTCTCTTTCAAGATTCAACACTTTGAGTGATTGGAAACTTGGAAACTCATTGGCCAGCTGGGATGTCCTGTAGGCTGAAGATCAGGTCCCTAGCTTCTCAACGGTTGCCGTCTCCGCGACAAGGCGAACGAACGATCTGTCGGTGTCTCCGGGCGGAAGCCCGCTGTCCACCTTGCCTCCGGGCTCGCGCTGCGATCAAAGCCGAAAAGTTCAGCCTCGGCAAGGGGAAGTTTCAGTTCGGGAAGCATCGCCGTTGGCTGGAACAGACTTTTGCCAAGATGAGGAGGTGGTGAATTCCAGTGTATAACCATCAATCACCCATCAAAACGCAAAACGCCTGTTTGTGATGTGTTGACATGTTTTGTGTTTTTCAAGCAGCGTGACATGAGTTGTTTCACCTGCGAATTTTGAGGTCATCCGAACGCAGGTGGCTCACCATGCAAAAACATCAACGATGCCGCTACCAGTGGCTCACCAATACGGAGTCAGTAGTTGACCGTCTCTCGTTTGGGGAAGACGAATCGATTAAGAAACCGGTGACCGGTGCAAGAGAGAGATGAGACATCTGAATGTGCACTTCTATGAGATGATTGGTAACTCAAACCGAGTTGGCACTGAGATCAACAGACTTACTGACACAAATATGCCCGATGAGTAGGTGGAGAGGAACAAATTGAGATACTTTTCGAAAGCATGTGAAAACAAACATAAACAAACAAAGGAACCAACTCAACTGAGCTGGTCCTAATCTTCCTGGCCCTTTCTAGAGACAACGGGACACATGCTTCTTCAATCCAAGACGTCTTGGGCGCCGAGCATGGGATGCGGAGGGTTGGCGTTTCTTTCTGCTGGTCGCCTGAACATGTAGGCGGTCCAAGCGTTGGCTTAGAAATGCCAGGTGTGAGCCTTGAGCTAAAACGAGAGTGATCACATCATGTTCAGAACAAAGAGCCTAGGCCCAGGCATGGGAAAATGCACTGGTATTGGCATAGATCATCGCAAAAAACAGCGGCGAGGTGCGACTTGTGCACATGGACACATGTCATCCATTTACAGAGCTGCGTTCCTTCCCGGCGGTGTGCCCACAAAGACCACATAAGTTTCATAGGTGTCTGGCTGCGACTTGAGTGGCTGCTTGCTTTTCCGACATCTTTGGCTTGCGGTATGGTGTTGGCATGGTGCCTCTCGAGAGGAATGGGTTCATTCAAGATGAATTATGCCTTCAATCAGCTGTTCGAACATGACCTGTGTCAATGTGAACCCACAAACCCCCAAAAAGCATCTAAAAACACTGGACCTTGAATAACGTGTCAAATTTGGCGCCCCATACCCTGGTGTAGTGTAGGCATTTCAATCGCTGAACACCCATCCTAGGAAGGCACAAAAAGTAAAACACACTGCAACATCAAAGATCCTCAAACGCGGAATATTTGTTTTTGAAGAAGCAAAATGGAGACACTCAAGAAACTCTTGCCAATTCTTTCAGATTTGCACTGAACGTCCCGGTTTCGAGGGTTTCACTCGACAGGATATCGATGATGTTGTGGATATATTGTTTTTGACACTTTGTGGTAATTATAGGTGCTCTCAAAGCGTCAATCACAGAGTCTCCCTCTCAGCACAGCCGCACGAGTTTCGGACACCCACAAAACGACAATCTCTGCACCTGCCGACTGTCTTGTCGCGACAGCCCTGTCCTGCGAATTCGGCTGGCCGTGGGTGTGATGTGGTCACAGGTTACTTTGGATTGTGAAGAAATGACGGTGGGGTTGATGCACTTCCAACATTTCTTCCGTCTTGATGCACAGTTATGTGCCTGAGTCTGGAGAAAAACACTGGGAAGCTTGAGACACATCGCAAATCAGCTGCTCGGTTCCAAAGAAATCTGGACAACGGCCGGCTCAGAATCGGAGTGGATCAACTAGTTAGTTGAGTACCCCAGTCCCATCTTCGGATTAGAATCTACTTGGAGCCCTTTTTGGGGTACATGTATATGTGCTATTGGGTTCCCGGTATATAATATATATTATATAATGCAAATTCAGTGAGGATCTTTTCAACACTGTATGTCGCAAGAATGCGCATGTTCAGAACGACACCAGTCCACGATGAGGGGTGTGTGACATTGTGTGACCATGGACTGGTTGAAGAGAACATGGACTGGCTGGCCCACCATCGCCTGCCCCAAACGATATTTGAACAACTCCCAAAAACCGTGGATGAAACACTTTTCAATTACTTAGATCCACCTGCATAGAGCTAGCTAGGGAAATGGAGAATTTACACGAGGGGAGACGTTACATTGCTCCTGGCCTTACGAACGGAGCAAGGGCATCGCTCCAAACGGGGACGTTTCTCTCGTTCGCTCCACGGGGGTTCCGCGTTCCGCCACGGCCGGTCGAACGCACTCCTGGAGGCTCGATCCCTGAAGCGGGTCACGGTGCTGAGAACCGAATCCGGTACGTCGGTTGGGGACGAAGTACGACCCCAGGAACGAGCCGAGCCGGAGCTCTTTCGGGTTGCGCCGGTGCAGCCGTGGATCCCTACCGAGCGGAGCGCGAGCGCGAGCGGAAAGGGAAGGAAGCCGGCTTGGGATCTTGCGTATCGGATCAGACTACGTGGGATCTTCTCATTGGGAACCTCCATTCTGTAAGGACATGATAGTCGAATAGACCTTCTCAGGCTCGGCACGGCCATCCAGACTTGCTCCCTCTCGGAGGGTAGATCTATGCGCATAGGGATTGTCAAAGGCACGTTGTAGGTGACCAAGGTGTTCCAAGTTGCCTTCTGTGCTTGGCCCCGTCGCATCTGTCCCCGCCCGTCAAGACCACCTGTTAAGGGGATTCACCTGTCACGGGGAAATCATCAAAATCATCAAAAAACAGCAAGACGGGGCAATGGGAGACGAATCTTTGAACTCTCCCTCACCAATTTGCTGCAAATGAAGAAATCATGAACAAGCACATAGGGACCATATGGCCATCGCGGTTCCGTGATGGTTTCGGCCGCGCGCGCTTTGACTAATTTTCTCAGACAGTCAGACAGTAGTTCCTAACTACAAGAAGTGCGCGCGCTTCAGTTGGGCAAGTTCCTGCTTGAGAAGTTCATTTTCATGCCGGAGACGATCGTTTTCTTCTTCAATGTCTTGATGCACATGGACTGCTTCAAGCAATTCTTCAAGAAGTACGCGTTCGTCTTGGGTCAAAGGAACCTTGGGTGCAGATGTTGACATTGGCGTTGCCTCCTGTTCATCTGATGTAGAAGACGATGATGAATCCGAAGAAGTAGAATCAGAACCATTACCTCCATTGCCCTGGTGCTCATCAATGGACATATCTGCTGCAGGAGGAACAGGTGCAGGAAGAGCAAGCATTGGAACACTGCCTTGGGAAGTTGATGCCGAGCGAGCACGACCATCTTTCTTGGTTTGTAACCAAGACATCAACGCCGTCTGGCATTGACTCGACCAAGCAGAACCTTGTGCCAGGGTTCCCTGGTTGACTGCGTTGCGTCTGATGGTGTTGATTTGGATCTGAATTTGCTTTTTGGTGACTGCCGCCCTGTCACTATGCACAGCAATGGTTCCATTGTGAATGTTTTCCACGATGTCAGCTGCATCAGGAAAAGAAGTAGGCTCTGAAGAAGCGCTTTGAGACACATTGCCCATGAGCTCCAAAGTAATGTGCTGAATGTGCTGTCGTTTGCAAACCAGCTTGTTTGTTGTAATTTACAGAAGCCAGATGTTGGAGTAAGTAAATAGTTTGTTGCAGAAGCCAGATGTTAAAGTAAGCAATGACAACAAGAAGACAAGAAGCAACAGCAATAGTAGACCAAGAAAACTATTATATGTATGTGTTAATGCTAACAAGTGGAAATGTTTCAAAAGTGGCTGTCCGAAATCATCCCCTAGCCGGCCATCGCATATACATCGCATGCAGCCAATATCTATATATATATGATATAGTGCTTGTTTTTAGGGTTGTAGAATTGTGGCCATGAAATGGTATGATGAAACATGTTGAAGGATGTTGAAGGTGTTTCTCCAGAATGCAGGTTGCATGCACTCAAAGCTAGAAGGTTTCTCACCAGTCTGAGTCCATGTCCTTATGGGCTGTCTAGGGACACATGTGGAAAAATCATATTGTACATGTTGACATCTCAAATTTGCATGACTGTGGCTCAACATTCTCACCCACAAAGCTCCCCCCGAAAGAACAAAAACAACAAACCTCTACATGTTCTGCTCCTGTTTCAAGGGCTGCCCTCTGAATCTGACCTGCTACTGCACCTACAACCGACAACCGTGGTGAGCCATCTCCTTCCCCCATGGATGGTTGCTCGGCAAGTCTTCACACTGGCAGGCTCTTCTATGACTCAATTATCCACTGTTCTGCAAACATCAATCCTTGTCGCCCAAAAACACGGTGCAAGTGATTGTTGTCCGATGGCGCCGATGGTGCCGGCCAGACCACCCTCACTCAGTCCCTGAGGCCGAGGAATTTTGAGTCAAAACGTCTACTAGTGATGGCCTCCAACCTAGTAGCTTCTTGTTACTAGTAATTAGTAATGCCAGGAGCTACTATAGTAGCGTCTTGCTACTAGTAGCGATGCCCTTTGCTCCTAGAAGCCATGGCCTCCCTACTTAGCCATGGGCGAAACCAACCGCGCCTCGTGGAAGGCCGACCCTCTGACCGACGGTTCCCGTCGATCATCTGGCGCGGTTCGCGCAGAATCTGCCCGGGGGGGCGAAGGATCTGGGTGTGTAGAGCAAACTGAACACAGGGTGAGACGATGTGCGTTTTCGTTGTTTTCTTTAATGAATTCATGCATCCAGTTTTTTTTTTCAGAGGAGCTCTCAAGAGTCGTAGTGGAGTGGTCTGAAGAGAAAAGGTTTGTTGAATGTAGACTCTGGATGATCTACATATTTCACCCCTCTATGAACAAAACATATCAAACAGGATTTATATAATTACAATCCATGTCTGCGGGATTATTGCTCAAGATTTTACATTACAAAACAATATAAAACCAATACTATTACAATACTCAGTCTTTGGACTCCTAGTGTCACAAGTGTTTTGTGAACCGGAGGCTTCCTCTAGTCCACTGTTTACAGTGTACATGTCATGCTCATGTGTTGTGGGCTGAGCTTCATCACCCGAACAAAGGGAGGTGTCTTCTTCAACGGAAACCCAACTCTGCATCAAACAGTTTGCAGGAAGAGAAAACAGCCGTGCGAACCTTGGTACCGATCACCCAGCATCTGTTGTTCAGCGCTAGTAGACTACAAAGACCCAATGAACTAAATGATATGTACGAACCAGGCTTTTGGATGTGCGAGATTGGATTTTCAGCACTTGGGGCGCCCCGCCAGCCACCGTGACTTCAGCCAGGAAAGACGTGCGAACCGGAAGAACCCCACGCTTCCACCCTGTTCGAAAACCAATGACCCAAAACCGGTCGAAGCAGCATCATGACCCCCCCCGTGACCTGTTGCAGTCTGGCACCATCGCGGGTGCTGGGACGGAGGCCTCGCTCAGCGTGGAACGGAAAGACCGTGGCTTCGGAGCCGATACAAACTGCGCATCACCGAACCTTTGGTTCCATCGGTATTTGGACGGAAGCATCGAACAAATTGGAGAAACATATGGATTATACACTAGTGAGTTGGAAAGAAATACCTTCAAATCACCACTGTCCATCTTGGTTGAACAGCCATGGATGTCAGAATTGTGGGACCACTATCCAAGCAATGTTTGTCAATACCTGGTGGAACTCGGAGACAAATCCACCCGCTTGAATCCAGCAGCAGCCCACTCTCTGGAAAGATCGAAAAAATGAACACTTCCTTTGAAAAGGCTGCTGTTCACAATCAAATCTCTTCCTTCTTTCATCTTCTCATCAAACACACCCCACAGCTTGTGCTTGTAGATATAAGCCCATCTCCAACTCTCACCAAACAACTTGCAACTACTCCAAAACCTACTCCAAAAGCCTTTTGAACGGAATCCAAAGCTCCTCTGTCTCCATACATGTCCACATATACCCTGCATCTGCCCATGGTCTGGGTGCCATACCGTCCAGCGTGCCCACGGCGCGGTCGTAGTGCTCGGTCCGCCTTTGTGGGAGACCCAAGAACCGGAGGAGGGCTTCAGCCATGGGCCTGTCTGTGAGATCTACACCATCTACACCACCTGACGTCATGGTGAGGTAGATGGCAAAGACCCTGTCGGATAAACAGGTCTCCGGTCTCCACACCATGATTAGTGGGAGTTGTTCCGGAACGTTTCTTGACCTTCTTGGGGGAAGAAATACATGGAACACATCTGAGAACCACACATTTCAGCTTCTTACATTTCCTGAGTTGGTCTCATGGCCTTCCCCAAATCAACACGTTGTGTGAAAACCTTGGGACATAATATGGGTGTGAGACTAGGTGTCAGGTTGATATCAGAGGATTCAAGAGGAATGTATTATTATGATCATTAAAGGAATGGCTGGCTGACCTGATGGTGTAGAGTAAAAATCCGTAGTAAAACAACGGCTCTTTGGCAAAGACCATTAAAACAATGGTTGTTCGAACCCTAGGATATATATGTATGTTTATTATATATGTATCACATGTACATCGGATTGAAAGCGAAGACTCATAATAGAATCTTCTAGAGTCTGAAGATGTCTAGAACACTCCAGTCTACAGCGATCTCCCTTCTGTCCACTGACTCTTCAAATAGCTCTGTCTACTTGAGAAGGACTTCACTATAGTAGCATAACTTGGATTTATCCTATTAGCTGGGCCCCGTGGATGGTTCAGTGGATGATGCCTTGTCCAAAAGTTGTGATTTGCTTCTTTACAGACTGTTACAGGTAAGAACGGACAGACCAGCATAACTGTACGTGGTCGACCGATTCATCCAACCGCCGTCGACCAATGCGTCGGTCTGCGTGTCTGGCCCAGTCGGTCTGAGTGTCCCCAGCCATCTGCCCTCTTGAGTGCAAGGCCGACCTTGCTCAAATGGGGGTTAAAACGGTCAAGGTGGGAAAATTCAATAAGTAACACGTAGTAAAACCAGTCCAAATGGCAAGACAGGAAGGCAGTTGTTGATAACGTGTATGATCTGAAAATGCTGTCTTTCACTTGGATGTCTAGTAAAATGCATTTCTATTTTTTGTTTTAGAAATTGAAAGGGACACCGCCAGCTCGACCAGGGGAGAAACGCAAAATCCCTTGATTGACAAGCAAACGTTGTCACTGGTTCTAACAGCTCCCCGGGATCGTGTCGGAACACCAAATGTCAACACTTAAATGGAAGCTACAAATCCACACAAAAAAAAAGAACGCTAGGACTCAGCTCTCACACATTGTAGAGAAGGACTTAACAAACACCTTTCTCCCCAAAGAATACAGTCTTATCACAGCGGGCATACTTTTTGTCCGTACAACTTCCTCTGAATCGAAACTCACATGTCCATTGAGGACAAACACGTCCCGAAAAACTCACACGGACCCGGGTCGGATGGCACCCTGAGAGACTGTTTTCCTCTACGAAACCATTGGTTTTTGGTGGGTGAATTTGTGAGTTTTTGGTGGGGTCGTTACAGGCTAACGTTACAGGATGATGTGAAGATGACAGGGTCGTCTGTCTGTCCGGACCTGACTTATGGGAATGACACCAAAAGACTCCAAGATCATGTAGACTCTTGAGGACCATCAACCCCCCAAGCTTGAAGAGCATTTTCCAATTCAACTGGGAGGGCGTGATGGTCCTCAAGAGTCTACATTACGAGGCGTCCTACTTCGATTGGACCATGTCGATGGGTCTGGGAGGGTCTGGTCCGATGAAAAATCCCGGGTGAGTCGAAGAAAACAGGTTGAGTCATCCATCTACTGACTACATGTCCAGATCTATCCAGGACTATCCAGGAATCAAAGCACCTCAAACATCACTTCTTCCTCATCTATTGCAGCACGCTCGGGACCAGGACCCGCCGGTTCCGCGAGTGCTTTTCCCCTGCTGGGCCTCCCTGGCCATCTCGCGTGGCAGGGCGCCCATCATAGCCATCTCGAGCGCTGAGACCTCACGTCAGTCGTCATGAATCGAAGTGAAGCGACAAGTCTTCTCATGTCTTCCTATGTCTGCCATGGACTCCACTTCAGTTCGTTCAGTGTGTCACCACGCTGAGGACGTCGCCCAACCACAGAGCTGTTGAAGTCGCGCGATGTTGCCATGTATCCGGGAAACGCACAATTGTTTGTTGGTTGGAGGCCATTGGCTACTAGGGTGGAGGCGACAAAGACAAATCATGACATACTTACCGCACAGCATCGTCTGATTTCGTGCTAGGGCTCCGGACACTCCATGAGTGGCCAAGCTCCACTGCCCTGAGATCAGTTGCTTTGGCGGAACATGCTGAGGCTCTCGGGATCTGGGATATGACATGACCATGATGCGATCAATCTGTCATTAACATCATGAACTCAAACGGTTCACATTTATTGAATTCACATGTTCTTGAATTCAAAAGATTGTCCATGATTGCTCTTATATGCTCTTATATCCCTGTGGACACACATACACATACCCTTGTATCGAGGGTGATGGACCCTTTGTTACAATTAGGCGCTCCTGCAAAGTCCAAGTACGTAACGAACCCGAGAAGGTTCAGTCCCTGGATTCTGGGCCGAGCATAAGCATCCATCCCTTCACCACATCTGGGTTCAGTCATGGTTTGAAGTGGTATCAGTCGTTGGAGGCCATCACTGGTAGGTTGGAGGCCATCGCTATTAAGTCTCCGAAGACTCTGGACTTCCGGTCGAAGACTCTCTCCGGTTCCCCCAACCCCAAGGCCTTGGGCGTCCTCTCCCCATCCTCCAGGGCACCTGGCGTTCGGGTTCCCGAACGCCCGAGGTCCGGGGGAACAGGCTCCTTCCTTGTCCCACAACACGAGGGCGTCACCCAGCGGGTATACTTATTATACTTGGAGTATTACTGGGAGATACTGGAAGTCTAATTCCAGCAGCTTAAGTATGATTAAGTTGGAGTATGACTGAGGGAGTATCACTTGGAGCCTTAAGTAATACTTCCAGCAGCTCCACGTCATACTCCACCTTCAGTTGGACTATGACTGGGATGATCCATCGGACCGGAGCCGGATGGATCCATTGGCCACCCGATCCGTCCGTTTTTGGGCGAAGGGTTGGGACCGGAGCTCGGGCGAGCTCCAAAGAGGTTTTTGAAGGGTCTGTGGATTGGGAACCCAGACACGACCTGTTTGGGACTGCCATAGAAGCCGAGAAACGGCCAGGGTGGTTTTGGGGGACCATGTAGGAAGATATTTCATACATGGAGTGTCTGGGGAATAGGGGAACCCCCAGTTCAACCCCGCCTGGAAGTGAAGTAATAGACAAAAAGACCTTTGGTGGTGGAGTCCACGGTTTGACGTATATATATATATAAATACAATTCCAAAAGGATCTGCATGATTCCAATAGGTTTTTGCATGCCAAGCCGCACATTTGAGGCACTTACTTGATCCATTGACCTTTGGGCAACCAGGGCCGTCTATGACTGCTCTGTGAAGAGTAGCCCTAAAAACATATGAGTATCATATGAGGAAGCAGAGAGTCGCGTCTGTCGTCGTCGTCATCCGCTGATGGGGCGTCGCGTCCATCTTCTCCTTTTTCTCGCCAGGGAAACCACAGGGCCGGCGTGAAGTTGCGTGAAGTGACGCTGGAAGAGGAGGGAGGTGGCATGCATTGCCTGTTGGAAGGCTTCAATTTTCCTCCGTGCTACTCTAGTGGATGGAGAATAGATGGCACAATCCCCAAGTTGGGAGTTTTAATTTTGGACTCCCATCTAAAGGGCATCTTGAGGCCTGCGCCATCTACTCTGAAACCAGTGTAATTATGTGTTACAAAAGCATACCTATAGCTCGTGCTCTTGTTCCAACTTAGAAGTCACCATATAATCTTCTTTTCCGCCACGTGTTGATTGAAGAAACATATCGCCACCCTTGGGTGGGGAAGGACCATTCTGACTGTAGGTACACCTGAAAAATGATTTGGGTTTCGTGAAAACTCGCAACTTGATCCAGTTGAACTCGGAGATCAGAGATGATCAAAGTCCCTGTCCTGTTTGTCAACTCCCCTCCTCTCCCCGGTGACGAACGTACTTTGACTCCGCTTCTGTTCCACCTCGCGCCAGGCGTCACCTCGACGAACTGACTCGTTTGGACGGTGGCAGCCCAGGGCAACTGCAGGGGTGCTACATGGTCAGGCATCCTCAGATGTGTAAATAAAAAGCTACTAGTAACAAGGGCGTCGCTACTAGTATCAAGGGCATCGCTACTTGTAACAAGGGCGTCGCTACTAGTATCAAGGGCATCGCTACTTGTAGCAAGTGCATCGCTACTAGTAGCTAGAGCATTACTACTAGTAGCATACAATAAATATATACCATCTCTGATCTGTTGTCCTCATCACAGAGGTTTCCTCACACTACAAGCACCAGCTAATCATGTCTCCAACAGCTCCCCCGGCCGAAAAGCCCGTTCACTCGATGATACGCTTCACCGAGTCGTCCACAAGGACCCGATAGACCGTGTCCTGGCATCCGGCGGTCAAGGGGCCCCGCGAGCCTCCAGGACTCTGCTGCCCCGGGGGCTACTGCCCCGAGCGTCCTTGCTCCTAGTAGTGATGCCAGGAGCCCCTAGTAGCTTCTTGTTGTTAGTAGCGATGCCCTTTGCCCCTAGTAGCGTCCTTGTTACTAGTAGTAAGGCCAGGAGCCCCTAGTAGCTTCTTGTTGTTAGTAGCGATGCCCTTTGCCCCTAGTAGCGTCCTTGCTCCTAGTAGTGATGCCAGGAGCCCCTAGTAGCTTCTTGTTGTTAGTAGCGACGCCCTTTGCCCCTAGTAGCGTCCTTGTTACTAGTAGTAAGGCCAGGAGCCCCTAGTAGCTTCTTGTTGTTAGTAGCGATGCCCTTTGCCCCTGGTAGCGTCCTTGTTACTAGTAGTAAGGCCTAGCTTCTTGCTGCTAGTAGCGATGCCCTTTGCCCCTAGTAGCGTCCTTGTTACTAGTAGTAAGGCCAGGAGCCCCTAGTAGCTTCTTGTGCCTAGTACGGATGCCCTTTGCCCCTAGTAGCGTCCTTGTTACTAGTAGTAAGGCCAGGAGCCCCTAGTAGCTTCTTGCTCCTAGCAGCGATGCCCTTTGCTCCTAGTAGCGTCCTTGTTACTAGTAGTAAGGCCAGGAGCCCCTAGTAGCTTCTTGCTCCTAGTAGCGATGCCCTTTGCCCCTAGTAGCGTCCTTGTTACTAGTAGTTAGGTCAGGAGCCCCTAGTAGCTTCTTGTTGCTAGTAGGGATGCCCTTTGCCCCTAGTAGCGTCCTTGTTACTGGTAGTAAGGCCAGGAGCCCCTAGTAGCTTCTTGCTCCTAGTAGCCATGCCCTTTGCTCCTAGTAGCGTCCTTGTTACTAATAGTAAGGCCAGGAGCCCCTTGTAGCGTCCTTGCTCCTAGTAGTGATGCTCTTTGCAGTAGCGTCCTTGTTACTAATAGTAAGGCCAGGAGCGATGCCCTTTGCTCCTAGTAGCGTCCTTGTTACTAGTAGTAAGGCCAGGAGCCCCTAGTAGCTTCTTGCTCCTAGTAGCGATGCCCTTTGCTCCTAGTAGCGTCCTTGTAAGGCCAGGAGCCCCTAGTAGCTTCTTGCTCCTAGTAACGATGCCCTTTGCCCCCAGTAGCGTCCTTGTTACTAATAGTAAGGCCAGGAGCCCCCAGTAGCTTCTTGCTCCTAGTAGCGATGCCCTTTGCCCCTAGTAGCGTCCTTGCTCCTAGTAGCGATACGTTCGCAGCGTCCTTGCTCCGCTTGGTAGCGATGGCCTCCACCTAGTAGCTTCTTGTTCCTAGTAGTACCCGTGGCAGTTGTTTCCTGTTTTCCTCCCCAGACAAGGCTCAAGAGGGGAAAACAAATTCTGGGTGAAGCACTGGGGCGAGCGGACGTCCCTGACTCTTCCAGATCCATCCTCGGCGGCCAGAGCTCTGGCCTGCTGAGATGCGCAAACCTCCTGGAGTCTTTTCACCAGCTCCTTCCAGGTGGGATTGAACTGGACCATCCTGGCGGCTGAGGATGTGAGATTCTGAACCTGAGGGACCAACTGCTCTGCACCTCATTGGCACCCATTGGGGTCTATTGACCAACGACTATCCCCAACCGTGGGGGAGCCAATTCAATTGCAACTTGCTTGGGTCTAATAGCTTCTTGCTCCTAGTAAGGCCAGGAGCCCCTAGTAGCGTCCTTTGCTCCTAGTGGCGATGCCCTTTGCTCCTAGTAGCGTCCAATTTTTCATTGTCCACCCGGTCAGGGTCTATTTTCAGAGTCGCTGGTCCCTGCTTGACAAGTATCCTCAACCGGGTTGCCCACTGTGGCCGAACTAAGCGTGTTTTTGGCTGCGCGGTGCGTGATGTGGCATGTGACAGCTGGAAGAGCTGGGGTTGGGGACTTGGTTCGTAAAGGATCCAAGAGGGTTTACCAAGTTTATGATGAAAACAACATACTGTACTAATGTATAGCTTACTATAGCCAAATAGCATCTACAGTAATAGCCATGGCCTCCAACCTATGAGAACAACATTCACTCAGCCCCTTTGGATGACCATGAAATCCGAATACCGAGCAGGAGGTGGACTCCACCGCCATGGTTACAGTAATGTTTCAGGGAGTGCACACTGCACACCAACCATTCTTGGGGTGGTGCTGGTCATTCAGTCAGACTCCTCCGATCCTGAAACCCTGACAAACGCGTGGTCTTTTCTTGGCTTGACCGATGTTGGATGTACACTCCAAATCCACTTCTGGATGGCCATTGCAAAAAGCACATGAAACTCTCCCTCCGTGCGCACTCCAAAGGTGCATCTCTTGGGGTCGAAAGGAGCTGTGACCAGCGACTTTGACCTGGCTCCAACCTAGCGATGGCCTCCAACCTAGTAGCGGCCTCCCTGAACTCTGTATTACTGGCACGCTCGCGCACGCTCGCGCACGGCACGTACGCTCGGCGGCCTCAGGTAGCTGGAGGACTCGTTCCACATCCGGAAGGTGATGTAGTGAAAGGGCGACTCTGACCACTCGATCGCCTGGAGGATCCGTGGATCTCAGCTCGGATCTCGTTTTTCGGGTGCGGGGTGGGCCTTTGAGAAAGGCAGGTCGTGCGGTGAAGAGAAAAAGAAGAACCTCAGGGTGGGCATCTTCAGGGGGAGCTATTGGCCTTTCTTTCAGAATTGTGATCAGGGAAGCACTCATCCCCATCGACCGGGACATGTCTAATAACATCTAATACGTTATATACAGGGACAAAGGTGGTCCGGCCGTGAGTGAGTCTCCTCCGATTGTCGTCCACGTGTCATCAACGTACAAAACTGGGCCCTCGCTTTTGAACGACGGACAGAGCCGACGAACGAACAGCAGGAAGCGCCGATCCGGGGGGTCACTCCCACCATCCTCCGGTCGCTACGAGTGGACCGGCCTTGAAGGTCTTGGTCCACTCGTAACCTGCTTGACGCTGACAGAGCCGTGCTTGGTCGCTCCAGGAGCCCTCCGCGCAAGGGACGCGAAGGACCGGAAGAGGGGCTTTTTGCGAACACGGGCGGTGTTTCTCGGCTTTTCGGGGAGATCCCGGCATCTGGATGAAGGGACTTTGGGGAGATGCTTGAATGTTCTTGGGGTCGCCCCAGACCCAAAGAAAAGCCAGGAAGACAGATTAACTGTCAGATCCAGTTCTGTAGAATCGGATTGTATCGGACTACTAGCCAGGAGCTACGTTCGTAGCTTCTTGCTAGTAGTAATGGCTTGTATCCTAAGAGCGATGGCCTCCACCCTAGTAGCGGATGGGATGGTGTGAAGAATGAAGTCCATCTTTGCAAGGCAGATCAAGCAAGACATACGGGCAAGAAAGACTGCACTTTGAGGTGGTCTTGGAATGTCCTCTCTACCAACTAAGTGGAATCGAATTGGAGCCAAAGTTGAGTAAATTCAGAATCCAGTCTTCCGAAATGAATCAATTAGCATTTAGCAGGCAAGAAACAGTTCCTTGAGATTCTCAGGTCCCCAACGCTCCACTTCTTTCAATTTGAGCAAATCCGCATGAAAAAGGAGGTTAGAGGCGGCCTTCACATGGCGCCCTTGCCTTTCGCGGGAATCCATGGGGGGATGCTCTGACCTCAAATCATTTGACCACATTCTGTCCATGAAAATTGGACCAGAACATTCAGGTCTGAGACCGAAGAAACTCCGCGTTGCGGCTGGTTGATGGCGCTTCCAAACTTGTCGCCGGATTTGCCGGAATGCGTCTAAAAGGAAGGTGCACATGTCATCTGAATATGTACACCCAAGGGAGGGAACTGGCAATGGAGGGAACGCATGTCGCCCAGTTGTTGCCAGGAGTCGAACTGGGCAAGATTCCCGTTTGAGACCCAGACTATCTTCTGGGCCGAATCCTTCTCATGTTTCTTCCAGTCATCTACTTTCTTGGCTCATGATCACTTCGTACCCAAGCTATGCAGGTCCAAACAACGTTGAACCCCACTTACCAGCGCCCTCCAGGTCTGCTCTGGAGGAGTTTGGAGACTGTAAAGTGGCAGGTGGTGACCTGTTGGGTCTTGGTATACTCAGCCACTTGTTTGAAATCCTATTGGACCAACTCCCAAACTCCTCAAGGCCCTGCAACAAGTCTCCTTCGTTTCAATGGCCCTTGGTGAAAACAGTCCATCTGTCACTCCGCCAGGCGCTCCCACGCAAGCACCAGCCTCGAAGCGCTTCTTCTTCTCCTCATCCACGTGGTAGATGGAAACCAACTAGGCGCGGTTTCAGGTCCCCACGTGGAGCGAAAGTGTTCGGCGGGCAAGTGGTTGAAGCGAAGACGGGTGGCAAGCTTAGGCTGCTCCAAGTTTGGAACATACAGCACTCCTGCAAGTTATAGATGATACGTTGATATACATGTTGATACTGTTTTGAGGGGAAACAACGCACTGTTTGCACATATCAAATAGCAAGTGGATGAAAACTAATTAGTATATATATATATAACTAACAGTCTAACATAGTTTTAATCATTTCAGCACCCGCTCTTGATCACGAGCCGTGGAACATGTGAAGCAAAAACTGAGAAGGCCATGTTCGGGTCCAAAACGTCTTGGTCGACATGCGGCACTTGGTTGGCCTCCACCCTAGTAACGTCCTTGCTCCTAGTAGCAATGGCCTCCACCCTAGTAGCTTCTTGTTACTAGTAGCGATGGCCTCCCTGATAGCGTCCTAGCTTCCGGAAGTGGTCCCTCTTCTAGTAGCAAGGACTTTACTAGGGTGGAGGCTGAGGCCATTCCTACTAGTAGCTTCTTGCTCCTAATAGCGATGCCCTTTGTTACTAGTAGCTTCTTGTTACTAATAGCGATTCCAGGAGCTACTAGTAGCAAATAAATAATAGCTTGCGGAAGTGGTCCACAAATTTGTGAGCCCAAAATTTGAAGAAGCCGCTCCTGCCAAACGATGCAAAACGTGCATCACCCTCTATCAAACCATCATGGAAGTCGACAATTTCCTGGTTGGGTCTTGGGACTTTGCCCTTTGTCTTCTTCTCTTCCCTGCCTTTTGCAGAACTCATGCCATCCATGCATCCACCATATGCTATTCCGCTAAAACAAAAAAACATCCGCAAACACCAAGCGCGCGCAGAAACTCCAGCAAAGGTGCCAAGAAATCAGACTCTGGAGTGGCCAACTGCCGCGTCAGAGAGGCCCGGAGCCCCACGGGTGTGGGTTGTGGGCCCGTGGGGGCTTGGAGGCTTCAGAAGTGGCTTCGAATCTGGCTATTCACCAACAGGGTCGGTCGAGGATTCGACCCGGAGCTTTGAAGCTTCGACCTGTGTCGATGCATCCCCTCTGCATGAAATCCTCTGGGAGGAATTTCGCAACTGAAAGAAATCCGAAAAGAAGAACGGATGGACATCCTAATACCGATTCATGGAGAAAGTATGGAATCAATTGCTTGTATACCATCGAAGCCGCTGGTGGAGAACTAGGCAACTCTGAGAGCTCTGCCAGTATAACCAGCTTGGTGACACCTTTCGAGATGTCTTCTCAAAAGCTTACCGCGCCAGTCAAGCCTTTGAAGCTATGCTTCAGCCACGCAGCTGCGCCCCGTGGCCCCCCATGGTCCCCCGTGGCCCGGATCAGCGCCTTGGCACGTCTGCAATAGGTGCCATAGCAGGTGCCCCAGTACATCCCCCCGGCGATGTAGAGAAGATCTGAGCGGCCCAAACGAGCGCCCAGGTGCGCCCACGCCGCGCACCGGAAGCGCGCCCATTCAATGCGGTGGGGAGCGGGGAATGATTGAAATGAGGAACCGAAGCAGGGGAAGTGTTTGGGGCAAAAAAAGGTATTACCACTCATACCCAAAACCGTCTTTGAAGGCACAAGATTGCGACGTTGCGGAGGGTCTTGAGATGTCTTGAGTCGCACTTTCACCCACTTAAGACCGGTTTATACAACCTGTCCCAACTTCCCCCACGGCCAGGCCCGGCGCACCCCGTGGTGGGCCGCTTGTGGGTGGCACCGTGCGGCCCGGCCCCAGAAACAAACCCTTCAGCACCGGTGCAGCCCAGCCCTCGTGCGTCGTCCGTCGTGCGTTCCAAGCGCGTTCCGAGGGGCAAATCTCGGCCAAGTCCAAGTCTTCCCACCACTCGTTGAAGGCGGTGAGGTTCATTCGCCGCAACAGGCGCATCTGCGGTGAGGTTCGTTTAGCTCCAGCACCGGGCAGTGAGGTTCATCCGTGTGGGTTCTTTTTTGGGGGTGGGCTCAGAAACGCGGAGGTTTATGGCGGTTTCAGTGCACTGCTTGGAGGGGGGAAAAGAAGTTGAGGTTTGAAGAGGCCACTGGCAGTGTTTCTCAGGACTGGCGGTGGAACTCCCCTCAAAACCCGTGCATCAACACCTGCCTGCTTATCAATTATATATATATATTATACTTATACTTTGGATTACCTACAGATTCCCTCTCTGATCTATATATATATATATATCGACTGAATGTAGTTATCACCTAAAATGTCCCGCATGCATGCAAGTATTCGGCAACAAATGCTCTGGGAATGTTCTTGAAGAGTGACATCATGTTGAGCTTCATAATTAGGGCAAGCAAACGACTAGAAAAGCCATAGCTAGTCACGGTTAGTCCAGGTCCTACTTTGTTGAGTATACGTATAGATCCTGTTGATATAAGCATAGACCAAGAAACATCTATAGTGAATCTAGAAACCCTCAGTTCCAAAAAAATGTCCTAACTGATTGATCATCAATACGACCACAGGGGCACACCGCATGATGCTGTGGACCCCCGCTGCTTGCGCCGAAAAGGTCCCTTCGACCAGACCCTCGGGATTGAGAGATTGACCTACAAACATCAGAGTTCCAAATTCACATCCTTCAAACATCACCAAAGATTGAAGAATGTCCTTCACCATCCTTTTTTACATCAAACATCGCCTTTCTTTCTGTAACAACCTAACAGGCGAGTGTGGGCTCAACTTCTCAACATCACCACGTCAAAAAGAAGCAGCTCGGCCGAGATTCCAACAAAAACCCCACTTCCGTGGATGGTTTTTGGGTCTTTCGGGGCATCTCCGAACCAGCCCAAAATGACCATTCCCATCTGGGCGTTCGGACCACCATGATCTCACAAGGACCTCAGGGCGGGAGGGGGGCGCTGGGCGGAGGTTCCCCCTGTCAAAAAATTCGGCTTTGGAAGCTGATTTTGCGGTCGAACGAAGGAGAAGTTGAGACCACGCGAAACAGTGATATTGTAGAATGTCCACGAAACAGGCGAGACCAAGACCCACTGGAGTTGGGTGGTTAATGGACACCCCGAATTATCTCTAAGGACTCAGGAGCTATCAATAGAAACCCCGGCCCGGGCGTCCTGGTCTAAATAACGACCGTTGACCGACTTTCCTCGGTGGCTCATCCACTGAAAGCGAAAACTCGTTCTACACCATCCTGGCGCCGAATCTGGCAGCGGAAGACCATGCTCTCTTCGAATATTTGATGGGGTCGTCCCTGTCTTCCAGGATGCACTCAATTCATGTCACTTCTATTCGCAGAAATCGGGCAAGAATATAGAAAAACGTGAATTCTCAAATCCACCGCATGATCCAGACTTGCGCCCAGTCCGGGACTTTTTCATCCTCTCTTTGGTCGTTTCGGTCCACTTCTTCGTTCTCACGCCGCAGCGTCCAGGATGATGAGCGCCAGTTCTTGAGCCGTAAAGGGGTAGAATCGAGGGGCTCCGTCCGCGCCACTTTCCTGCCGAAAAGAAGCTCACATCACGGAGGGGACGAGAGTTGGGACGATCGAAGAGAAACAAACAGAAATGAGAACTGCTGCAGTTTGGGCTCGGGTTTGGGTGGGCTCGTATTTACAGTTTGACCAACACTCCAACTTCTCATCATGCGGATGATCCAAATCTTTCCAATGTTCCTGAAATCCAGAACCCCAAGGCCCTTGCGGCCATCCGCATGGAATCATCCGTCCCTCCCCCCACTGAAAACCGAGCCATCGTTCACGGATCGATATGGCCTACCACCCATGGAGGCTTGGACAGCCTAGGGATCTCCATATACTATATATACACGTATACGCGAACTATTTTCTCGACAATCAAAGGGCTGCGGTTTTGGTGTGAACAGAACATGAAACTGTACATTCACGCTTGTGAGCTATGTTACAAATTCTTCACAAATATACACTCTTCTCTTTGTCACTGGGAGACCCAAGCAAGACTTCTCCCAAGCTCGACCTGAAATCGGAGTGGCCTCGATCGAATTCAAGGGTCATCCCTGCAGTCAAAACAATCATGCTGGGTACCATTTCTATATATGCTATATCTTGAAAAGCATTGTATACGTATCATGCTGCTTGGACTGTGAAACGTAGAACACATGTGTGCACGTGTCGACCACATGACCAGGTCGGACCACATGAGCGACTGTACTCACATGTCCAACAGACTCTCACCATACTTGGACACCTTCTAAGAAACTAGAAACAACACACCGTCCCGAAACCGTCCCGAAACGACCGGGTGCCGGAACGCCTCGTAGCCCAGGAGGCGTTTCTGGCCATTTGACACGCACTTCAGCTTGACCTCACGGAATCTGTCGTGGGCCACGTGTGTCGACGTGCGATGAACCGCCATGCGGGCGGGGGTATCTGGAGGGAGAGGACACAGAACAGCAAGTGGCCGTGGCAAGCCTCACGGAAGGGGACAGTCCAAGCTGTCAAAAACCTTGGACATGGTATGTTGGCTACCTAAATGTGTTTTTTGGGGATTTGTGGCAGTGCGACATGGCTGTGTCAAGCACGCGCTGAAGTTCGGGAATATGGGGCTTTGCCAGTTCATCCATTCATCTACCAAACCACCGAATTGTTTGTCCCACAAACTTCAAAGGTCGTGACTATCTCCTCAATTGTTAAGTGCCAAGATCATCTCCCATCTTTCTCTGGTATCCCATTCCATGGCATCCCTGTTTACAATGTAGATGAACACCACTCTGATTCACCATTTAAAGGAGATATCGCAACGATCTGACCCTGCCAAACGACCATTTCACCCTTCTTCACCACTCTGGAAGCTCTGGCGCTCCCTCTGGCAGCTCAGTGACGGGGTTCTTGCCGTACTGCAGCGGCGGCTTCGCTGACACCGCCACCTCAAGCTGAACGCCCCGATAGAACCTCTTGGCCTCCGTCCATTTCCAGGATCCACCCATCCTGAGGGGCCGGCAGGAAGCAGCGGGCAGGGGTTCCGTTTTGAAGCCATTCGTGTGCATATTGCCATTCATATCAGCTAGCAGCTATCTGATCCTGAAACACTATTCGATACAAAAGTTGATGAACACGCTTTAGCATGCTTTAGCATGCTTTGGCTGGACTCGACGCTCATGTCAAGCTTCCAACAACCAAAACGATTTCTGGCAAACCTGTGGGCCCTTGTGGGTTCCAACCTAGTAGCGATGGCCTCCAGCCTAGAAGCGATGGCCTCCAACCTAGTAGCTTCTTGTTATAGATGGCCTCCAACCTACTGGTGGCGTGAGGCATCTCTTTCGACCAGCTTTTAGGTTGGAGGCCGTCTCTAGTAGGTTGGGGGTCATCGCTACTAGGTTGGAGGCCATCGCTTTTAGGTTGGAGTTGCATCCTGTACCCCTTCTCTAATCAAAGCAGCTGAGTGGGCCAACTCCCAAGAGGTCATCTGAATTTCCACAAGCAGCTTAGGAGCTCCTACAGCTCTATGAGGCTCGGATGTCCCTTTTTCCGCATGTCCGGTGTGCGGAAGAACCGACGGTTGTGGCCGCTTCGATCAGGTGGAGCTGCATGCGCGCAGCATGCGTGCGAGCTGGACTGCTTTCTTTTCAGCGATCCTCTTGGAGACACACACCAAATACATCGCCCCATAGGGAGAACAATTGTTCAATATCTCTCTGGAAGCATTTGGAAGTGAAAATGGATGAACATGGGGTTTTTACCTGAGATATTGCCAAATGTCTCAATACTCGTGGAAGTGAAAATGCGATCCAACTGGATTCTGAGAAGGTTCCAGTCTACCCCAGTCCCGCCTTCAAGAAAGAAACGCTGATCCTTATGGTCGTCACAGCATGTAAACCTCTCTGAGTCAACCCTCTCTGTCCTCTCGTTTCTTTCACCGGGACACGTAAGGACCAGATTGCGTTTTTTCTCCTGGATCTTCTTTCGCAACTTTTTGCCTTGATGATTCAGCGGGTCGGATTTTAACCGTGGAAAAACCATCCAAAGAAGATGCAGCCAGAACCGATCATTGAATATTTGATGATATAGGGCACATTTCTTGGTTGATGTGCTCCTGAACTTCTTTGGAATGTTGTGGAAAAAATAATCCAAATGCTTCAGGTTGCCCATCTTGATGACTTTCAGAACAGAGAGGCCTTTCTTGTGGAGTTTGGGGTGCTTCACATTGTAGTCGTAGAACTCAGCGAGTGCATCATACTTGTCGCTGACCTGGACAGGGCACAGGGGTGGAAGCTGCAAAGCAGCCAGGTTTGGAGACCCAAATGGGTCCGGGCATTTTGCATGTCCAACCCGTGCTTGCGGTGCTTGGTGAATATCGAGCTGTGGGCCAACAGAGACCACGAGGAAGCTCAAAAGCGATGTTGAACATTGATCGTCGCAGTCCACTGTGTTTTTCCTGTACTATCTATAAGGATCCAAGTACCTTCTCAGAAGGTGGGACTGGGGTGGCTGTGGAGGGTCCAAGTGCCTTCTGAGAATGTACTTGGATCCCTAGGGTCCTAGTAGTTTTTTGTTACTACTAGTAAGGCACTTGTTACTAGTAGCGATGCACTTGTTACGAACTGTTCGACCTTCCACAACCAAAAACGTTCCGTCAGCCCGCATGACCGACCTGTGCCAGGACGCTGCTTCACAGATCCGCTCGCGGAACGGTCGGAAACGGATGACCAGGGGCCGCTGCTTTGGTGGAACAACATCGGCTGACGGACGCCCCATGCCTCGTTCAGGACTCCAATCAAGTTGTTCTCGGTCAAGAACTTGCCTTGAGTTTCTTTGGCCAGCTCAGGGGCTTGCTCTGACATGAGCAGGTAGATGTCAAAGTTCACAAATTCCGGCAAACAGTCAAACCTAGGTCAAAGGGCCACCAAAATCCTGCTGGGTAAGACGTTCCTACCTGACACATCCTGGCCAATTGTCCTCCTATATTGAGAATGAGTGTGAAATGAAAATGAACATGAAAGATCTGTGTTTGAAAGGCGACGCGATGGAAGGTTATTCTTGAAGAGCCCGTGATAGCCCGTGCGGTATATACAGCGTTTCATAGTGCCCGCATTGAGGAGAGCATGACCCTCTGCAAAGTGGCGTTGTAGAGTTTTTTGCCACATAGTTGTTGTCATCGGTTTCAGAAGATAGTCGTCGATTGCGCAGAAGATAGTCATCGATTGCACAACATCGTCAATGATGTATAGATGTGGGTGGGGTGGAGGGCCAATGACTTTCGATTGGACGTGCATCTAAGATGAAGCTACATGCACACACAGACACGTTGGAAGATGGGAGGATTAGGGGGGTGGAGGGGGTGACACGGAAGTGCAAGAAGTGGAGTTCCCTTGGAAAGAACACTGTCTCAGAGAAAGGTCCCGCAGGGATGACACAAATGCAATGACAAGTGCGGACGCGTGCGAAGCAAGGGGTTCCAAAGACGTCAGTGCTGTACATAATGCATGAGACCTGACAGGGGTTAAGTAGGAAGCAAAAGGAAACACAGGGGGTAGGGTGGTTGGGTGGAGGGGCTAATGACGTTCGATTGGACGTGCATCTAAGATGAAGCTACATGCACACACGCGTTGGAAGATGAGTTTGAGCGCGTTGGAAAATGACCTTCGACATCAGGGGCGATCCACCAATGGCTCCATGACTTAGCCAGTAGTTCCTGGCAACTATCTATATTTAATCAGTTTCTTTGTTGCCTTTTAAGACCTGTGTTCATGCTAAGCTAACATCCACGCAAACACGTCGTTCTGCCTGCAAATTCCCCTTCGTCGATAACGACCCCGTGACCTTGCTTTTCCACATGATCATCAAATCGTCGGACCTCAAACTAATCGTCGCTCGTCCACCTCAACCTCGGTCGGACTGACATCTTACACATGTTTTGAGGGAAAGCCTCTGAAGCCTCAGAACCAAACCAAAGCCTCTGAAGCTCCTCAGATGGTCTGAAAACCATCTTAAACCATCTTAAACTTGACCCAATTGATCGACCAAGTGCGACGCCGGGAGACGTCAAAGTGGGGCGTTCCATTAAGAGCTGGACCAATTTCCAGGAATTGCCGGACAGCTTCACATCCTCTGGGAACTTCTTCCACATGGATTTGTAGAGTTGCAGGTAGTCCATCTTCCTGAGTCGACATAAGTGTGTTTTTCATGTGATTCGAACAGCGAGATTTGGAGTTGGTGATTCAAAAGGCTCCGGTCTCTGGTTTCTGGCAAACAGATTATCCATATGGTTCCCGACCGTTTCCCATCGGAAGCTATGACTTCTCCAACTAAATGCATACTTTTGAGCAGCTCCACATCATGCCAGGCTTCGACTTTTGCCCAGAGGTGGAGTCATGCTGCCGTGTGATGACCACTTCCCGTGCAGAACTGAAGGGCCATCCGACAGCTTCGTCCATTTCTTCCTCGACCAAACGGTCGTGTTGCACGTCCGATGAGCGCATGGCCAGAACCGTCATAAGTGGGCACAGCAGCAATGCAAAGGAGGGCGCCATGGGTGGCAAGAGAAAGTAGAGAAGACACTCTCAAACAACGAGCAGCTCGAGCAGCTTCAACCCACCAGGCAGGTTGAACATATTCAAGGAAACAGTCGTGTCTGAGCCTAGCAATAGAAGCTAAAAGACGCATTTGGGTGCCAATTCACCTGTTTCAGATCCCACGACAAAGCCTAAAATGTCTTCGCCACATTTTAAGAGCATGTCCCATCCCGCACGACTGGCCTCGGGTACACCGTCAATTCACCTGGAGACCTCTCTGGAGACGCCCTTTCGCCGCGCCCATTTTGGCGTCCGGCAGTCAGCAGACGGCATCTGAAGACTCAAACAGCGACATCCAGGACCATCAGGGCAAAATGCTTAGCCGTGAAGGGCAGGAAGCTGGAAGTCTCCTTGCTCCCCTGGCCGGACCCGACACCTAGAAGATGTACAGCAGTCTTCTTTAAGGGGAATCTTGTCTAACAAAACCCGAAACGATTATCACCAATGCCATTCCATCTCCCTTTCTTGAAGTCCTGGAAACCACCTGTCTGGTCTGATTGAACACGCTCCTCATAGTTTCAGGGGCATGCCATCCACTTAACCATGATGATTTCAGGGAGTGTAGATGATAGATCGTCATAGATCCACCCAACAACCGACCTATGCTCGGGCGCCTCAAAGCCGAGCAGGCGCGTGGACTGGGCTTTGTAGCACTTCAGCTTCACAGCTGTCTTGCCGTATTGCACAGGCGGCTTGGTGGTCAAGAAGGCCTCCACTTCGGCGGGGCGATGCGTTCCGTTCTGAACAAAAGCCATAGAACCACAAACTCAGCCGAGTTCAAAATGAGACTGTTCCAATCCATTTGTCCCTGTATATGTGAGAGGAACAAAAAATTATGTTTCTGATGTTTGTGTGGAACCTGGCAAGGTTGAAGCATGCCCTAAACGTTTTCTCCTCTCTGAGGACGTCTCCGGAGCTTTGCATCCACTGAGTGTTTGCATGCAACGAACACCGGAGCAGTTCGCGGTCCAAAATGGCGATGCAACACCACCTGTGATGGACATCAACGGGAACACCGCACGTGTGCTCGCCTGCACGTGGGTGCCTTTGTAGAAGCTGAAGGCCGACTTCCACTTCCGGGCAGCAAATCCGCCCAGCAAGTTCTGCCTGTGTTCATCCAAACGAAAAAAAAAAAGAACAAGGCGGCTCCGGGTCGCGGAAGAGCGACGGAACAGCTATCGAAGTATGCTTCAAACCCTCGACATCCATATGGCTTCTGGGCTGCTGATGAGCAGAATTCAGAATCGATGCTTCGGATGCATCTGGTCCCCACGAACCAGACGTCAAGGCATCGAATGAACATTCACAATGAGGAAGAATGGTCACAGTGACTGAACACACACAATTCGCTCTTAGTTTTTTTTAATCTGAGAAATCATGGTGGCTTGGACCCTCCACGTGGCGCTTTGGCGAACATGCCAAGGTGTCTGGTACCATGGTTTGAACTTGCTAGGAACATCCACTGACATGATTCGGTCCTTCCTGGGTCATGACTCATGACCTTAAAGATCCCAAGTCGATGAACAAGTATCTGTTTTTCTTCCTCAAGACGATTTCACCACGATGCTCAAGAGCTGAGTTCACGTGGTCTTGAGGATATTTGTCCAAAACCATGCTATCCTCTTGAGCAAGACTTGATGGCCCCGTCAAACTCGCCCTGAGAGATATGTACGCCATGCTGCTTCTTCTCTGTTATGGTCGAGCGCAGATCTTCTCCAGCCTCTCAAGGAAGCGGGTGGCCAGGAGGAACTGCTGCTTGCTGCTTGCTCTTGGTCAATGTCTGGCTTCTGCCTGAAAGTCCTTTTAAACAGATTTGAGTGCCCTAGCCTTGCGTGTCCTTTCCCTAATTGCACAGGGCTGTTGAGAAATCTCTAAATATCTCTAGTCACGCCAGGCAGATTGCTGGAGGAAACCCTTCCCCAACTATAGTCACTATTCATTCGGATAAAACCATCTGTTTGAAGTCTTCCACCCCTTCGTCTCATCCAAAACACCGGAGCCAAGTCGTGTCTGGCATTGGCCGTTTGTGGGAATCGTTGGAGGCGTGTGGACCTGTGGTGCCGAATCGTCTCCCCTTCGATCCCTTTTGGCACCCGAAGAGGTGAGTCGATGTAAAGCCGAATCTGCTGGACCTGTGGTACTTTTTCATGTACTTTCCGATGCCTTGTTGTGAGCACCGAAGATGGTTGTGAGCAAACTTAGGGTTCTTTCCTTCAGACTCCCATTCTGGGACCCGTGTCCGATGCCTGCATGACCTTGTCCAACGCCTCTTGGAGGGACATACCTGCACCATGTGGAGCAGGGCGACGCGACGGGCGCATTTTGGACGAGGTTGGGGGTCGTTCGCCGATGGTTCGGGGTTCCACCATCGAACGCAGGCACACGATGGATCTGAAAAAGGGATGACTGACTGGTACTGAGTAGGGAATGAGGGAAGTTTCGCCCCCAATAGAGATTCGGATCCAGCCACCCTCATTCTCTACTACGTACTCGTCGCACCGATGGGGACTGAAGCAAGACGTGAGGATGCCTTCCCTTGTTTCCCCGACTCCAGAGTCACAGGGCAAAACAGGTCCGCGGACGGCAAAACAGGTCCGGTCCACGAACGTCGTGTGACATGCGTTTCATTGAAGAGAATCACGGTTTAGAGCGGTGTCTGTTTCTCTGAGCCATTCCCGGGAGGCTTGCAGGAGACATGGCATATCCAACTCCAAAAGCATCTCTTTCACTGGCCAATGACCTGTGTCAGTCCCCATCTCCTGCGCTAGTTGCCAAGGCAATCTACCCTCGCAGTTCTTTTTTGCCAGCGGGGGAAGGGCTGTCTCATGTCCCTCTCCGTTCCGCAGGGTGGGTATCCATGAACCAAAAGTGGATGTGAGTGATTTCCCGGAGCCCAATTGACCTCCTAAAAGGAACCAGCTAGCCTATTCTGTTCAGGCTTCCGTGGGAACACCCCAGGTGCCCCTGGTGCCAACCCACAGACCCGAGTCTCACAGATCTTCCCTGCCAGGTCACCGTTGTAGAAGCTCTTGGCCATATTCGGCACATCCACCTTCCGCATCGCGCCCATCCACCGCGATGGTACGTTGGTCGCCGGTCGATGGGGTGATCTGGGTGAAGCCTTTTGTTTTCCGCGGAGGAAGCGGGTGGAGCAGGTGGAGCAAGGGAAAGCATGACTGGAACACGGGGTCCAGATGGGTTCAGTCTCTGAACTCTATGTGTCTGCTCTGGAAGATTCCAGGACCCTTTGAGTAGGCTCCAGGTCGACCTGGAAGCTGCCAAGGTGTGAGCCTAGCCTCCCCGGACCCGGGCTCCAGGTGGGTCACGACCAGGGCTCCCCATATGAAACTAGTAGCAAGAAGCTACTAGGAGCTCCTGGCATCGCTACGAACGGAGCGATCGGACGCTATGGCTCGCCTTATAATCGAAGACCTCATTGATCTGCTCGAAGACCCGGCTGACATCGTCCAGCATCCCAACGACGTTCTCCTCACTCACGCGGGAATCCTTGGAGAGCTCAGAGGGCAACTCGGACATCACAAGGAAGATGTCCTTGGAATGGCTGGCACGTCAAAATGAACATGAAGCAAGACATGGCAAGACCTTCTGACCTGAAGTAAGTAGTGCCACTTAAGTCACTTAACTCTGGAAGAAGGCTACTCAAGCATTCTGCTTAGACATCACCAAGAAGGGCTGGAAGAAATTCTATTCTGATGGCTTTGTCTCAACATGAGCAGCACCCCTAAGTTAAACATCCCGAACTCCCTCAGAAGGTAAAGTGGTCTGGGAAAGAACAGCAACACATGGGGGACTAAAGTGAATAAACATAGAATGTAATAACTATAACATATGTCTGTTGCCTTTGAGATCCATGCTTCATCTATACCCTGAATCCTCAACGAGGCATACAATGGCATACATAGGCATGGAAAAATACCATCCAATACCCGAGTTTTTGCCAAGAGCTTTCGTTTTGCAGCCTTTGGTCACTCAAAACGATGGATCGTCCTACCGACCCATGATGCCCGTGATGTGCCGGGGGCCGGGCCATTTTCTCAGGGTCTTGTCTATGCAAGTGACAGTAATTGTAATGTAGTTGTATAGTTGTCTATATACAGCAGTATACAGAACATAGAAGCTACTAGGTGCTCTTGGCCTTACTACTAGGAGCAAGGACGCTACGAACGGAGCAAAGGGCATCGCTACTAGTAGCAAGGAGCTACTATAGTAACAAGAAGGCCACTAGTAGCTCCTGCCCGGAGCCCCGTTCGTAGCGTCCATCAACAGACCAGGTCTCCGAATCCTGGTTTGCTTCTTCACAGTCAAACGCCAGCGTCGGCTTCGTGAGCATGAGGTCCACGATGCTCCAGGAGTTCCCCGACATCTTCACATCGTAGGGAATCTTCTTCCACATGGATTTGAAGAGCTCTACATAGTCCATCTTCCTGAGATGACTCATGCGGCACCAGGGTTCAGGGCGGGTCAGAGATGACTCTACACCTGGCGTGTAGTAGAACTGTAACAACCCCTCAAAAATAGGCTCCCTCTACTGGCCCCTCTCAATGTCCAAAATCAATCATAGACTCAGAATTGATCAGGTCCTCGTCGATCCTTTCATGCCCCATGACTAAGCCGTCTTAGACCCCAGGAACAGCTCTCCAGGCCGTCTCCGGGAAGTGCCGTTCCATGACAAACTGCATGTAAATTAGATAGTATAACTTTAATAATTTCTTTATATATATATTCCAGGGAATCTAGAAAAGAAATAGGTTTGTTTCTTTTCTAGAATTCCCTGGGTCCCTGGCTTGCGGAACGTCCCTCCGAACATCCCCGAAGCGTTTGTTTGCTCCAGGCTTCAACTTACTTCCAGACGTCGAATCATACTGCCGCGTGATGACCACGTCGTCCGAACTGAATGGCCACCCTTCCTGCTCGCTTCCTTCCGATGCCCGCATGGCCATCACCGTCACCACTGGGCACAGCAGGAGAACAAAGGAGGGCGCCATGTGTCGCGAGAAGACACGAAACAAACAACGGGGGCGAGTCGCAAGTGGACTTGGGGTGGGTGCACAGCTCCGCGGCGAGGTCTCCGGTGCGCCGGGCGGCGTTCGCAGCGATCACGCGGTCGTTCCCAAAGGTGTTTCGACGCCAGAGACCGGGGCGGGATTGCTCCCCAGAGGGGTGCTGGGTCACAACATGAACACACGGTACCCATTCTCCAACAACCCATGTATGGAATCTTTACCTACATTGACCCTTGAAACATCTTAAATCTACCCATCCATCCAGGCAAATCCTTTATATAATAGTAAAAAATACATCTTTGTATACACAGCAAGGGCTTAAAGATCCACCGTCTCCGCACAGTGGGAGAAGTTGTGGGTTGAAGTTCGGTGTCTCATCATGCGATTCTCTCTCTCTCTCTCCTTTTGCCTTGTGAACTTAGCTAAGGTGAGAGAGACCCAAGGACCTTGGACACTCCAGGGGAGTCGCGGATTCGCTTCGAGTCGACGCAAACCCTTCTCAGAGCCCACAGACGAGATTGACCCATCCGGATGAAGACGGGACCCTGAAGGGTCCCGTCCTTCAAGGTCATCGGCATCGGTCTTCCAAAAACATGCCATGCTCCTTCAAGGTCTCCACAAGTCTCTATAGAAAAGCTATGAGAAAACCAGCCATCCCCTCACGATCGCCGGCCGAGTGTCCAGTGTCCCACTCCGCACTCCGCACATCTCCGCACTCTCCGCGTCCGGGTCGTTGGGATCCCGGGCCGGCCGCTGCGGCGCATCGACTCGTCGACTCGTTCGGGCACTGCGCGACGCTGCTCGCGTCGCGGCGCTTGAGGCACTCAAAAGCTGCGCTGGAAAAGCAAAGACCTTTGAGGTCTGAAGGCGGAGTGTAGAACGAGGACAAAGGTGGTCCAGTACATGAATTGTGCAATAAGATCATTGGCGATCATAGCCATATCATGTCATATGTGCCGATATTCTTAGTATACTACTGTTAATAAGACTGAGATAGACTAAGAGGCTTATTACACTGTTGATGGATCAAACTCCGTGAATACCCATAGAAGAGATCATTCACACGCAGGGGCCATGAGGAAAAGCACAGGGCGTCCATTCCATTCGGAACCACAGGGCTGCAGTGAATCAAAACCTCAACCAGCCTCATTGGGCCAAGATGCGAACGAAACATGGAAAACGGTCACATCCTGGCTGCCAGTTTCTCAAGTTCCCCTATGTTCCCACTCGATCGATGAAACCAAAACCAACGCCTTTTGTTCGGAATCAATGACGCACCATGAAACAAAAAGAACGGAAGCGACCGCTTCGACCTTCGGTCTGCATCCGACCATCTCGAGGTCTTGCGACCGGATTCCGCGCATTCCGCCCACCCACGTCCCGTGTCCACTCCTGCCTCGCTGGTGCACGGCACGAGAGCTGGTGGCGGTGCGCGAACTGCGCCGCAGGGGTGGATCCAGGGGGTGGCTGGAGTCGAGTGGGGGGGAGAGTTCTCATGCACTGGATGGGAGGTCTTTCCGGAGGCCGCTAGTAGCTTGGAGGCTATCGCTAGGTTCTTGACAAAGGGTGGCTGGATTCTTGGGACAGCCGACCCTGAGGCTACCAAGAGTCAAGCACGAACATTTGGGTTTCCAACAACGCGAACCGAACGGAACGGCATCGCGACTCGAACGGAGCGATCAGACGCGAACCGAACGGGGCTCCTGGCATCGCTACCAAGCATTCTTACTGCGAACGTAACAAGAAGCCACTAGGGGCTCCTGGCCTTACTACTAGGAGCAAGGACGCTACTAGGAGCAAGATCCATCCAACCCTTCGACATCCTTCGACCCAGCTCACCTTCGACCCATCCCCAGCTCGAACGCGGCTCGCCCAAAAAAAGACAAGATCGACTTTTACTCCTGAAAAGGATATGACTTTTCTATCTACACAGGAGCTACGTAGTCACTAATTATGTAATATAATGAGCATGAAGAACAATTCAAGAAAAACACCGAAAAAGAACCTGTTCTCGGCCGAACATGTTCTCAGCTGCCCGAGCATCGCCTGTGGGTTCCCTCATCCTCGATCTCCTGCTTCAGCTGCCCGAGCCGCGCCTGGTACGTGTGTTTTCTTAACGCCGAGTAAACATCGACACGGGCGCCGAAAAGCCAGCCCTGCTGGAAGAAGCCTTCTTGGAATGTCACATATATGGTAATAGCTGTGCAACACAGATGGTAAAACCATATCAAAATGTAAAAATTAACCTTAAAACCACCATAAAGGCCGGAGTACCCCAAACGTGCTTCCTGTTCCAGCCACAATCTCTTTATCTCTCTTTTGTGTCCAAAGGGAATGGCAGAAAATGGTAGTTGCAAACACGTGGCGGAGTTCAGTTCATGTACCTTTCCCGTTGACATTCAATCTTTCAGGGCTTGTGTGAAACCGCACAGGCGTGAAATATTGAAAGAAAAAAAGTGAGAAGATGTTAGAAGAAAGAATGTGGGGACTTTCTCCTTATCCTTCCAAGCTGCGAAAACAACAGGTCCGAGCCACAACAATGATAAAGCAGTATGATCCCTCGAAGATCGCGGCGGCTTTTGCGCGGCCGCGATCTTCGTGAGATGGTACTGTGGGCAGAAGACGTTGGGGCTGGGTTCACTTGAGACCTGACCACTTCTATCTCGCGTTTCTAGTTCGTGCATTTTCTGACACAAAGTGGTCCAAATCTACAGAAAGAGCAAGAGCAACAGGCCAATGTACAAAGCATGAAAGACCACTTCAGTATAGATTCTATCGATTAGTGAACACGTGTGTTTTTCCATCTTCCTGGACAGCGGAGCTTGCACACCCATTGAAGGAAGGTCTGTGCGGGGTCCATAGAAATAGACATTGACTATCAGTAACTGGGAACTTGAAAGACCATCATTGACTATTATTGAAGAACATGATAATCATCATCACTAAAAAAAAGAACACATCAATGATCGTCAATTGGGTTTGGTCTTCTTAAGCATCTATCCAGTCTGCTCCCCACCCGTCAGACATGCTTCAAACATCAACGCCTCACCAGGCTTGAAGCTCACGGGCCGTGCAGCGCTCTTCTGCACCTGCGTGGGAGGTGCCCTGCCGGCTAGACCGGTCAAGCAGCCTTCATCCAGTTGCTGCTGAATGAAAGCAGCCGAAAGAGGCTCACTAGGTCTCGAATTTCCTAGAATTTCCTCGCAACCAGTGGAACCAAAAACCACCTGAAATTTTAGCTGAATCCCTGCTGACCACGCTCACCTTGCACCCCAGTCCGGAACCAACCTTCCCCCAAAAGTGCCGGGTCCAGTGTGGCTTTCTCTGAATGATATGCGACCTACTTCCCGTTGCTTCACCGGAGTCCAATTCGGCACGTCGGTCGCATGAAGTTCCGGCTCGTCTGTCTCTCTCCCCATCTACCGGATGAGCTCTGGGGGTCATGGGAGGATCAGTGGCGAGGTGCCTTCCTACGAACGTAACAAGAAGCTACTAGTAGCTCCTGGCATTACTACTAGACTAGTACTATCTAGTACTAGCATCATGAGAGTAAAGAATTCAGCCACAGTGCAGCAAAGTACTTCAAATCACAGGCCCTTCCAACAACCCACTCCAACTTTCTTGCAAGGTGAGAGGCTATCTGACGGTCAAACATGTGGTGGATATGGGTGTCCTACTGGGTGTCCTCTTTCAACCAGAATCATTTGGTACAGCTTTTGAAGCGGAAAAGCATAAAGCTCTTTTTCTACATCGCCATTCCATCTCCTCAGCCTCTGCTGGTGTTCCATCTCCTCAGCGAGGTCTGCAGGAAAAAAACAACACCTTACAGTAGATGACAATGTCGCGAAAGAAGAACGCACTGATTGCTGTTGGGACAGGGATGTTATCTAATCTAGGTGCCGGTGCGACTGAGTTGAGTTCGGGCTTTATCAAGGTTTCTCTATACTACATATATATATATATATATGTATATACCAGGACCCTCCAAGGGGTGTCCAATGGACTACCCCACACTACCTATAGGCTTCCATTGGGCACCCCTTGGAGGGTCCTGGTATAGTTGAATACTTGACAGTTCTTCGATGGGCCCAATGGGCTTCAGAGCGGTCTGCACGGGAGGTGAAGTTTGGGATGGCCTGCCCCTCCAGCACTTTGTTGGGTTGCACGACCCTTTCGACTCTTCCTTTGGTGCCTGGAGTAGTCCAGAATCCTCTGACTCCTCACCTCGTCCAGACCGCCGCGCTTGGATGGTCCATCACAGGGTCGAACGGAAGCTCTGCTGCTTGGCATGTCCCAAACCGCCTCACCGGCGCCCCGATCGAAGCCGCCCACCCGCCCGAAGCAAAGCGTGAAGCCCGCGTGGGCCGCCACACCTCTTGTTCTGCGGTCTCATGGGTCTGGTTTTGGGGTGAAACCGGATCTTCCATTCGTTGGAATCCGGCAGAGCGGACGGGCGGAAAAGGCCACGTGAGCTTCGCCATGCCATACAGCCACTGCCTTGAGCGTTAAAGCTGAGGTCGGATCCTAAACCCAAATTCGCCCTGTAGCACCTGAATCAAGGGATTCAGGTGAGGATTTCAATCTCGGGATGAAATGAACCTGCATCGCAGATTAACCTGCAGAATACAAGCCTCGTTTCCTCTACTCCTGGAAGCGACCACAAAAAAGGAGCTGGGGCTTCCCAAATGGTCGGTCTCTTCTTCGTCCAACTATACTAGATGCGACTACATATATGCGACTGTGACTATATATAACTATAAAGTATACTAGATGCGACTACATATATGCGACTGTGACTATATATAGCCGTTTTATGATAGATGTCGTTCACCTTAGTAGCCTTAGTTCCATTTAAACCCAAAAACCAACACGCCTGATGTGTCATCGGTTCGGGTCCGATCGCTCCGGACTTCGATGCCGCTGTCTTCACCTCTGGGGACTTGGCTGTGCTCAACTAGTAAGGCCCCTGTTTCTAATAGCAAACATTGTTACTACTAGTAAGGCACTTGTTCCGTTCGTAGCGATGCACTTGTTCCTAGTAGCTTCTTGTTACTACCTCTGGGGACTTGGCTGTGCAGCTTCACGCTGTCTGCCTCTCCACCACACCCCTCCACCACGGTGGCATCGCTCATCGATGCTCCGGCGTGTCTCGTGGAGGTTTCTTCGGTGACCGGGCCACACGGTTCGTGACGTCGATGCTAAAGGAATTCACCCAGAATGACCCAGTGGAGCTGAATTTGTTTTGGTGATTTTGGGGCCTGGGCCAATTTGTTGGTCCTATCAGTCCTATCAGGAGTCCTATCTCTTCATCTTCGCTCAACATCCTCTACGACCACCTCTGTGATTCCTTCTTCCAGCGGTTTCGGTCCCAACACACACGTCCGCGGAGAGGGCCTAGATCTTTGGGGATGCAAGGTACGTACTGGTCTTCGAATCCTTCTCGCTGGATGCAATTCCTACACCTTCCACCTCCGCCAATCAAATCTGATCCCAAACAAAGTCAGAAGAAGGACGGCATCGCCCCCCAGTCGCCATGTTCTTGCCCTCAAACCGACGCAACCCGCTTGGATGCTTAGGTATGGCGATGCACCTGCTCAGATAACTCACACCGACGCGGGAAGAGAGGAAGGAACCAAAACCATGTTCAAAGAAACTGCTGACACGATCCCGTGCTTAAACCATGGTTCAACCTGGAGCATGTCTCCACACTGGCCCAAAATATCAATATCCCAACACATCACAAGTCTGTTAGTTAAATCTGTGGATCGATTTGTTCAGCCCGACGCTGAAAACAGTGAACACGCCGAACACGCCTGGCGAAAACGAAAAAGATGTCTCTTCGGACAGAGGTCGCTGTGGGAACCGATCGATTCCGGGTGGGATCTGGGCAAGATCTGGGAGAAAATTCAGCGGATCGCGCGAGGAGCGCGCGAGGTCACCTCAAGTGAGGTCTGGGATCTAGGCATTGCCACTTGGGGTCCCAAAAGAATCGAAGGTTCATCGAATTTCATGACTTAGGACTTAGGACCTCTTGCTAAGTCTGTTCTACACAGTTCATGTTCCACACAGATCCGTCACCCCTGACGTCCCAAAACACTTATAGCCAGCGTGCTTCGTGATCCGTCAGCCCTTCAAAAACCAAACCCAAGGGATGCCCCGGCTGTCCATTCACAAGTTTGCTCCGGCTGATTTCCCCAAAGTGGTTGTTGGAATCCATGATCTCTCGCTACCCAAAACCACAGCCCCGTTCATGACCAAGAGTTCATGACCGTTCACTGAAATGGGGTGAGAGATGTCGACCTCCAGGGAGGTCAATCTTTTTCAGGGAGCTCCATGATCGCGTTCCCACGCGACAGATTTCGACGTTCAAACACTCAAAAACTTCGGTGGCGCCAAAACGCACCAGCGGCGGTGCTGGAAAAGATGAGAGGGACCGGCATGCTTCAGATGGCACACTCAGACGGTGAAGAAGGAAAAGAACATGTCGCTCTGCCCGGTAGGTTGGGTCTATCCGATATACCGTAACAGTGGATGATGATGAGTAGTAAAGGCCTCGTTCTAAAATAGTACGTGATTATCTACTGCTTATACTGACTGTTACAAGTTTCCTAGGTGGTGAAAAAAACGTGCACGTTTGTTGTCGCTGGCAAGATCGAGGGGAGTTGACCAAGTGGACTAGCCTCGCTGAGGGGATGCTAGACCATCGAACCAATAGCAGGTGCTTCTTCATCGGCGGAAACGGGTGGTTCAACCTGAACCTCCTTGAACCCCCGACATGGTCCACCCATGTAGTTTGGTGACCTAAAAGGTCAAGGACGGTCGGTCGAACCTGCTTTTGACACAGTGTATGGCCGGCACAGCCCTGCTACTAGCCGTGCTGGACGTGGAGACAGGGGTGCTGAGGTCGCCCCTGTGTTGAAACCGCAGAGTAGCAAACCCGGGGAATCGATGGCCTCCAACCGAATAGCGATGGCCTCCTGGGAGCAGACTCTGCCACCTTTACCGGGGTCCGTCATTCTTTCTGCCTCCTGGTGCTCAAACCACGAACCGGCGCCCAATTGACGTGGGGCGATGTCCACCCGGGTAACACCATAGGTTTGGGTTTCCACTTCCATGAGTGTACACGAGTGCACAAATGAATGCACGAGTGAGGTTTCCCTTGGCGTCTTGCTTCGCCTTGGTGAGAAACCCTATGCTCCCACCACCGAGGACGGTGGCATCACTGTGGACAGTGCTTTCAACCGTCGCCTCGTCATGGTCTGCCATCTACAACTTCGACCAACGTTCTTCTGGTGTCCACTGTCGCATCCAACATGCAAACCATATCCGAAGCCGGGTGGATCCGTAGATCGGATCTTTCGCTTCAAAGGATGGACGAACGTCAAATGTCTGGATTTCTCACACACAGAGGGGGGGGGGGTCGGAGATTCTATTTCGTGCTCTCTGCTTTGTCAGACATCAAACTGATGTAAAAGGAGCCAGACCTTCGAGCTTCCGAACCGAACTTGGTGTCCAAGTGCCAATACTCCCTGCGCCAACTGGACACCTGTGAGGTCTTGGTTGCTATCACAAACATTCGGCTCCGCGGTGGAAGTACATCACTTCAAGGGCTGGGAGAACTCCAGCGAAGCCACAGGGCTTCCAGCCGCTGCGACCAGCTGGTAAAGCTTTCCGCCAGAGGTGAGCACCGAAAACCACCAGCCACCGAAACCGCGCCGGCGACGGGTTTCGCTGCGAAGCGCCGCCAGCGATGCAAAGATTTTCGGACAGCGGGTTGAAATGGGAATACGGCTACGGAATATGGCGGAGTTCTCTTCTGGAAGATCAAACTTGAGACTGTCTTCATATGTCTTAAAGACTTGTTTGGCTGTGGATCAATCCCAAGCCCCAAACATGATGATTTGGGGTAAGTACGTCATGGATGCTTGACCCTACGTCGGTGACGTCGGGCAAAAAAAGAGCCCCCCCTACCTAGCGCTCGACCTCAGCGTTGCCTTCCGGTGATCAAACACCCGTTGTCCCGCTCTCCATGTTCGGAAGGTAACTCGGATCTGTTTCAAGCCGTGCTGAGCTCGGATCAAACAGCGAGGCGCGGCCACGCTTGGTCTGACACCTGATACTCCATGATACTTCAACTTTCTGGCCTGCAGGCAACACACAAAAAAACCGTAAACTCCCATCAAAACCCACGAAAAGGAACCCATGAAGCACTGAGTTCCAACCCATTTGGAGAGGGTTATTTTTGTGTGGTGTTTCTTCTGACCCCTCTCCGGAGTCACTTCTGACCGCACTCCTTTTGCTCGGCACTGGCTGAGAAGACTACTCAGTGATGCGCTTCACACCTCCACCGGCCGTGGCCCGCCGGGCCACGTAGAACAGCAAACGTCAACTCACATCCGAAGGCGCTCAATCAGTCCATGTGCTTCGAAAAAGAAGAAGTGGGGTGCAGTTGGAAGGAACCATGAAGGAACTCAGAGGCCCTCTCAACCAAAACGACAAAAAAACACGCCCATGGAGTCAGTGGAAAGTATCGCGTTCACTGCGTGGCTCCAGGTGGGCCTGTTGGTGGGAGCTCAACGACCAGGGTGTTTCCATGACCAGGGTGTCTGAAAGTTGTACCAGTTGCAACACCTGGATCGTACGGAGTTCAACAATGTTCAACCAAAATGATTGAAACACATGTTCATTGGGCATTGGGTGGACCTGAATGTTGCAATACCCACGTGCACAGGTAACGGGAGAAATGGTCCTCCAACAGTGGTAGCAAACTACTTTGCATAAAGTCGAATGAGACAGAAACCTTCACAAATCACCATGTCCCACAACAATGCAGGCCACGTGGAGAGCAAACAAATTCACCCCTCTGACATGAGCGCTTGCGTCAGATGCAATGAAATTCGTTTATGCTGGACCCTGGACATGGGACTTTTCGTTTATCCCCTCCCACCTGTCCATTTCTGATCGAGACTGGATCTTGCACAATGAAGGTCACCAGACTTTGCCCCATCGCGCGGCCCAACCGAAGGGAACAATTCTTTGATTGGTCTTGGCGGTTGGAGGTGGCTGCTCCGATACGGCGATCTTTCCCCCTCCGCCGGCTGGGCCCTCACGCCAGGAAAAATTCAATCTTCGTAGACCTCGGGCATGGCACTCTCCAAGAGCTTGGCCTGGCAGGACTCAATTGGACATATGATGTGGCCGAATGTCCCATGGAACTTGAAAAAAACTGGAACCATTATGTTCAACATTGGGTTTCTAATAGGTGTGCCCTTTGCTGAAAGGAGTCGTGGAATGGATTGGTGTCAGCGTGTCTACTCCGGCTTTAGCTCTTCTAATCCAGTTGATGGGCCATCTGGGCGCTAATCCACAAGCTTGGTACCTCCGAGCCTATGTAACTTGGGTATCTACCCCTCTCTGAGGCTCCTACTTGGGCTCCGAACCATCTACTACTTGGGTACTACTTGAGTACTTGGGCTCCGAACCATCGACTCAACCCTCTGTCATCTCTACCCCTCAATGGATCGATCCCAGAACTCAAGCCATCCCATACCCTGTACCGAAAGCTGAAGAGTGAACAAAACATCGGTGGCTCACGCACCGCTTTTGCTATGCCTCGGATCATCCGATTGGATCCCAATTCAGTTCTCGATGCCCTGACTGCTCCGTTCGTAGGAAGGCCAGGAGCCCCGTTCGTATATAGCGTACCTATTGATGATTCCTTTCAACAACCCAATTCCGCAGTTCTCGCCTCCATCTCGTTGGACACCGACATCGTGCCAGAGATCTCGTGCCGTGTCGCCGTGTCGCCGTGTCGCGGGGCCAATCTGAAGGGATCCCAGAAATCAGCTGCCGGGATGGGATGGTTGATAGTCCAAATCTGAAGGTACCGTGAATCGGACCCTACTGGGGTCCCTATGGGATAGTCTATAGGGTTTCAACCTCTGATGGAATATTTGGTGGATAGCAATTGCTTTGGATACTGTGTTCTTGTTTATGGAGTTTCATGGTAATTATATTCAGTATCTTTTCTCTATATGGCTTAGCCTTAGCTGAGCTTTAAAGGGTGCAAAGCAACATCGACTCTTGCACATTCCCATTCCAAAGAAAGTGATCAGAGCTGGAACCAAACAGCGGTCCTGATCCATCCACCGCTTTTGACCAATCAAAACGCCGGTCAACCATTTTTGGCAAGATCCGAGAGTATCTTCGGATGTGCGTTTCTGTCAACCTAGGGAGTCCGCACAAAAAACCATCCCCTGTACGACTTGTCTCCCTTGCTCCAGCCCATTTCAGGAATCACTCCACTTCAAAAAAAACCCACGATCGGCATTGCTACCCCCACACCTGCCGCACGAAGGCCGAGGTGTCTACATAGCCTCCTGGGGCGCGGCGTCTACATCGCTGGCGGGTGACGCGTAAATCAGTCCCAAAGCCGTGGAAGTCGAGCATCCCCCGATCGTAGCGTCCATGCTCCGTTCGTAGCAAGGCCAGGAGCCCCTAGTATACAGCGTCTTTGCTCCTTCTTGTGGAGTTCATATGGCCTTTTCAGGGTTCCATCCAATTTTGCAGAGGGTCAGTGGAACATGGGTATAGTGTAGTGCGACCATGTCAGAAGAACCATTGGCTATCATGGGTTCTGCGCAACCATGTGACGGTGGACCTTTCTGGGTAGAGGCCGCCAACCCAGCAGCCTTGGGAGGAGGTTACCACCATGAAAAACCTGGCCAATACCTTTGTTCACGGCGTTTCACGGCGCAACCCATTGAGTTTGGGTCGGGTCGACCCTGCTTCCACTAAAAAGGGTCCAATCTCTCACCGGTAGGTCGACCCGCAGGACCGGATTCCGGGTGTGGAGCGGTGGAGACCGGAGGCCCCAAAATAGGTTGACTTGGGCTCAATAATTGGTCCTCTTTTTCAAACATATATATGCTTTGTCATGTATTTGGATCAAGGGCACCGAAACGTGTGAGGGATCAACCAAAAATAAGAATCGATCAAAACGGACGGGCGACGGGGATCAATCTCACCAAATAGAGAAACACAATTCCCAGTGAGCAATGCAATGAAAGGAAAAGAGAATGGGGAAAGGATAGACTTGTTGGACAGAGCAAAGGTGGGCCCTCTCAGCCCTATCATCCGACAATGAAAGGATATGATATGATAGATCCATGTGCAACACATCATATGCAAAAAGACGCGACGCCTTAGGCGATGTGATTTGCAACAGAGTATTGGCTGTGGAGAGGCGATGTGACCTGGTAGGAAATCGGGGGAAGGGCGCAGCGCAGAGCGCAGCCCTTCGCGCCCTGCCCCACAGAGTGAACCCAAAATCAAGTGTCACCGGACGCAGTAGGCACCACAAAGTAGATCATCGAAAACTACACACCCCAGTGCCCCAATGAAGGGCACCCCATTTTCCATGGCAGAAGCACCAAGGCAACGGATAGCTTGTCTGCGTTGCAGAGATCGCGCCCAAGTTTGGCAATCGTATGAATTGTTCAAACCTCGCGTTTTTTGACCAATGGACCACGGCCCGCTGTAGGCACCAAAGGACCAGGGGACCTACTCAGGATCTTGATTCTTTTGATCATGTTCTCACTTTGTTTCATTCTGTTCTTATTGGTTTTCCTCATAATTTGTTTGATACCATATAGTATCATATAGTATGCCGTATGCCCCACAAATAAGCTATACATCCAAATCTAACCACCAACGGCTTTGAGCTATAGAGCAGAGCTCCTTTTTGGATTGGAGTTGACGGCTGCACGGCCGGCATCTGCACGAAGACCATGGGCATTTGCATCGGTACCTCTCCGCGCACTGGTGTCCAAAGAGCTAAAGCCTTGGGAAGATTCAGCATAACAAAACCATGCGATTCAGCCCCACGGAAACTTTGGAAAAACTATGAACTTCCGGGCATGGAAGCTTGTTTGGATGAGGTAGCTTGTCAGGTAACTTTGCTTAGTCAGGAATTCACACCTTCTTTGAGTTTGCGATGCTATTACACCAACTGCATCCTGGGGGGAGCGTGTTAGTGGCCCTTGCCCAGCCCAACATCGACCCAGAGTCGCTCATGTCATCAGAGTCGCTCGTCCGGTGGTTTTTGGAGCCGTTCCACCTGCGAGCTCGTCCATAGGCCGCTCCAAACATCGAGGTGATGTTGACGCCAGAAACGCCCCTGACACCTCGACTGGGTGAAAGGAACAAATAAATCGTCGTCCTGTACTTAGTCTTGTAATTGAACCGGGATGCTCTGTAGGAATGCTTTCTTCTTGCGAGTATCTTTCTTTGGAGCTTGAGCTGGAGCTGCCCTACTTTCTTCGGAGATTCCTTCATCTCAAGCCCTGCCGCGGCGATGGGCGACACAACACCGGCGACGCGGCGACGCACCATCATCACTGCTGGGCCAGGATCCACCTTTGCTCCTGCAATGCCGCGGTGTTGCTGTTGCGGGTTCAGTGAGTGGTTTGATCGTCAGTGGTCCATCAAAGAAGGGCCCTCGGACGATCCATGGTCATCCGTCTTCTCCAAACCCGCTATACAGAGTGCTTTGTAGATGGCACAGAATCCCAGGATGCTTCCGGTCCATTTACTTGTAAATCACCTTCTGGGATTGTGCCATCTACTCTGAAACCACTGCAGATCAAACATACTCTTGTTGCTCATGAAAGCTGCCACGGATTGAACACGCTGACTTCCCTAAACCCACATCTCCCAGCTTCGATTTGCTTAAGGAGCCGGGAAATGATGAAACATAATGAAACCTATTCTCCAGATGGATCCAGATGGTGATTTACCAAGGAAAATAAAAGAATCACCCTACGCAAAAGAAAGACATGTGCCTCCGGGTGACATCACAGCGACTCGTCCATCTGGGGTGACATCCAGCAGTCCGCTGGTTCCCAAAACCAAGACCTAGAACAAGAAGCTATTAGGAACAAGTGAATCTAAAACCAAGACCTACAGAGAAGCGTCCGACCCAAAGTTCAGGACCAAACGATCAGCAGACCCCTTTGACCCCAAACTGCAGGCGCCGCAGGCCTCTGTAATTCGGTCGTCTTTCTCAAAGAAACCAATTGCGGTCGCCCCGTGTTGCAGAATTGATGATGGGGGTGATATGAATAATATGGTGATACTGATTCCGCTTGTGATCATGGTTCTGCCCTGCTGGTGAACGCTGACGATCGCCAAGCACCACTGCCGTGACCACACACTGCCCACTGTGTCCTGGCAAAGGACTAGTCACCTGTGGCCAAAGAGTCTCAGAAGATGCACAGCTTCTTTTCTCCAAGTTCTGGGAACGTCGTACCGCAAAAACTGCTCACAGATGGTTCCTGACCCCCAGACACTGTCGAAGTCAATGTCCGACGTCTCTTGCACGACGATCAGTTGAAAAACACGAGCAGTTCCTGTTGCGGAAGTTTCCCTGTTTTCACGTGGCGAGTTCTGGAGTTTTGAGATGACCCTCCATTGTCCGTCGAGACCCCCCGACCGATATCGGATGTAAGACTCAAAGCAGCTGTGCAAAGGCCTCACCAGCTGTGCGTTGCTGAAGACCCACCTGGAACTCCTCCAATTCCCTGTAAATTGTCAGTGTTTTTTTCGTGCTGTTTGTCATTTCATCTAGGTCAGCAGATTGGCATCTTTTTTGGTGGCCAGCTGAGGAATTTCGATCTCATGCTACACAGATGTTGTGCATTGTCAGTTGTCATTTGAACTGGTGGCTCACTTCAACCAACTCCATTGGCCCGATGGGTCATGAAAATCACGTAACCATCTGAGATCATAGCACCCACATCTCTTTCTGTCTGACCAAGAAGAACGCATGTCTCCGTCTCCGTGTTGATCGCTTGCTTGCTTGCTTGTTTACTTGTGCTTTACTCCCCCGCAGATTAACATGGAACCTCAAAACCACTGGGTTGTAGAGGAAAATAGTCTTCCACCGGTCAATTCTCAGGTTCCATGTTGGTTTACTGGTGCTTTACTTGTGCTTTTGTTCTCAAAAGAAAGGTTCACTCTCTCCAGAGCCCCAAGCCGAGCCGAGCCGTTGCGCCTCTCAGCCCTTCTCCCCGCCCCACCTGCTGCATCATCACGCCATTCTGGCAGCCCCTGGGGACGGTCTTTGGTTCTCCCCCTCCATCGCGTCCAGGAGCGCGAGCGATGGAACACATGGAAGAACACCCCACCCTGATCCAAAGGGGATCATAGTGGGGATCATATATTCGCCTTGGTGGGGTGGAAAGGACCGGTAATTGGTAGAGGTGCAGGACGGGAGAAAGGCTGAAAGGACCGACTCATCCATGTGACCAGCTAGAGACCTCCGGCACAAAGGGGTCACCCAACTGATGGAGAAGTCATCCTGTACCAGCACCTAACACATATTATATGATATTCTATGACCCTAATTAAGTCAGGAAGGGCAGAAACCACCTGAAACCGGCCGGACACCGCGGGAAAATCCTGCACACTTGAACCGTAGCGAGTGGATCCGAAAGGCCAGGGCCACCTGCACCGAAGAAGTTCACCACAACGATCGTGACGTTTCGGAGGGGTGAGGATCGTATGCCATTCTACTCATCCGTCTTGTGGAATCTTTCATAAGTGCATGGCGTCTGAAGACAGGCCCAGGCCCATACAAGCAGTGATTGGTATTCCGTTCCAGGACCGCGATCAAGTTGCTACTCCCTGCAAGACCCCCAGAGTCCTGCAAATGATGGGACAGGCAACCGCATCGAAACGGCGAAAACGGATTGAAACCGCTTACTTGTTCCTAATAGCTTCTTGTTACTATATACTAGTAAGGCACTTGTTACTAGTAGCGATGCACTTGTTCCTAGTAGCTTCTTGTTACTACCATGTGAAACCCCAAAGTTCTGGTGCTCTTTTCCGACACCTTCTTCCAGTTGCTCGACACATGTCGCATCAGGCCAACTCTCTAACTGCTGCCATGAGCACATCGGCATCTGCGTCAATCCCGCCGCGGACATGGGCAGGGCCTCGGAGGTTCCATTCTGGGCCCAGCTCATGAGGGAGGGGAGCAAGTAAAATGATCAGGTGCACCTGCCAGCTTAGGTGGTTTATACACCCTACGGTCCCGACGTTGTGTTGGCTGGTGCTAAGTTAGGGTCACGAGTCATGCGATGTAGAGAACACACCTTTGTCAAGCTCCTTGTGGAGAGTCATCTAACAATAACTACTTACGACCCGAGCTTCCTCGTTTCTTCTACTCCAAGTCAGGTATACGGTAAACGGGTTGATTGAGGTAAGCTGATGGGCCAGCCGAAAAGACGATTTTGATGTATTTGATAATTTACGGAGGGAATTGTTCATTGCCAGCACCACCCAAAGGATGTTTTGGGATGGCAAACCAATGGTCAGGGAGGTCGCACCACCTTTTGGGGTGGTGCTGGTAACTGGTTTGGGCATATGACTTGCTCGATGGTTCCATGGTGTAGCCTTATAAGCTCACTGTCTACCTGTCCTATTTTGCCTGGCGCGTAAACGCGGTCGAGCCCCGGGAGAGCAGCTGGCTCCCAAGTGCCGCTGTATTTAAACCCTAACCTCATGTCGAGATGTGCACACTCTGACGAACACGAAGGTGCATGGCATGGCCCCTTCGAAGACCTGTTGGAAACCATCTACCAACAGGTGGTTTTCCATTTGAGTCGATGGCTCAACCCCGATGGTGGAGGTGTTCGCCGAACCCGAAAAGGAGGTGCACGTTGTTTGGTGCGAGGAAGCGAGCGGAGCGGTGTGAGACGCGTTGTTTGAGCGGATGATGTCGCAGGTCCAAGAGGACCGCTCCAGAAAACACATTCACTACTAGGAGCAAAGGACGCTACGATCGGGGCTCCTGGCATCCTAGGAGCAAGAAGCTACTAGGAACAAAGGGGATCGCTACGAATGGAGCAAGAGGACCCTATGAGTGGATCATGGGCACCCCGATTTCCGTTCGTTCGGCACTCCAACATAGACCCGCTGGTATTTACTTTATGGGCTTTTCCTGAACCGCTGGCACATACTGTCATACTGGGCAATATCAGAATGCACAACGTCCGCCTGCACCGCCCATACCTTCGAATCACCCCAGCACATGAGCTGCTGGCCTGCAGCTCATTCGGCATCAGACCTCATTCGGATAGGACCATCAATCATCACTGATCATCACTGGCTGGGTTACTCCAACTCTTCATACATGCCTGGGACACGGAAAGAGAGCTGGGCTTACCACAGGGCTGCAAGTGCTTGGAACTTCACTGAATAGAAGATGAAAAACCGGAAAGCCCTCCGTGGACCATCTGCGCTTGATTGTGATCAATGTGTTGTGTCTAGTGATTCAATCTTGTAGTCTGGCTTCACCGGAGGCGGCTTCACCAAGCATCCCACTCACGCGTTACTATGGGTCTTCGCAACATGTCTTTCAGCAGCGCCAAACACACAAGTTTGTGGTGTCCTTTGAAGATCTCTTCATTTCCAGGCTCCAAAAGAAAAAAGGCACTAGTTACTATTGAAGGAACAAGAAGCTACAAGTAGCAAGGTGCCTTACTACTAGTAGCAAGACTACTGCCCGACCTTTTCATTTTTCAGGGAACAAATGGAAACGTTCCCTGCTCGTCGCTGAAATTGGTCGTCAAAGAGAGGTCGCCACTGTTCGACTTGAGTGGACGAGGTCGGGACATCTTACAGAGGGAGATGTCCCAAGATGATGTGATCCTTTACATCTCTTTTTTGGTCGTGATTAAGCAAAACAATGTTCTTCGTTTTCTTTTGCATTCACATCGGTTGTCCCCCTTAAAATCACCTTCGCATGGTGGGAGGGATCAAACGCTTCCATCTCGTGGTGAGAAAGACGTTCTTCGGCCCGGAAAAGCTCCGGCCCATGCGTTTGGACCGAATGGGATCCCATCCGCCGGCAGCACTGGGCCAGGGGCCGGTCATCGGGACCTGGGCGAGGCCGGATCCGCGCGCCGTGCGCTCGCGCCTCCGCGGTGCGCTTACGGTGTGGATGCGGACCCAAGCACCATCCACATCCGAAACGGGGTTGGAAGAGGTGATCATAGGGTGGAAGGTGTAGAGAAGTGTAGCCTCCTTCTGTTGCATGTTCTCATGACAATGGAGGACCCAACCTGTTCGCAGTAGAGGATGCTTCACGCAAAAGAATCCAGAAAATGCTAGTAGTAACTGGTGCCACGCTAGTAGTAACAAGAAGCTATTAGAAACAAGTGCATCGCTACTAGCTGTATTCCTCCTCCGTGACTCGACGGTATCCTCTACGGTCGCACGACCGGCACGCGCTGGTTCCGGCTCGACACCCGAGCCGCTCAAAAGGGGGTCAAACCAAGGTCTTCATTCACCCCAACATCCTGTTCACCGATGTTCGCAGAGAAAAGATGGTTTGACCGGAACTAGAAAAGTTCCACTCAGTGGGTCTTAGGACGTTGATGGAAGTCGATAAGCCTGCAACACCCCATATCGCCATATATATATATGCATTCTGCTCCTTTAGCCCGTTTCCGGGGTCTGAGTGGAACTCTGAACGAACTACAGATTCTCCAGCAACATCTCCGTGAACCAAGTCACCTCAATGCAGACCGTTGATTAAAGGAAAACAACACAGACATGAAAAAGCATGAACATATTAAGCATTACAAATATTTGTCAATCATTATATAGATTCTTTACGTTTCTTTACCTTTCTTTCGAATCCCGGGGGACTATAAAGAGAACATACCTTCATCGCCCAGCTCATCGCCTCTCCCTTTTGACTCGGCACATCTCTGGTGCTCTGACCAGCGGCTTCTTCGACGCCCCGGCTGGCCAAAGGGTCCAACGATGTAGGATGTAGGAGGTCCGAATGCAGCCCCCCCGAGAAGATGGATTCTAAAAACCCTCATCATATGAATCATATACATGTCGGTTCTTGATGATGAGACTATCATGAAAAGTGTAGCTGATCAAAGATTCGGACCCTTCGGCACAGGCGGGACCTCAAGTTGAGGCGGCTCAGCTGAGGCTTCAGAAAGCACCTCCTTCATAGCTGTTGATTGGTAATGCCTCCATCTACATGTTCAAAGTGATTGTGTCATTATAGTTTCCATTTTTATAAGGTGCATGTACAGGCTACTGGCACAGCAAGAAGTGCAAAAGTGCATCTGTTGTGTTTGTTGAGGCTGAGTCTCAGAATCGGAGGGCCTACACCCATTAGCGCCAAAAACACCAAAAACACTGTCTGTTCAACCATTTTTAGACCAAAAGACATGGAGATGTTCAATCCGATTCGAGATGATGTTCTTCAGGACCCTGGACGAACCTGTTCCAATTCGTTCGAAGTCCGGGACATCTGAAGTCTTCGCCCGAGCGATCTGTCACCAAGTCGTCACCCTCAGATTCTCCAGCTCCAAGCGCAGCCACACAGGCGCAAGCGAAACAGCCAAACGAGGACCACCGCATGGACGCAGCCAGGTGCAAGGCCTGGAGCATCGCTGTGACGTGCATGGAGCGTGGGCGCCAGGTGCGCCAGGGATCTGCCCATAAGTCTTGGATGTTCTAAGATGATGGGAGCCCCGTTCGGTTCGCGTCCGATTTTGTTCGTTCGTAGCGATGCCCTTTGCTCCTAGTAGCTTCTTGCTCCGTTCGTAGCAATGCCAGGAGCCCCTAGTAGCGTCCTTGCTGCTAGTAAGATGATGGGAGATGGATGGATGTAGAATGATGTAGATCTTGGGATGCAGGAGAATGTTTAACTATGCCCAGCTTCTATTTACAAGGTTGTGGTTGGGGAGCGGGGTCCAGTTGGACTTCGGGTGTCATCAATGGCAAGAATTACCGTGTGTTTGGAACTAGCATGGAAGTACAAAATGGCCCTTGGAAGGCCATGTTCCTCTACAACCAGTGGGTTTTCCACTTCCATGTTAATTAATTCCAGCCAGGGAGGGTATAGCTCTTGAACAGTTGGAATACCGATTTGGTCTGATTCGAGTCCAAACCAACCAAGTTCGGCTTCGCTGCTGAAACAGGAGGTGAACATAATTTGGGTCTGTCCCATTACCATATTCTCAGTGAATGATGATGGGGCCTGCAACCAGCAGGCCGACATCACTAAAAGAGTGATGTTCTTGAATACCGACGGCTCTACAGGTTTCCTACGACAGGATCCAACCTATAGTGGAGCTATGTCTGAATGATATGAGAGGATACGTGGAATATGGGGTGGATCAACCTAGGAGAGGCGGCATTTGTTGGGGGGGGTAAGGAGTGGCAATGACCTGCAACTCTGTAATTGAATCATTTCTCTCCAAACAACCTCAAAGCAAACATGGAGGTGAAGTGGAGAGTGGCCGCAGTGACCATCTTCGGAACATCACTTTCCTCTCTGGGCCCTTCTTTTGGACGGTTTCCGCCCGGCACGTGGAACCCCCGGCGGGTTCCCCCCTCGCTGCGTCGCGGCCACGTTCCCGGCGCTCGAAACAGCCCAGCCTGCAGAGCCGCTGTAGTTTGGACCCATGTCCCAAGAGGTCTCAAAGGTCGACCGCCGGCCCTCCTGGAAGACATCCTGATGCATCCGATCACAACCCATCGTCCATCGTCCGAGTTGACGGAGGTATCATCTTAAACAAAAACGAACATGTCACCCGAGTTGACTCGTTGATTCACCGGTTGGCGTGGCCCATCCTCCGGACACTCAAAAGCGAATCATATTAGGGAGGGTGTGTTGACAGCCGAATCCCAGCAGAAACTGAGCAGTCATGAGCAGTCACTGAATGTTTGTTGCCCAAATGGTGCAACCGAAACCAATCCAACGTTCCAGCTGCTTGAAACGAAGCTTTACAGGGCAACCCTGTTCAGCCAAGGACGGGTCAAAGAGCCCACGACCAACGGGTTGATCGACCAGGTAGGAAGGTCCAAAAAAACAAAACAATTGGGTAGTACATGGTAGTACTTGATACCCTACAGGTCAGTGAACCACCTCATTTTACTGATAGACACACGACGAAAAAAAGAGTGGTCTTCAGGAGCAGGTTAAACAGTCTGTGGACCAGCTAGGGGAATATGCCACCGGATTTGCTGATCAGTTACTTGGATTTGCTGAAGGAACCAGGAAAAAAATAAAGAATATTCATATTCCCCAGAGGAGGATTTACTGACAGGGAACATTTATCAGAGATACCCTTTTAGCAAAACCATGGTTAGTGGTAACATGTGGTCACCCAAGTTCACGCACCAAGTCTGGTCTTCAGATGTGTTCAGCACTTCCCTCCAAAACGTGCCACAGGCTGGACCCCGGAGGCAACATGCCTCCCCCACTCAAAGCACCCGAACTCGATGGAGCATTTGGGGTACCATAGTAGGTCCAAACTTTCTACACACATTCGGATTCATCCTTCCTAACACCACATGCAATAAAGATCCATCTATTCTGGCGGTGCTACAAACAATCTACCAATCATTGTCTTTCTGGGCTCGAACCAACGCGCCCCAAACCTCACCAATTCCGGCCATGCCACGTACTCCCGCATCGGCTCGCCCGTGCCGTTGGCCAGGCGCCGGTGCGCCTTGATGGGCGGCGTGGCCTCACGCTCCAACTCCCCGGGACGGATGAAGGGATGCATCCTCAGACGTGGCTCCGGCGCTTCAATCCTTCCGGTCCGGTCGCGGCGGTCGGACCGGTGGCACCGGTGGCACCGATGTTGGGCTCGGTACCGATGGCGTTCCCTCACGTGGACCGGTCGGGCCATGGTCGGAGCTCCCTATGAGTCGGCGCGTTCGGGCGAACTGTTCAATGCCAGCGGCATGTTTACTTGGATCAACCGGATGGAGAGAGGGATGATGTGGGATGGCTTGGGATCTGGGTCGAGAGCCAGTGGTTGTGCATATATAGGATCCATTTGCCCTTAAGAAATTGGTGAAGTACAGAGCTTACAGGGATGGAACACAGGGATTAAGGGGTTGGCTCTGACCCCTACCTCTGAACTCACGGGCGGCCTCCAAAATCCCAAGATCGAACTAGTAACTAGTAACTTCTTGTTACTATAGTAGTAAGGCCAGGAGCTACTAGTAGCTTCTTGTTCCAATGACATCACGGGCCAATGCCAAACGATTTCGACTCTCTTCAGTGCCACCTGGGGACGCAATCACATCATGCGTCCAATCACAGAGCTGTTGCTGATCCTCGAACCTCTGACCGAAGAGCGTTCGGCTCGGCTCGAGAGATGTTCGGCAAGCCATGCCGACCCCCAGGTGTCCACTGTGGGGGAAGAGAAAAGATCGGACACCCCACTGAACCAGCCATTGCTTTTTCCCTTTTTTGGGGGTTGAAATGGAAAGTTCATGGAAAATGCAGACCCAAATCGGATGATTTGGACTCCTTTCCTGACTAATATACCTATTAAAATGAACTAGTGACTAATAATTGAACATATATGAAGCGAACTTTCCACCTGTGGGATTTGAGAAGGGAAACCAATGGGCCCCAAGGTTTAAGGTCGTCCACTGCCTGGCCCGAGAAGAAACATTCCAGCTATCTGCTATCTCACTAGGCTAGGGCCGCCTTGGTCCCAACCCGGAAGGGGCTACTGGCACGGACCTACTCCCCCAGCTTGAGGACAATCGTAAGGATGACCAGCCAAACCCCCCCGTCCCAGGACCAAGCTCTCGCAGCCACATGCGCACCAACTACCGCAACCAACTACCGCAGACTCGACTCCGTGACCATTTTCCTCACAGGAACACGCGGTTTCTTCGGGCCGTTTTCTTCGGGCCGTGGTGCATGTGCAAATACTCCAAGGGCCATCGAGAGCGTATCGCCAACGACGAGTCCAAGATGGCCTCGAAGAGCTCTCGGGCTTCACGGCCTGACTGGCAGCTGGACGGCCATGCGGAGTAGGTAGACGGTCCCAGTGTTCCGGAGAAAAACGTGGACTTGTATGTATTGGAATCAGGAGACCCCAAAAAAAAAGCCATTGGACCGGGGGGCTCTCCCTATTTCAACCATACACACGGCTATTCTTACTCATTCTGAATCATTCTCAAAACATGTGTCTTTCAGCCACTGAGCTTGTACCAACCTAACCAATGCTGGACAGCGGAATTCCCTGGTCCATGTCACGTAGGATGTTTTAGTGAAGGTCTGTACGGTATTTGTTTGCGTCTGGACTGGACAGACTACCTTCGATATCATCAAAAGAATTGCCTCAAGACCAAACTCGAGCCCCAAAGTTCGTCCTCTCATCCTCAGTTCCTCCTCTCCCATCTTTTCCTCCCACCCATCCTGGACTGATCTCTCTCCAAGGCGCCAAAGTCTTGACACTCGGTCCAAAGCTCCACGCAGTTGCCCTGTGCCCATCGGTCGACGGAGGTGCGGGGAGACGACATGGACATCTCGTGGACACGGTTGGAAGAACAAAGAGCATCGCATCTGAACGAAAGGAGAGGGAGAGGATGGGAGAGGATGGGAGAGGGAGGTTTGACTGAAACTCATCGGGTTTTGACCACATCTGGAGGGCTTTGACACTGCTTTGCCGCATGGGTTTGGACCCTCCAAGCTTTCAGGTCGATGAAGCTAGACTCTAATCTTCCAGGTCGGCTTCGTCGAGGCTCCGACGATCTTCCGGATCGGACCACACCCAGGGCCGCGTGAATGGCCCTGCGGCGCCTCTGGAATGAGAACCCTCAAGAGTTTCTCCTTCTCAATGTGGACCTCCTGCTTCCAGTGCGCATCACACGCAAAGCAAATCATGCCTCGAGCAGTGGGGCGTTTTTGCACGCGAGCGTGCGTGGAACTATGGGTAGGCTCACATGCATGGAGCCACACCAAGCGGGGCCAGTACTCCCCCAAAAAATATGGTTAATGTAGACCTTAGACTCTTGATTAATAAGACCCCCGTATAAAGAGGATTTCCAATTCAACTGGGTGGGTTTATTAATCAAGAGACTACATTAAAGGATGTGAAAGGTGATCCACTGACTGGGTAGAATCCGCTGGGACGTGCAGCGGATTCGAGCTTTCAACCCAGTGACCAGCGGTGTAGAGCAGGAGGGAGGACATGCAGCGGCCATGTCCCGCAGCAGGATCAAGGACCTTCCTGAAGCCGTTGCAGATTACGCATGTCCTTCCAGCAGGAAGTGTTGGATGCCAGCATATGCCAGCTGCCACATATCTGTGCGGGCAGAAAAGTGATCCCGGAAAGTATAGGTACAGTACAGAAACGGATGAGCATTAATTCTCGTATTGTCCACTTGGTTGTGGATTGACACCTTTTGTAACATGTACCAATAATATGAATATGGCCGCCCTAATTTGCAATTTCATTGAGATGTCAGGGGCAACCTAAATCTGGTCACCGACAGCTCCAGAAACAGTACAGGCTACGTAGGCTCCTCAAGTGTTTGAGGTTCTTTTTTGCAACCTGGATGAAGAAATCGACTTTTATTGATCGGTTGACAAGGGCGACAAACACTCACAGCATGGCGTCTTGCCTGAAAAATCAGTGAAGCGGCACGATGGCGAAGCAATTCCTTTGCAAACGTTGTGACCATGCCTTCACCCACATTCCACCGAGGTGGTCTTTCCATGTTTTCGAGCAAATCATGTTCAACGTGCTCAACTTCGTGTTATATAAGTCTCGAGTCTACTAGTCAAAAAACGGTTTGTTCTAGCTCTAGTCACTAGTCTAGTGCTTTATGAATAGACAAAAGCGGCACATCCCCCCACGTGGCTGGCCCAGAGTCTCGTACTTTTGGATGGCCACCTGAAACTGCCTCCGGTCCTGCCGAAGCAGGAAACCCAGCAGAAACGCAAACCGGGCCAGGAACCTTTGAGCCCAACCTCCTGCACTCATCTCCATCTCTTCCTCTCCGTCTCCGCCCCCCAGTCACCGGCGTGCAGGGCACCCACGCCGCGTGCGACGCGGCGGCGTGGCGTGGCATAAGCGCTCCTCCTCGCTGGCGGCCCGGAAGGCAGGATCGTCCTTGACCTCCAGGGTGGCCTCCTTCGCCAGCTTCACCCGAGCGATCTTGCCTCCACCCAGCCGTGGAGGGCCGGTTGGTCATGGCGCGGTTGGCTTGGCTTAGCTGTTTTGGGAGATGGGGGATCCAGGCCATGCAGGGCAGACACCCGATCGCCGCTGGCTGGGACTGGTCGATGCTCCGAAGGAAAAGGGGTCGAACTGGGAGGTTTCTATAACTACCTGGATCTATTATAGAATCCATTAGAATCCATTAGAATCCATTATAGACTGGTTGGTGGATGAATAGACTATTTGGTTGGTGGATGAATAGAGGGGATACACCCAAGTGACGAACCAACAGGACTTGTCGAGAAGCCGAGAAACAGCTGGTCGATCTGTCAACCGAGAAGATTGCCAGAGCTGGACTTTGGAAGATTGTCCTTCAATGGCTAATCCATTGTATCTTGTCGAATCCAACTGTCTGGCTTGATTCAATCCAAGCTCTGGAATCTCTCTGACCCGTGGACTAAGTCCAGATGCATCCCGCATCTGGCAGAAGAAAGGTCCCATAAGTCAATCCGTCACCGTCGCGAGAGGCCGCTAGAGGCCCGGCGGCGGAAGGAAAGGAGAACGGACGTCGGAACGTCGAGTCGTTCGCTTCGGCCCAGATTGGCCGGTTGAGCTCCCGGCCTTTGAAGATCTGCTTCCAGTAGGCGAAGTGCAGCGCTTGCTCATGTTCCAAGCCACTCTGACAGCACGTCACCTCACAACCACGTGGACCAGATCTCACCAACCGCGGTCACCTTCGCGAATTCAGGTGCGAATGGAAACACCACATGAAATGGCAGACGGGCTAGCTGCTGTACCCATGTTGAAGAGTTCCCTTGACATTCCCAAGTACTGGTATGGAACACAAAACATCACAAAACAAAGAAAATCAGTGCTGAATGATGTAAGATATTGTAAGATTCTGTCCATCTACCAGCTGGCGCCAGCTGGATTGGGCCACATATTTAATATGAACGGACGCCATAGTGAGTGTGTCAGAGAACACTTAACATTAGAAACACCCAGAAACACCCAGAAGCCAGTCCAGATCGGCCCAAGGGTTTTCGCTTCACTCGGATGTCTGGACAATCTGCGCAGGGTGGCAACCCCTTTCGACATCTCGCTCAGCTATCTGCTGACTGGTGCAACGAAGGCCGGGAATGAAGGAATGATCCTCTATATCCCCGTACTACCAGGAGCTTCCAACAGATGGTTTTTCGGACACCCCATTCACCTTTAAGAGGCTATCTATATATAGACACCTCTTCTGTCTGGTGCTGGTACAGATTCCTTAGGATGCATTCCCTCATTCCCTACTAATTGCTATAACCAAATAGTCTGGGGCTGGTCCAGCTTCGAATCGCGCGCCATCTCGCCTGGCCGTTGTATGCCGGGCAAAGTTCCAGATTGCTTGCCCGCGCCGGTGTCTCCCGCAGCGAGCGCTGGCTACTCTCGGCATTGAACCAATGGGTCTCGAAGAGCAAGTTGCGACAGCTCAAGTCCTGCGGTGAAGGAGACCCCCTTTTAAGAGTTTCACAGTAGACCTCAGTGGTTGGACGAAGATTCACCCTGGCAGCGAATGCTCAGGGGGGCTAAGCCCAAAAGAAGAACAAATCATGGTTTTGCAAGGCCCAAGTGCACCGAGTGACTCTTGCACGCAAGGATGTGGGGGTGATGGGGAGAGCACAAGGTCGTTCAGAAAGTCAGCGAAAAACAAATATCTCCTCGGAAATGGGAGTGCGTCAGAAAAAGGAGTCTTCAAACTTAATGCAACTTGTAATAGTAGTGCAACATTCCATAGGCTGCTATGGCGTGGTCGTGAGAAAGGGAGTCCCATGTTGCCCATGTTGCTGTGTTTTGGAGTTCCTCAGGGGTTCAGTTTCAAGAGTATTTCTGTGGAAGTGTGTGAGGCTTTCAGTGCGTGTTTTTCATGCGTTCCTCCCCAATATAACTGCGCTTCCATGGAACCTACCTAGCCCAAAAAAGACTTCCACCATGCCGTATTTGCACTCCTCAAGTGCTGCCACTGTCTTTCAGACCCATGTCCATCCCTTCAAAAACCCCTGTCCCTCTCCTCGGCAGCACTGCCCAGCAGAAGCCACGCACTCGCGTAACGCGTCCACATGGGCGACGCAGTTCGAGGTGCTCCCAGCCGAGCCGTGCGGTTAGGTATGGTGTTGTCACCAGTGTCACAGGTGTCACCCAGTTCCAGGTTGGGGAAACACCAAGCACTGATGGGTTTGGATGGGTTTGGAGGGGTGACACCAAGCACAGAGAGCGCTCCCCATGCGTGTGCACGGGCTTGTGACGTGCCGAGGCGTCATGAGAGGGTAATTGAATGAGTTTCACTCAGGGTCGTGGGTTGCTTGAGGCTGCACTCCGAACAATCATGTTTGTTCCAGAAAGGGTATCCCTGTTGCTAGTGCATCGCTACTAGTAACAAGTGCCTTACTAGTAGTAACAA
>CAXAMN010025139.1:156655-167969 GCA_963970005.1 Durusdinium trenchii | reverse complement strand
AGTGCCCCGCATGGTGAGTTCCCATTGTTCCACGAGAAACAGATAGATTCGCTCTGCTTCCCTCCTTTTCCCTTTCGCCCTGCGCCCTTCCCTCCTTGGCCTCGACCGTAGGAACCTTCGTGTCGCCCTTCTCGGAGTCGATGGAGTTCCTCCCTTTCTGCGTGCCATTTCCTCTTCTTGGCCTCTCGTCTTTCTTTGTTGACTTGCTTCCTGGTCGAACTGGAGGCTGATGGCGACGCTGTCCCAAATGTTCCTGACTCCATCGATGGTTGTAGTGCCTCTGCTCCTCCACGCAAGGCTCCTTGGGCGACCGTCTCCTGCGGGGTGAGTGCTTTTCCTTTTGAGCCGCTCGCTAGCCACGTAAGGGCCGGACCATGAATCTGGTCCTGCCAAAACTTCAGTTCGCCCGGAATCATTTTGAACACTGTCTTCCATGGTTTCTTCTCGTCGAAGAGCGATGGGATCGGCCTGCCTTCCTTCTGGTCCAGGTTGATCTTGATGCGGAGGCGTGACAATAGCTCTGACCTTGCCATCTCGTCGGCCGAGTACACCAGGTGCCAGGCGTCGGGGTACAACCTTGTCAACTTCTCCACATAGAGCTCGTAAGCGTGCAGTGGTGCCAATGTGCATTCCTGCAGCATCAACATGGCCGTGGTGAACACCCTGTAGCAGGCCCTCCACTGGGTGAAGTTCGCAGGTCCTGGAAGCTCCTTCGACACGTAGCCCTCTGCCGTCGGTATCCATGTCCTGTACTTCGACGCTCTCAGTGCTTTCCGTCCGAACGGAACGAAGACGCCGAAGTCGCAGTAGGGGGGTTTGCCCAGGGCCAGCTTCTTCTTCAAAGCGCTGAGCTGCTCGATGGTTGGTTCCTCCTCCTCCGCCGGCATGGCTCCCGTCGTGTTGACATACCTCTGCAACAGAACCATCTTGTCCTCCTCGTTGAGCACCTCGAACTCCCCATCGTCTCCTTGGTCCAAGACCTGGGTGAACTTCAATGTTCTTTCCTTCGGCTCCTTGATGGACTCCCCCGGGCTTGACGCTTCCCTTCTCGCCGATGATCTCCCCGGAGATGTTGGTGTAGGCGACCAAGGATCTTCTTCCTCCCACCTGTCCCAATCGCCGCCACCTTTCACATACATCAGACGCCTCGCCAGCTTCCACACCAGTCCCACTTGGGCCGCCTGAATGGCCGTCAGGCGAGTATCTCCCGGCAGCGTGGCCTGAGAAAGGGCCGCCGCTACCAAATTGCCCGGCAAGGCCGCCAGCAACCGAATGTCGTCGTTCGGGTTCCCGGCCTCCTGAACGAAGGCCAGCCACAAGTCCTGAGGGACTCCGAAATAGTCCTTCAAATCCGCAATCGACCGCATCTCCAAGGCGACCGCCGCCGCTGGAAACATGGCGGACCGCGAGCGTCACCGCCCACCAAAACATCATGGTGGGGCCAGGGCTTGAGCCAAAATGGCATGCTCAGCCCTGGCCCCACCCCGCACACCAAAAACTTGTCCTACAGAAAATGTGCCATTTTCTTCCACAAAAAGATCTGCCAACATTCATGGCCTCCAACCTACTTAGCGATGGCCTCCAACCTAGGAGGCATGGTTTGCCCACATACACCCCTTTTCAACCATCCCCATGTCAAATATATGGCACTCCCGTTGTGAAATACCATGAAATACCAGAGTCTTGAACCTTCTGGTGTCCTCCAAAAAGCGTGAGCTACCCATATAAACCTTCTGCTTCTCAGCCCGGTGGTCTATAGATGTGCGGCCTTTGCGTCGACCGAGCTCCCTGCTGCACATCGAAGTCTTGTAAAACTCGTTCGTCGCGCGGAGCTCCTGTCCGGACGCACGCCGAGGTCTCGTTGTCCGGACGCCTATCCCGTGGTCCGATGTGGACTTTTTCATCTACAGGTGGGTTGTCAAACTTGACCATTGCAAGATGAATATATGAATGAATATATGTAATTATTTGTATGGCTTTATACACATGAATTGAGTAACCTTTAATAACGTGTCGCTCTTTCGAAGGTCTCATAGACTCGTATACCATATACTGTTCAACCGAACAGGGTCCCACATCATATGCGAATTCGGCTGAAGAGCAAGTCCAAGCCTCATTCATATAACTATAGCAGGCCTACTAGGTGGCTTTGGTCCTTTGGTGCATCACAATAGGAGTTCTTCAATATCGAATATACTCCAAACATCCTCTGAATTCAGCAGCTTGTAGCTTGTAGCAGCTTGTAGCCACATGCCTGGCGGCCTTTTGGCCTTTTGGCCTGGGCTGCAATTGATCTTTCACCCCTCACGGACACCGAGGACGCTTTTCCCCGTCCCCGAACCCGTCTTGACGCGTCACATCGACCGGTTCTCACGGCTCCTCCACGTTGTGAGCGAACAAGCAATCGGGCCTGCCATCAGAGCAGACCGGGCAAAGGGCGAGCCGAACTCGGGGGGATGAGTGAAGATCCCAGAATCCCCCATAACTTCTGAACCTTTCAGAGACGAATCGACATAAATGGTCACCTCATCATAGGCCCCCCCCCCTCTTTTTTGAGGGGGGTAAGTATGTTGGGATGTCCTGTAGTCACCAGCGTCTGTCCCAAGACTACTTCATCCAACACGGAATCCGTGGAAACAAATACACCACCAACAACAAACAACAAACAACACACAACAGACAACAAACAACAGACAACAGACAACAAACAACGAACAACAGACAACAGACAACAGACAACAACAACAACAACAACAACAACAACAACAACAACAGCAGCAGCAGCAGCAGCAGCAGCACCAACACCAACAGCAGCAACAGCAACAGCAACAGCAACAGCAACACCAACACCAACACCAACAGCAGCAGCAGCAGCAACAGCAACAGCAACAACAACAACAGAAAGAACTATGAGCCATCACCCAATCATTCTGCTGATTTCGCATGTTGCTTCCCTTCGCCGTGACTCTGTGCCTCTTTGACACCCGTCACTCTTGGACTCGTTTGGGCGATTGACCCGCTGTACATCCCCGAACCGAAGACGACGCCCTGATACCATTTTGCACCAAACCGAACCGCCTGGTGCACGAACCCGTCGTCAGCAAGTCTCTGCACAAGGACCTCGGGGCGTCCGAACCGCCCGACCCGCCGTCTGCGGACGAGGAGGACGTCGGAAGTCGGAAGTCGGAGGAAGCGTATGGAGTAAGGCACTTGTTATTAGTAGCTTCTTGTTACTACTAGTAGGGCACTTGTTACTAGTAGCGTGGCACTTGTTCCTAATAGCTTCTTTGTTACTAGGGTCTGATTGGAGACCCATGAGTTTCAAGTCGTTTGAGTTGGGTGTGAGGATGGAGATTTGGTGGTTGATTTCGATCTACCCGATACATCTGTCACCTGGAGATTGCTGGGCTTTTGGAGGGGCATATATTGCAATAGATTCAACTAGAATGACTCTGGACCCTGCCAACACTGGAAGAGGAAAAGTACACGAGATGCGGTTGCCGGTCACCCCATTCTAATGCACACCCAGATGTGATTGCACGGCCGAGAGCAGCTTATAAGGATAATCTCGATGAGGTTCATCCCCCCCAAAAGAACGGCGAAGTGTTCTTCGTGCAAGAAACATACTCTGGATACACCAAGAAACAGCTCAAGAAATCGGATCCCCCCCCAAGACCCCCCCATTTTCTCCGGAACGTGCTTCAGTTCCCTCGCTTTCCCCAACGAGCCCCAAAAGCGACCCCGCCCGTCTGACTCGAACCAAGTCCCGTGCGTCTTCGTGAGGTTTGGCATCTGGTTGAGCTCCTTGCGCCCACCGAGCACGGAGAATGTCGAAGGGTCCGGGCTCGAATGCCATGGCTGCCAGGGTGCAGGTATACTGAGTCCCATGACCAGCCAGGCCCCATCATCACAGTGGATGATGATGGGGCCTGCAACCAGCCAGGCCGACAGTTCCCAAAACAGTGATGTTCTTGGTGTTCCGACGGCTCTACAGGTTTCCGGGTCTACCTGGGCCCAGTGGATGATGATGGTTCAGTCGCAGGCCTTGTTCAAAAAGGATGATTTGCTTGTGACACCTGACTGAACCGACAGGAAAGAACCGACAGACCCTACAGCTTCGAGGCCCAACAGGGACGACCCGAGGGTGTCAGGTCCCGACGGATCTGGGGGAGACCCCGAAAAGGGTCTGATCATCGAAGCAGATGGAAGCCAAGCAAGGGAGGAATGGGTTCATGAAAACGAATGCTCCACTCGCCTGCAGATGCTTGCTAGCTAGAATGTGACCATTTGCTTCGTAGGGATCCCCCACCGGCATTCCAACGAGTACAAAAGAACGAGCCCGAAATCAGCACGAACTAACGTCACGGACCCAAAAGAGATCGAAGAAAAACGGACGAAGTACTTCGTCCCAACAATTCAATCGGGACCTTGTCGCCATGGGCGTACTTGCAGTCAAAACCCCTGGTGCAGGCGCCCTGCGGATTGCGCGGATCCAGGGGAAGGACTGGAGGACCTGAGGACCTTCCTCCTCACTCAGGTTGAAAAAAATGAATTGAAAGGTCCTTTCACTTCCCACCAATGTGCTGGTGATTTTTTAGATGATTTTTGTGCAACCCTCTTGCATTCCAATCATACTGCTCTTTCCATGTGTCAGAAGGGGACAACACCATCATGCCAAGACCTTGTCCACGCCTATCTTTCTTCAACCTCATCCAACGGTCATTCTTCGGCGGGTGTTCGCCCACCAATACTCAATCCTGGGACAGATTACAATCGCCCAAGTGCTCCACGATGGTCTACATTGAGCACCTAGTGACTTGTGACCATCCTCTCTGGGTGTCCTACTTAGGGATCTTCAAGGTATTATATAGCTTTGTACGTTCCAGGTAATTAATTACTTGGTTTCAGGATCATCTCCTTGCCAGGTTCTCTATACGGATCCTCAAGCCTCCCACTAGAACAACAAAAGTTTACGCTCAGAAACGCTTGATCATCATATTCCATCCATTCCTACCCGGCCTATCCCCGATCCGAATCCTGCACCGCTTTCACCCGGAGAATATGCCCTGTAGGAGGGAGGCAGCTCACTTCCCGCCATAGGGGGGACAAGAGGGCTTCTGTGACAAATTATGTCTGCTGTAGGATACTCTTCCTGCCTCCTGTTGTATATGAACAGCAAACACACCTATTCCCAGCCACTGCATTCACCGCCAGGAAAAGCTCAAGCCATCTAAAATCTCTTCCCATCCAAGACATGACCCACACCCAACTCCCTCGCACGTAGCAAAAGCGAAACCGCGGAAGCATCCTGAAGCCCACCTTCCACCCCACCAAACACCACAACTCAAGCTCAAGGTAAAACAAACAATGGGTGGGAAAAAACTTCAGAATGACCCTCCGACAAGTTCACGGACCAATCACAGGCCCTCTTCTGACCCCTCTTCTCCCCACCTTCTCCCAGAACATGCACATCTTTGTTTTGAAGAACTGATCTTCATATCTGGTGCCCCGGATGGCGTTTGCAGGGACCTTGGCCTCACAGGAGAGGTTCCAGATGGCGTGGAAATTCGATGTTGGGGGCCAAACGGAGGGAACGGAGTGGGTGTGTAGAGTCCTGTCCAAGTCGCGATGGCCTCCAACCTACTAGCCATAACATCAACTTGCGAGGCATTGAGTTGGAGTTAGATGAAACGGATGAGACAAGCACGTTGGGTGTGAAAAGGTGTCAACTCTCAGCTTGAACCAAGCTCAACGTTGATTACTGGCCACACTTGGGTCTTCTGGCATTTGCTCGGATTGAGAGGAAATCTATGACATATATACTTGTTACTTGTGGATAGAACTGGAAGACGGGCAGATGACTACCGAAAAGTCTTAGACCTAGGTGATCATTCCATATGGTGTTCAACTGATGCGCAAAAGCTAATCTTCCATTTGTATTGCCATCTTGCATGGAATCTAAGCTGCGCAAATACAGCATCCAAACCACTTTCTACAAGACCAAACGACTCAACCTAACTACCCAGTCGTCCGGCTTGTACTTATTGAACTCACCATGTGTTTTGCTGATCGGTACGAAAACAGTCCCATCCACAAGCTGCAGGGTGCCGTCGGCAAACACTAAACGATACATGTTTGAACATCATGTTTGCATGGTGAGCCACTCTCATGGATTCTGAGGATACTAGTTGCGATGCCCTTTGTTACTAGTAGCGATGCCAGTGACCCACTCTAATGGATTCTGAATCAACCCGACTTTGGTGCTGTGTCATTTTTGTCCAGACTACAGGCTGGAGGGTCGCCATGCTCAACCAAGCTACCGAGGCCACTACTTTCAATGATTAGGACAAGTCTTGTTGGATTCGGCTCGCAGAAAAGTGGAGGCCATCACTTAGTCGGGTGGAGGCCATCGCTACCAATCCAAATGGATGGGACATGCGGCTCATTTCCACGTCCCATCCCCCAAACAATTCGCGGAGAACAGCATTGCGAGCTTTCCAAAAAGTGCCATATTGGTATTATGGGTGTCTGTTTGAGTGGGTATGTTTGGTGTCTTTCCCTTCTTCCAGGTTTGTCTTTGGGAGGTCTCCCTGTTTCTCGGCTTTGCTGAAGGCAAACATAGAAAAGGATTCCCCATGCCGGGGCATTGACCCACAGGAAACATAGAACATCCCCTTAAGCAAAACCATGATTTTGATACAGCATTCGCCACACCATCCGCCACACCACAGGAATGCACACCATCCCCACCTCCTGCCCCCGACGACGGCGGGGATCCATCTGGCTCATGCCTCGGAGGACGTGGCGGGGCGGCGATTTGCCGCTAAGGTCCACAAGAAACGACGAACGGGGCTCCTGGCCTTACTACGAACGGAGCGATAGGACGCGGACCGAACGGGGCTCCTGGCATCACTACTAGTAGCATTCTTACTACTAGTAATATGAAGTCTGCATGGTTTTAGATGGGGGTCATTATGGGGTCCCACGCTTTTCGCTCGACCGGTAGGCGAATCCAACGTGTTTTAGCATGAAAAACGCGACATAAATACACTCCCTGGAATCATCGGTGGTTATGGTGGAAGTCGTGAACGCATGGCCAGCTCGTTCGGATGAGCATGTTCCTGTGCGAAGACCAAATAAGGGGTTGTTTTTCCACTTCCAGGATTCATTCAAGGAAGTGCAGTGAGATGTAGTGAGTCTCTCCCACTTCTTACCAAGCAGTTCAATCTGGGTCACACCAACGCTTTGGGATACTTTGGGAACCCCAAACTGTCCAAATGTAGATTGGCCATGTCTGTGTTCAACCAGTCTGTGCACCGCCCAAGTGCTTTGGTATTTCCCTTCACACATGGCAAATGGTTGTTGGCAAAAAAAATATGGTCTTGACCCGTGCACAAAAACACTAACAATCATCCAAAACAAACAGAAATGTATTCTATAGCCATAAATTATTAACCCATGTAATTACTAATCATTAACCCAATGTATTAACCCCATGTACTGTATCTTCCCATGCATTGATCATGTATCAACCCAATTTAACCCATGTTCACCTGACTTGGAACAACCATTCCGATTCCCCTGCCTGGCGCGGAAGTTGCCGAAAGCCAGCACCTGATTTAGGCTGAAAGAAACTCAAACGTTGGGTGTGCTGGTTGCCACAAAACAAGGCAAACAACGGAGGATGAGGATCAGAATGAGGACAAAAACAAGGAGGATGAGGAGCAGGCGGAGGAACAGGAAGAGCAGGTTGATGATGACCACGGTGGTGATGATGATGATGATGATATTCTAGATGAGGCAGCAGCACTTGCTTCATCACCTCATAAAACGCCGATTCTGAGTTCCCTGCACCAACCTCACCCAACAAAACCCGCCCTTGCCGGGCCTTCGTCGATGTCGAGCGTCCGCTACGCCCCCCGGAAGCTGAGCCAAAAGGACGTGGATCCACACGGCAGGAAGGGGACGGGTGTCCAGGGGCCCAGAGGTGTCCATTTAAGATTTAGACTCCCTAGAAATCATCTATACCAGGGCCCCCCCGCTTGGGGTGTCTATACCAGGGCCCCGAAAAGAGGTGATTCAGGGTGTCCATTAACCGGCCCGTATAGAGGGCCCTGGTATATATTATATGTGCATGTATTAATGATTGTTTTAGACTCGATGATGACTCGATAAATCGGGCGAAAGAAGCGGAAAAACAACACCTCTCTGCATCCTGGACACTTCGGATGGAGACTTGCAGGGGAGACTTGTCTAAACCCTGGAAGTCAAAGACCATGTTTAACATGGTTGATCTGGTTTTGTAGTGTAAACCCCTTAGTAAAAACAATGGTGGTTCGACTTCTAAAACGTATTAAAATGGAATAATATGGATGAGAACAACCCTGCACTGCGGCTCAGCGATTTCCTGTCGAAAGACATTGTGCTTGGACGGGTTGCTGCTCCTTCGTTCACTTGGGAGAGAAAGACCAAACCTCCTTGGAGGTGTGATGAATGACCGCAGATGGCTTCTTGTTGCTTGCTTTGTTGGTTTGTTGGCTTGTTTGTTGTCTCACCAGCCATCCATCCCATCGCTTCTCTTCGGTATTCCGTGCCCTTCGAACAGCCAGGGATCAAAAGGACTGGACGACCTCACACGGCGGCAGCATACGGCAGGAGCGGGGATTCGGCATGGCACCAGGGCGACCATGAATGGGGTGAAAGCTTTCGTTGTGGACTGGTACATGCTGGTACCTTCATTCTCAGACCGGACTGTGTCCTCACATGCAGCTAGTACTAGTCATTACTAGTGATTTGCAACAACCCGGCGTCATAGCCCTGCACGTCAGGGACCAATACCAATCAAAACATAGCAAAACACAGGTCAAACAGGTAGTCCACCCAGTACAACATAGCAAAACCCAGGCTCCAAGCAAGTCTGCTCTAACTATGTTGGTTTTTCGATCCAAGGTTCGAGATGGACACAGGACCATTCGACCATTCGACATCATTCGACACACCCTGCACCCTGACAGACGCCCTGCAAGAAGCCTTTAAAGAAACGCTGGTGGAAGGGACTCCAAGCAATGCGACCAGTTATGACCAGCTCACAACTTGAAACGGTGGGCAAAGCGACTTCTTCTGGCAGAAGAAGTCGCAAAACCAAGGGGTCACCAGTGAAGTGCAGCGCTCTTTACCGTAGCTCTGGGGTGTGTGGATTGATCTTCACACCAAGCGCTTCTTTTCGAGTGGTGACGCGTTCTGTCCTGCACCAACTACCGCTGATGCTTTGGATGACCAGCGATCAAAGAACTAGCTTGTCAAATTGTTGACAGCATATGCCGTAGCCACATTTCGGAAAGGCACTGCATCTTAAACCCTTTCGGACGTGAAAATAGATGAAACTCGCCAGGTGTCTGACTTCCCGTATGGAGCTGCTGGTGAAAGTGTACCTCGCTTTCGTCTGGGCATCCTCAAGCATCCTCTCCCAATTTCTGCCGCTTCGACCGCGGGGCAGTTGCACAACAGGTTCAACAGGCCGCTGCGTAGCTCACATGGAAACGGTTCATAGGATCAGCTCCTTTAAAAATCGACAAAGGCATATTTAAAGAAGGTGTGAAATGGTTCAACATGTTCAACCCACCCAACCTGCACTTTATGCATTGCTAGCGGATGCTAGTGGCTTAGGTGGTCATCGTTTCTCAACTTGGACTGCCAAAGACACCATTAGTCATCATGGAGCATCCATTGCAACTTGAAATGATCCAGCCAGTAATTGTCTGCCTAATTCCATACCTGCTGCTTGCGCTCTGGTGCAAACACGAACTGCCGCCTAAGAAGCCCTGCTTGCCCTCAGGTTTCAAGCTGGTCATTGTCAACCAGGTGGGGGGGCGGCCACAAGTTACGGAACCATCCACCTGAACTCTCAGTATTCGAAGATCCATTGGGCCACGGCCATGGGACTCCATGGTTGGCACCCATGGCTGGTTCACTCAAGGTGAACCATCTTCAAAAGCGATTCGTTCCGTTTCACCGATGTGTTCAAAGTTCGCTTGGCATCCTGGTCTCCAACCCCTCAACCCTCAGAAAGCCCTACAACCTGCAGTATGTCATAGGGTACGTCCCCAAATCCATTCGGAATGACCTCGATTCGGCAGCAGCAGTGACTCCATTCCCGCAGCACCCGAGACCGAGGCAGAGTCGATTCGCGCACCCGAGACCGGCGCGACGCTCCGCCCGAGCACAGGGCCCCGGTCCCTCAGAGATCGTTTCAACTCTGAGGGTTGGGAGATCTGGACTTCTGAGACCGAGTCATGGTGAGTCCAACATGCTGTGACGACGAGAACGGGAAAAACATGTTTTACTAGCCATGTGAGCTTCTCCGGTTCGGGCGAACACCCAGAGCCTGGTTTTTCAAGTTGACCTCCGAGCCTTTTGAAAAGAGACGGTGGTTTTTCCTACCAGACCTGAAGGAGCAAGTGTCCACAGCGTTGTCTTGGAAAGAAGAAAGGTGGTTTTGGAGAGTCCCACTTCAAGCAGTGTTCCTGTTTCATCCTCAATAGGAGTGTGATATCCTTGCGAAAGGCCACTGGACATGGAGTACACCCTGTACACCCAATATCAGCACCACCATTCCCTTTGACCTACTACACTCACCTGGCAACAATGTGAAACAAACGCCGTTGTACTTTACACACGGAGAACGACCACCTTGATGCACTCCTTGAAATCATCATGGAAGTGGAAAACCATCTGTTTGGTCTTCGGATGTTTCCACATGCTCACCCGAACGAGCCCGGAAACCATGCATTCTCCACTTCCACCCTTGATGATTCCTTCAAAATCCTTTAAACATCCCCTTTACAATTACCCCTAAGGGGTCAAGGCCCCATTTTGTAGGTATAAACCTGGGGGGCATACCCCCCCCTACAAAATGAGTAGGGGTGTCAAAAAGTAGGCTGTACAAACTGACCGGTCTAAGCACCAATGCCCCGGGTAGCTGCCCATCTCAAGATTAGACATTATGCAGGGGTCATGCCCCGATGTTTTATATGGAATTCACTGTTCAAAGCGGATCTCTGGCCTCAAGATGTCAAAAACAAAAGACCCATTTTGTAAGGACATAGCTGCTGGATTGCTGCTGGGTCTTTTTTAGCGTTCTGCCAGCCGATCCATGTCCGTTCAGATCCCCTATCTGTAGGACAAAGTATCTGCATCGCCGTTGTTGTCTATTGCATTTCATGGGTCCAAGCTGCTGGTGGATAAATTAGTGAACTTAGGGTAACGTGGATGCTTGTAATGGGCACCACATAGAAAACATCTGGGTTATATATGG
>CAXAMN010025139.1:36656-151012 GCA_963970005.1 Durusdinium trenchii | reverse complement strand
CAAGGGCAGTAGCTCCTGGCATCGCTACTAGGAACACGAAGCTACTAGTAACAAGGGCATCGCTACCAGGAGCTAGAAGCTACCAATAGCTCCTGGCATTAATGCTAGGAACCAAAAGCTACGAGTAACAAGGGCAGTAGCTCCTGGCATCGCTACTAGGAACACGAAGCTACTAGTAACAAGGGCATCGCTACCAGGAGCTAGAAGCTACCAATAGCTCCTGGCATTAATGCTAGGAACCAAAAGCTACTAGTAACAAGGGCAGTAGCTCCTGGCATCGCTACTAGGAACACGAAGCTACTAGTAATAAGGGCATCGCTACCAGGAGCAAGAAGCTATACCAATAGCTCCTGGTATTAATGCTAGGAACCAAAAGCTACCAGTAACAAGGGCAGTAGCTCCTGGCATCGCTACTAGGAACACGAAGCTACTAGTAACAAGGGCATCGCTACCAGGAGCTAGAAGCTACCAATAGCTCCTTGGTAGCTCCTAGCATTAATGCTAGAAACCAAAGCTACTAGTAACAAGGGCAGTAGCTCCTGGCATCGCTACTAGGAACACGAAGCTACTAGTAACAAGGGCATCGCTACCAGGAGCTAGAAGCTACCAATAGCTCCTGGCATTAATGCTAGGAACCAAAAGCTACTAGTAACAAGGGCAGTAGCTCCTGGCATCGATAACAGGAACACGAAGCTACTAGTAACAAGAGCATCACTACCAGGAGCTAGAAGCTACCAATAGCTCCTGGCATTAATGCTAGGAATCTAGGAACCAAAAGCTACTAGTAACAAGGGCAGTAGCTCCTGGCATCGCTACTAGGAACACGAAGCTACTAGTAACAAGGGCATCGCTACCGGGAGCTAGAAGCTACCAATAGCTCCTGGAATTAATGCTAGGAACCAAAAGCTACTAGTAACAAGGGCAGTAGCTCCTGGCATCGCTACTAGGAACACGAAGCTACTAGTAACAAGGGCATCGCTACCAGGAGCTAGAAGCTACCAATAGCTCCTTGGTAGCTCCTAGCATTAATGCTAGGAACCAAAAGCTACTAGTAACAAGGGCAGTAGCTCCTGGCATCGCTACTAGGAACACGAAGCTACTAGTAATAAGGGCATCGCTACCAGGAGCTAGAAGCTACCAATAGCTCCTTGGTAGCTCCTAGCATTAATGCTAGGAACCAAAAGCTACCAGTAACAAGGGCAGTAGCTCCTGGCAGTACTAGGAACAAGAAGCTACTAGGTTGGAGGCCATCGCTACTAGTAACAGGGCATTGCTACTAGTAGCAAGACGCTACTAGTAGCTCCTGGCATTACTATTAGGAATAGGTTGGAGGCCATCGCTTCTAGTAACAAGGGCATCGCTACTAGTAGCAAGAACGCTACTAGTAGCTACAGCTAGGGCCGGGCTGTTCCGTCCCGGAAAGGCTGGAAGGCTGGAACGAGATTGACACAATCCAAAATGTACGGTCGACCCCGGCTTTGATCATACTGTAGCAAGGCCCAAAATTGCTTACATTGCCATGTGGAGGCAAACTCACCAAGATTCTACTGCAATTTCGGACACTCTTCTACTGGTTCGGACGATGGCCCCATCTTTTGGAATTGGAAAATTCCGCCAAAGCAAAGCCCCAACCGTCTCAAGGTCCCCAGCCTCCAGGCCAAAAAAAACACAACAACACGGCCTGGGGGTTGGCGGCCACAGCTGCCGCCAGCTCGCCAAAGCCTCTAATTGGAGGCAGGGCAAGAGAGCCGAGGGTCATGGTGGTCGGATGGCTCCAAACAAGACTTCCGGACTCTGTCTGAGCACCAGAAAATTTCAGAACTGGGATGTGGCGCTCCAGAAGACTCTAGCGCCATGAAGAAGATCCCGCTCGAGTTTTCGGAAGGGAGTCCAAATACAAAGAGCTGGGCCCGCGCGAGGTCCGCAGGTTGGAGGTCCAGACCGGCACAATTCATGGGACGGACTCAGTTTCCCGACCCAACACGGATGATCTCATCCCGGATGCAACACTACCACTATAAGACTCTACCCTCATCACCGAAAAAGGTCCCACCCCAACCGCCTCTTCAAGGCTCGTTCCTTCACGCTTCGTAGACGCTTCACGGGGCGAACCCGTGGGACTCCGTTCGTAGCGCTCCGTTCGTCGGCCCTTTGGAAGGCCAGGAGCCCCCTTGGTCTTCGCGTCCGCTCCTTTGTGGGTGGTATTCCACTTCCAGTCTTGAGAAGAAGTGTGGATCCCCTCCGACTACCACACGGATGATCCGATGGTGGCAACGAACGAAGCCAAGGTTCCTGACGGTCCAAAACATGACTCAGCCGTTCGACTCGTGTCGATTGGACCTCTTAGAAGTGCTGTCAAAGAGTCGATGGTCAAACATACCATCCACGTCAGGATGGTCAAACTCTTAAGACATACCCGAGTGCGAGAAAGGACCGGTCCTTCTGTCGATGTGTCACTTAGTAGAGCACAGAGCAAAAGAGCAAAAGGTCCTAGTAGCACTTTTAATTCTATTTACTAATTCTTGTTTCTACTAGCTTCTTGTTACTATAGTAGTAAGGCCCTTGTTCCTAGTAGCGATGCCCTTTGCTCCTAGTAGCGTCCTTGTTCGTGTATTGAATCCTTGACGTCCTCGGAGCAATCGCCCTCTCCATCTCCGAACCCAACGTCTCATCCGGTCTGCTCCACCGGGCCCCTGCCAGGCTGCCCGGCGCGGATGGTTTCGCAGCTCTTCCAACTCGGCCACTGTGGCGCCGCCGCCGCCGCCATCTGCATGGACAGTGCATGGACTGCACCTTGTTGCTAGTAGCTTCTAGCTACTAGTAGCGATGGCCGCCCTACTAGCGATAGCTTCTTGCAGTGCAGTTTGATCAAAGTGACATAGAACAAGAAGCTGGAATGCATGGATCAAGCAGGCGAAGTCTTTCTGGAGGGGTGAGGGACATGGTTTGTTCTGATTCGAAAACTTGTTGGGGTACTGTTTCAATGGGTGCTCAAATGCAGCGGTCTCTTTGCAACTTGCCGGGTGAACGAAACAAGAACTGCGTTGGCGGACAAACAAGCAGAATCACAGTTTCACTGGGAAAGCGGTTGGCATCAGAATCACACCAACCGCTTTGATAGACAGACAATCCCGAAGCACTTCTGAAACAGCCCGAAGTGCTCCTTTTCAGATTCTAGGCCAAGCCAGAGGTTGAGTGACCGTAAATAGGGCCCTGGGGTACCTATGGGATTGTCTATACGGTCCTTCAACCTCTGTTGGAGTGCTCCACACACCGGCCCCGAGCTGCAAGTAGACATCCGAGCGACGCGACCGCGGAGCGCGCTCCCTCCGAACCGGTGGCGGTTCCGTGCTCAGCGACGCGAGGCAGCGGAGCACTTAAGAATCATGCATCAAGAACCAAAACCCTAAGGTCTTAGGGTCCTATGCATTTCTATCCCCAAGAATCATGGACCCTAAACCTAGTTGGAGGCCATGTGGATGGAAAGGCCATCGGTCCAGCCCCTGTCCAGCCCTCACCGCCTCCGCCTCCCCCACCGCCAGCACCGGGCGGTGGCATCGCCGGGAAGGCTCCAGTCATGGCGGGGCCACCGCCTCCACCTCCGCCTCTGGAGATCACCAGACCGGCCGATGGATCACTATTGGCCAGTGAGTCGAGTGAGTCGAGCCGAAGCCTTTTGAGGCGGAAAAGACCTACAGAAAGAAGCTCAACACTCGCACCAGCCTGGACAAGTGGGAGGTCCACTTTTCAGAGTGGATTCGAGTTGCAAATCAGACTTTTCGGAGAGACTATAGGTGTGAAAATTGAGGAGGTGTGGCTAGGGCTCAAAAGGTTTGTCAAGACAACAATCTGCAACAACCATCCCAACAAAAGGCTCCAAAAAGCAAAGAAACTCCAATGAAAGGGCTCAAGAAAGGCAGTTGAACAAATTGAACAACACAGAGAAAAGAGGGCCCCAACCTCCGACACCTCTTTTCCACTCTCTGCTTGTCAAGCCTCCTTCCATTGGCACATCACCACCCGCTGGCGCACCAGCTGCAGGTTCCTCTGCCTCGTGCACCGGCAGTACCCACCGAGCATCAGTGCGACCGCAGCGACGTCGACCGTGTCGACCGTGTCGACCCCCCGACGCATCAGGTGAACGACCCGGCGAAGCTTGGATTTGAGGTGTCCCCAATCCCCTGAATCAGATTATACGCAATATATAAACCCTTGAAGTCCAAAGACGATACTTTTCCGAAGTAAAGGACAGTCCCTTTCAGGCACCCTAGTCAGACCATTCTTTTTGTAGTCTTTGACTCCCAGGGTAAATATATCTATATATATATATATCCGCCGACCCCTTGCGACTGCAAGGGGAGCGCGCCAGAGAATATATTATATAGAACAAAAGCGACAAGGCCCTTCCCTGTGTAGATGAAGATTTTTTGAAGTAGACACCTCAAGGTTTGTCCTCCAGGGCCTCGTTCCCAAGTTGGAACTGACCTCACTATCAAGAAACCATCCCCCATGGAGAGCTCGTGTTTCGACCTCTTTCAGTGTTTGTTCAGAAGTGTGTTGGGCGGAACCCGCTTCTGAAGAGACCAAGAACGACCCTGCCCCCGAACATGTACATCTGCATACTTTCACATGGTTTGGCTTTGACCCGCAAAACACGCACAGCTTCGTTCCGTTGAGGAAGCACCACCTCCAACGAATGCACATCGTCTTCAAGTAACAGAAAGAAAACGGACCAATGGTCGCAAAAAGAATACCACCAAGAAAGCATCCTTTCTTCGCACCAGAGAAAAACAAAAAGAACAACTGTGACAAGTTCCAAATGGTTCCAACCATCATCCAACATCTATTTTATGGTTGAACATCTATGGAAAAAGAATTCCGGGCTTCGGCTCGGACCTCTCTGTGACCCCCCCAAAAAGGGACTACCCACCCGAGCGTTCCGGCCATCAGCCCCGCGGGGATGCCACTCCTGTTCGCAGAAACGCGGAACACGCGGAGGGGGATCTCTCCGGAGATCGGGTTGGTGAGGCGGAGGTCTCTGTGTATTGACCCAGACGCGACCCATGGGACTGCCATATATGCCTACATTATCCTACATTGACCCCCAGTCAACCACCTCAACTCTGATCGGCAGTCCTATGGCAGTCCCATGGAGTGTTTGAGTGATGGGTGTCCGATGTTGTTTTCTGAGAAAGGACAGGAGGGTGACCCAGACAGATGAAGCAAGCATTTTGTTATGTTTTGTTGATCTTTGAAGCAAGCACTGTGCCTACCCTATCAATGTAGCTGCTAATGCGCATGCGCCGTAGAAGCAGAGTGGAACACCCTGTTGCTTCTGAATCCAGCCCCATCCCAAAAACGGGGACCACTGAACGTCCTGTTCTACCCGGTTTGATCTCTCTCGCCCCCCGGAATCCTTCCCGGTCACTCCCTACCGGGACCGTGGGCATCCCGGCATGAGGTACTCCACCGCCCGGTCAGGATTTCCGAAGGCCGCCTGAGGAGTTCCAGTTCCGCGGCCGTTCCAAGAGGCGGTGTGCCGGGGGAGTTACAGTTCCGCCGCTCTTCCCGTGGGGACCGGAGGGAAGGTAGTCGGGAGCTTTGTTTGGGGCGGCCACTCGGGTGACTGGGGAGAGAGTTTGGCTGATGACTGGGGGGGGATAGATACGGTGATTGGAAGATGCTGGATCAAAGTCTGGGGCCTGGCCGGGTGCGGAAGCAAGTCTTCGCCCAACAAACCGGAGCACTGCTGAAGACTGAACCGGAACACTCTGAGCCTAGTCTAGGCACCTGACTTCCGAATGGACAACCCATCAAGACAGTGAAGCAAATCCTAAAATCCAACAGACCAGATCTGGAAATCTCCTCCACACCCTGTCAGTCATAAGTTGGCAAAGTAATGCTCCAAGCGAAACTCTGCAGCTAGCTGGCTTATCCATGTTGAGAGGTTCATGTTCAAACACTTCGCTGAAGGGAAACGGGTCGCTGAGAGCGTCATTTTTGCGTGTTCCATTGCCATGAAATTGGAGTCATTTTCTAAGTTAACAAAGAATATAAGTCCCACTTCCAAAATGGAACCTGGCAAGTCCGCCCCAATCAACCAAAAGTGAACATCACCTGTATGTCTTCTTAAGCTGCCCATCAACCTTCCTCCCCAAATCAAACATCAAATCCACCAACTTGGTCCAACTGAACAACTGGGACTTCATGGACTCACGAGCGCCCGCGGCAACGATCTGTTCCCTTCGGTTCGCAGCATCCTCTTGAGCTTCCGTTCGTATCCTCGTGCCAGCTGGCTAGTGCGGTGCGCGCCCCGGAACGTTCGGAGAACGCGTCTCCACAGCTCGCCATGACTCGCCACTCGCCTGGAGGCAGCGCTCCACTTGTGCTCGCTCGAAGCCCATCTCCATCAGCTGCTGCACCGTCCTTGAGGGTCGAACCGATCCGACCGATTCCGTGGAAAGAAAAAGGATGAAGAACTTCTGAAAAAAAAAGACATCTTTAGGTGTCTGTGTTCTTTTTCATGGCTTTTTCTATGATATAGTAATAGGTGATTGTTGTTTCGATGCTTGGGGCAGGGACTGGAGTCACCCGGACTGGGCGCCCCGGCGACTCGGCCGCGGCGCCGCTCACCACTGTGGCGGCCGCGGCCTGGGAGACAGTGGGACCGAGGAAGCTGGACACAGGAAACCACACAAGCCGAGCTGTGAGTGTGTGAGTGTGAGTGTGAGTGTGAGTGTGGGTGTGGGTGTGGGTGTGAGTGTGAGTGTGAGTGTGAGTGTGAGTGTGGGTGTGGGTGTGGGTGTGCGTGTGAGTGTGAGTGTGAGTGTGAGTGTGAGTGTGAGTGTGGGTGTGGGTGTGGGTGTGGGTGTGAGTGTGAGTGTGAGTGTGAGTGTGAGTGTGAGTGGTAGTGGTAGTGGTAGTGGTAGTGGTAGTGGTAGTCGTAGTCGTAGTAGTAGTCGTAGTAGTAGTAGTAGTAGTAGTAGTAGTAACAATAGTAAAAAGAAGCTACTAGCATTCTGTACTGTTACAAAGGTCCTCACAACCAAGCTGTTCTCAGCCCTGCACCGCTCCAGTGTTGACCCCGGGCGCAGGGGCTGGTGTGCCTGCGTGTGATCAGATCATGTGTTTGGATGGGTGATGACCCCTTCAGATTTCTACGAGTGGCAAGAAGCTACTAGTGGCTCCTGGCATTACTACTAGGAAGAAGAAGCTACCAGGTTGGAGGCCATCGCTATCAGGTTGGTCTTTCCTGAAAAATCACCTCTCCTACACCTTCTGTTGAAAGCAAATGGTCGGTCTGAACTCTGAACGCGATTGGATGCATTTGGGGGGCCGGAACCAAGAAGTGACAGTCATGTCCACCATCACATGGGCAACTCTATTGTACATATTATGCACGTGGGCAACTACCATGGTTACGGTCTTTTATTAGGATCCCATCAGATGTTCTCTGACTGAATGACCCATCATCTGCTCCGGTCTGACCTTCTGCGGCGTTTCATGGATGGTAGTGCTCTCTTCCGCTCGAAACCCGGTTCTTTGCAACTTCATGAGACCAAATTCTTCATAAGGCCTCAAGAAGGGGTTTTCAAAGGGAAGAGACAGAGAGAGGCCCTCTCAACTACCTCACCCAGCTGGCACCGCCAGAAGAGCCGCCACGGCCTGCTGCTGGTGCCGGGCTCGGCGTGGCCGCCGGTGCAGGGGTGGCTGCGGGTGCAGGGGTGGCCGGAGGCTTGGCCTGGCAGCGGTGCAAGAAGCTACGAACGTAACAAGGTGCATCGCTACGAACGGAACAAGAAGCTACGAACGGTTGGAGGCCATCATAGCACATAGAAGGGAAGCAAGCAAGAAAGAAACACAATCACTGTTTGAAAGCATGTTGAAGCAACAAAATAAGAGTCTAATATCTAATAGATGTCAATAGGAGACATGGCTACTGTTGAAAATCATATGAATAATATCATCATAATAAATTACTATGACTAGTAAGGCACTTGTTCCTAGTAGCGTGGCACTTGTTTCTACTAGCTTCTTGTTACTACTAGTAAGGCACCTGTTACTACTAGCGTGGCACTTGTTTCTAGCAAAAGAAGAGCTATGACAAAATCACACGTTCGTTCCTAACAGGTACCCATACGTACCCACACCCACTCTTCAAACAAGCACCGCAAATCTGACAACCAAACATACCCCACCTCCCCCCGTGTTCGAACACCAAATCCAAAACCGGTCCCGTTTTTTTCGGGTGCCCGGTGGTGAAGGACGTCAGCTCACCTTGGCGACCATCACGACCACAAACTCGCCCTCCTTGATGCCCACGTCCTCCGTCCAAAGCCACGCGCTCTTCGGCGCGCGGTTCTCGCAGCCGGGAACCCCGGTCGCGACCCCGGAGGTTTGAAGGGGCGCCATGCAGGCCCTTCGCCGCCCTTCGCCGGCTCGCCAAGTGAGCCCAGTGAGCCAGCCCGGTGGCCCAAAGAGGGCCGATCCGGAGGGCCAGACGTGTTCCGAGACCGATGGGAGACTCCTTCGGATGTGTCTTGACGTGTCTTGACCCCTCGACTGGCGAACGGACACCCTGGGCCCAGGTCGGGGCATCCGAACGCTGGACGCGCCGGAAGAGAGCGGTTTTGGTGGCGCCCGGTCCGGGCCTTGACCAAGGTCTTATCATCCAGGATCTTCCCTTGGTGGATGAGCTTCTGTTGCTCCACCAACATCCTCAGCTTCAACTTCAACAAAACCATGGGCAAAGAACATGTACCACAGCACCATAGGATCAGATGCCACCCAACAACAAACTATGATAAACTATGGTGACGGCTCCGCTGTCGGTAACAAAGCCGCTGGCTCTGCTGCCGTGAACGCTGTTGAATCTGTTGGAGCCAAGGAAACTACAAAACATCGCAAGAAGGTCCGCACTCTTGTGAGATTCAAAACCTGACAGCAAGGTCCCTTTTCAGTCTGTATTCATCTTGGGCACACGGTCACTAGATTCCCTGCGAGGGAACCCCTCCCTCCCCAAGTTCTCTGTATGAGGCAGGCGCGAGCTTCCAAGATCTTCATTTCAAGATATTTCAAGCCTTCCTGAATGGACACTTAAACTCACTCCTTTTGATCAAATGCCTTTAAGAACGTGAGGATTGCTTTGTCTCTGTATTTATTTATGAAGAACACACTCAGATCGAACCACTCCAGTTTCCGCCCAGTTCCCCCCTCGCGCATTGAACCGAGGTGCTCCGAATGCTTCTCGCAGATGGACGTTTTGAGATCAGCCACCGTGGCCTTTTTGGTCAAAGGTGGCTCGGGGAGTTTACTTTAGAAGTGAGGTCACAACAATTTTGATGCATCTCCTGGGCCTATGATGGCATATACACTCCCGAAAACTAACATAGACCCTGACAATGGCCCCGTGGAAGATTGTTTTCCTCTACCAACCAGTGGTTTTCAGGGTCCATGTTAGTCTTCCAGGGTGTATATGTATTATATATGTAATACTCGTAATACTCGTATATAGTATCTATGGTGCATGACACTGACTCTTCTTCTTTCGCCGCTTGAACCACTGGGCGCCTCTTCGTTCACCTCCACCACAAACATATCGCCCTTGAGTGGTCGGCATGTGATCTGAGCCACGGCTGATGGATGAGGCGTCTCACCCAGGCTGACTCCCGAGCCATCCTTGTATGACCGCATGTTTTGTAGCAAATAGCTACCAGTAGCTTCTTGTGACTAGCGATGGCCTCCACCCATTAGCGTCCTTGCTTGAACATAGCGGGGTTCGCCTCCACATCCTGTTAAAGTTGAGTGCAGAAGCCAGTCCCCCCAAGAGGGTTGAAGATTATTTGCTGGCTAGGCGAAGCCCGAAATATTTAAGCATGTTGGCTTGCTTTGGAGACCGAAACCAGAAATTCAGCCCGAAGATCCAGAGCAAATCCTTGACCAACCAGCAGCACAAGCCCCTCTTCACAGGGTATGGTGAATATGCCATCTCTGGGGCAACCTGAAGGCTTCGACTTTCTATGCTGACTTCAATGGTAGAAACCGCCAAGGGTTGCCTCGTCGGAAGTTGGATTCCGCAAGAGAACCAAACACTAAGCCACCCCAAAGGTCAAGTGTTTTCATATGTTTTATCCTACTCTTCGAGTTCGTGTCGCTCTACCTCTACCGCCTCTACCTCCGAATGCGTGCTGAAAACGCCACATTCTCTTCGCCCCTCCACCTTGAGCGCCATCGCGAGGCCAAAAACCTGGCATGCAGATTGGCTACCGATTCACATCCGATTTTGCCCCAGACTTCCAAAGACCTTAATGGAAACCCAGCAAAATCCTAACCCTTCAATATCCTTAAATCATCTTAAATCCATTTAAATCCTAAGGTCCTCAAGCAGCTCCTGAGTTGATATGAGGATATTTCTGAGAAAAAAAAATCGTTCAAACTCAGGCTTACCATAGGTTCGGTTTTTCTTGACCAAGGACCATGCAGCGAATTCTGAACGGTAACTGATTAGTCTCATCGTCCGGACGGCCTGGCCGTGGACTTCGCGCCCCCGACCGTCCTTCCCTTCGCTTTGAGCCCCTCTGCAGCGCGTGAAGGCTGGAGTAGCTGGTCGTTGCGAAAATTGTTTGCAGAGCAGATGAAACAACAAAAGAAAACAGAAACCACAAGTTTGTTTTAAAAAAGAAATGAAGTCTGAGGCGTGCGTCATCTTGTTGTCATCAATCATGTGCCATCTACTCTGAATCCATCACCCAGACACTCCATGGGACTGCCATATATGCCGCCCCATTGACCCCCAAAACGGTCCAATGTTCTTTTTCTGCTCTTGACGTGGAGCCAGCTCCACCCCCACTCACACCGCTCGGCCACCCGGCGGTGTGGAAATTCCCCACCGGTGTCAGCCTGGCAAGTCGACACCAACCTCTTCATCTGTCGAATCCTCAGGGCTGCATGTTTTGGGGGAACCCACAAACCATGTGACGTTGTCGTTGTTGTCGTTGTCGTTGACGTCGTTGTCGTTGTCGTTGACGTCGTTGTCGGTGATGTCGTTGTCGTTGTCGTTGACGTCGTTGTCGGTGATGTCGTTGTCGTTGTCGGTGATGTCGTTGTCGTTGTTGTTGCTGTTGTTGTCGTTGTTGTTGCTGTTGTTGTTACTTTGACCCATTTGCGATAAAAGGTCTTTTGAACGACCCGTGTGTCGCGTGTAACGTGAGTGTTTTAAATATGGCCGGAAGTTCTGAATACGAGAAGTTGTGCCCCACAGGAGAGTCTAGTTCAAAATGCTGGTCAGTTCGGATTGGGAATCCTCAAGAAGATATAGATGGAAGATCCACAAAGAATCGCAAAATCAATCAAAAGCTTTTGAAAATTGTTGAAATATGTTCCATTCCATATGAAAGAAAACTGTTGAAAAAATAGATAAAACATCCCATGTCCAAATGCATTCTGAATTCGATACCACAAGAAAGCATTTGATGTTTCTGTCATAAAAAAATATGCCGCCGACAGGCTGGCAGGTGTGCCCAGTCAAGATCTCATCATCACAGGCTTTGTGAAGCGCTTCTTTGGACAAACCGCTGTGAGAATAGGGCTCTACAGCTTTTGCACCCGATAGATCACCAAATCCATTGGGACTTTAGAAAACAAAAAAACACAAGTAAGCAAACACTGTTAAACAGTTATATGATACTATATCCTTTTGTACAAAAGAAGAGTCTCCATCTTGGCTTTTGCTTCACCACGGCATCTGGCTGCATTCAAAACACTTCTGTTCCTGGCACCACTCCCTCCCACGGCGTCCCTTTTCACTCAAAGGATGCTGGGCTTCAGCTTGAAGCCCACCGACTGGCCACGCGGTGCAGAAGACCGACGGACGTGAGCGATGTGGAGCGGTTTGAACGAGTCCCAAATCCATGGAGAAGCCATGGATTTGGCGCGATGCCAAGGGTGTGAACCAATCATGTTGAGTCAGTTACTGCCTGGTTTTGGGGCTGGGAACACACAAACAGGGGGGGTGCTGCACAAACCCAGCTGTAAATGGCCCACTGAGCAATCTCATCGCCTCAAGTGAAGGCTAAATGGAGGGTGTGTGGAGAATGGGGATCAGCAAAAATTGATGAAGTTAGTGCCCCAAAAATACCTTCACAAAGTTCTGCGAAGGTTCCTGGGTGTTTGTTAATTATTAGGATGGGTTTTCCTCCTGGCCCTTCCACGAAACGTCCACGAAGAGCCCCGGGTTCCACGAATGTCCCCTTCCACACAGTGAGTGGAATAGGGGGTGCCCAGAGTAGCGACTCACAAAACCGGAGACCAAACAACTTGCACACGTGGTGGTCAGCGGCGGCGGCGGTACACGCCGCGGTCAGCCCGCGGCTCGCCTGCCGTTGACCCTTCGTGTTCAGCAAGCGCGAGGTCTCCGCCGCCTGGGGACTTCCACTGCCTTTTTGACTCGGACTCTGGTGAGCCAATGAGGATGGATGGATAATAGTAAGGTGCTTCTTGTTCCTAGTAGCGATGGCCAACCTACTAGCTTCTTGCTGCAGATTGAGGAGCTGAAGACTTTTTGCCTCCAAAGGGTTGTCAACTGGGTTTGGGTGATTGGGGAGGAGGAGAGGCTCAAGAAGATCCAGTGAAGAAACTGAACACACGTCAACAACAACTGCTGGACTTATGACAGGGTCATTGGCCTTACAGGTTAATGAGGGGGTGTAAGTGGATGGCATGGCCTTTGGGTTTCCTCTACTAAGGGCGGGATGTCCATGGTTTTTGGAGGATCATTGATGCTTGGATGAGGCATATAGACGTGGATGTCGCCCAAACGATCGGTGGGAGCGAACGCGCATGGCATGATGAGGTGATGACTGCTTTGCCCAGCTTGTTGGAGGCCATCCCTAGTAATTAGAGTGCTTGCCCAGCTTGCAGGAAATTCCTGGAGATCGGTCAAGTCTTTCGGAAAAAGAAGGGCGATGGCCTCCAACCTACTAGCGATGGCCTCCAACCTAGTAGCGATGGGGCGTTTTCTTCGAGGTCCGCACATCCAGAAGCTCCAGGGATTTGTCGACCCCACCGAAAGGAAGAATCATTGAGAATGTGCTTCAAAGCCTCAGGGTTTGGCGGTGATGTTGAGATTGGTTCACATCCTACCTGTTTGTTACAATCCAGCATGAGCCGCAGGGGGGAATTAGAACAACCTGCTGACGGCTTGGTCAGGTGGATAAGCCTTTTGGAATCCTCCTCAGCAGCAGCAGCAGCAGCCGTAGCAGGCGCCTTCTGTGCGTCTTTGGCAGCTTCCTCTTCGCGCTTCAAGCGCTTCTCTTCTTGACGGCGCTCCAACTCCTCGCAGTCAGACACGCTGTAGATACATGAAGAGACCCGCACCCAAGGGATTTGAGATGCAGTAGACACATTGTGTAATCAATTAGTTGTATGTGTAGTCATCAATGTGCTCTGTGGTCCATCTTTCACCTCTTTAAACTGGTGCCTTTCAAGACGTTCGTGGACGAACGCTGGGTGGTGGAGGGGTCCCTGTGGTGGTGGTCTGAGTCTAACCTGTGACTTACTTCGCCTCTTTGCATATGCCTTTCCTTTCACTAGTAGCTAGAAGCTACGCACCGTGGAGGCCATCCCTATGAGGTTGGAGGCCATTACTAGTTACTTAGTAGCTAGAAGCTACTGTTTATTCGTGCTCGGATGTTCTTCCGTCCGTACTCGTCCCTACTCTCTCCCGTACTCGTCGGTGTCTCCCCGATCCTTGAGGCGTTCCTCGTCGAGCTTGGCTTGCACTTCAAGCCTCGGAGAAAAACATCGAAGAAACTCCAACCTAGTAGCTACTTACTTGCTGTAGTGGCCTCCAACCTAATAGCGATGGCCTCCAACCTAACCCTTCTTCGGTCGGTGCATTCGGTTCCGGGACAAGTTGCTGCGCGAGGGGTTTCAGTCGAGGATGGCACCGTATGGCAAGGGATGGGTGGAGGGCGGGTGTGGTAGCGCCAGCTAGGTGGGCCCGGAGTTGGTGCATTTGGGTCGGCTCTGGCCTCTACCAAGTCTTGCACCACTTCCGAGTGCCCATTCTGACTTGCCCAGACATAGCTGCTGCGCCATCTCCTGTTTGAGCACCGTCAGCTGGCCAAACGCAATCCTTCTTACCCCGACTTGCCTCATCGAAAGCTGTCTGGTCATTTTCTCCTTCTGAATCCTGTTCAGCCCCCCGGCAATCGAAAACGACCTCCGAGTGGCCAGCATGGCTTCCACGATGCCCGGATCCAGGCCTTCTCACCATCCTGACTGAGCGTCAGTCCAGCTGACTGAGCGTCGAAAACCATGGTTCTGCAGCTGTGACTCTGGGTCAAAGGAGCTTCATCTTCCAGGTGCATCTCCTCCTGCAAGAGTCGGCATGCCAAAACCTGGAGAATCTTCAGCCGGGCTGCCAGGTGTTCTTTCCACGCGCTCACAGGTTTGTCACTTTCCGAGATCGGGTGCAACTCCTCATTCTCAAGTTCAGTAGCAAGCGCCCCCGAGAGGAAGCGGATCCGCAGCATGGGCAACACCTACACGCACTGCAGGATTGTACCCAAGCTCTAGGCGCACAAGCTCTGCGTTTTCACAGGAGTCGCGAGAGCTACGTTTGGAGACTGACCAGTTATGGCGACGGCGACACCACAGTACTCGTGGGCACCCAAGAAAAACATGAAAGGCCAATAGGGAACCCTGTGCAACAAGTGTGCTTGTTAGTAGTGAGAGCCCCTAGTAGCCTCCTAGTGGCGATGCCAGGAGCCCCTAGTAGCGTCCTTGTTCCTATTTGAACCCTGTGCAACCAGAAACCAAAGAGATCCAAAGAGACTTTTGCCAGTAGATGTTTGCGATTCTTCCAGTGAAGGCTTGCGGCGTGTCATTCCCCACAGTCCAGTGAGACTTGTCGAATATAGGGAGTTACCAAATGCACAAACTGCTTGCACTGCCGCTGACCCTCTGTAGCATACCCTTGGCGGCTCTAACTCTAGCACTAAGCAAACCCCAGCGATACCTCTTCCATGTGCATGACCGGTGCTGATTTCTTTCCCAACATCATCTTCGCAATAAACTGCAGAAGTGTTCAACTATGTTCAAGTCTTACCTTCCAAAGTGACCAGACGTCATCATCACCTCCAAGTTCGGTGCGCTCCACTCACTCAGCTAAAAACGTGTCGCCAAGCGGCTCCTTCCGCTTCTGAAACTCTTTGACCTCGGCCTGGAGGTCGTAACTTGTGCTTTCTAGAAGCAGAAATCGAAGGACGTTTCATGCCATGGTGGTTGAAGATGTATACTGCCTTATACACTTTATTGGTATAAACAATGGAAACTATAGACACCCTTTGTGTTTCATGTCCTTTGCTTGGGGCTCCGTCATCCATGTTCGAGCTTCTCCCCCAAGTCGGACAATGCTTGATGCTCGGATGGTTGAAACAACTTGGTGTTGTGGCAAAATGCCGATTCAGCCGCATTCCAGCAGCACGCCACCGTTTGGTTGCACCTCCCGGAAACCAAAAAACAACATATTAATATCATTCCCAAAGAAGGGATGAAAACGACAAGAAGATCTTCCCAAACAACTACCACTGTAAGTCTGAGACAATCCCCGACCAGTCTCATGTCACCACACTTCTTCTTCCAGCTCGGCCTCCTGCTTCCGCAGCTCCTTCTCAGCCTCCTCCTCACGAGAGAATGATAATGAGCCCCTTTTCGGACGTTTCACCATGTCTACTTGTGGGGATATGTCACTTTAGGACGTATGATCATGGGGTTGTCTGATCCGTAGTTTGGGGACGTAGAATGGAATGACCCAATCCAACCCAGTCTCCCCTTTGCTAGAACCCCAATCCGTCCGGAAGGTTGAGGGATGGCAGACATGAAGAACAAAAGAAACTGTTCTGTTCTTCCAAACATATCAAACCCGTTTTGGGAAAGACTAAAGACCGATCTGTGTTTTTTTGCTGAGTTTCGGAACTGCTTCGGTACCTGTTTTCGTCCGTCCGCGTTCCCGCCGCGAGAAGCGAGATCGCTCCGTGGTCCTTCTCGTGCTTCTCCTTCTCTTTCCTTTCGATCTCCTGCAGGCGTTGCCACTGATTGACGTGGCCACTCTAGGGCTGGGAGACCGTGGGGGAGAGACGACCACGACGGGTTGCGGTTTGGTGGATTCAGACTTCGGACCTAACATGGAACTGCCATGCACATGACCATGTCTCTTTCAGATGCCGGGGAGATTCCTCCAAAAACTCTTTGGTCCGTGTATTGTATTTTTTTAATATGTCTTCATCTACATCGATATGTAAAAAATACTATAGAATATATTGATTGATGCACAATGCACATCACCATCTTTGGGAGCTGATCCACACCTGCGGTCTGGTTCCCAACCACAGTCCCCACACCACCTGGAGGATCTTACGCTTGGTCTCGTCAACCTGGCGTCGTTGGAGAGTTCTTAGACCAGAAAGCATGCCAAACGAGGCCCAAAACGATGCCAAACGCGTCTACTAAAAAGCCAATAGCAAGAAGAAATGCTATGGCTTTGTATATATACACATGTTGTTTCAAAGACACCCATATAGTGTTGTTTTCATTTTGGGGTTGACGTCTTAAAAGAACTTCTACATTGGCACGCACATCACACACATCACAAGGCAAACAAATTGCCTTTCCCAGCGCCGCGTCAAAACGCGTGTGATGTCATTCGCTCCGGTTCTTGCAACTTGCTCCGTCGGTTCACTCCGGGGTTTGCTGGTTCATGGGCCGAAAAATGCACGTTCTTTAAATAAGGGGGGGGACTTTCTGAATAGGCATCCTGGCGTAGGGAATTTAGGGGTGTCCGCCTTCTTGATCATTGATCCCAGTATATAAACATACATTTATATGCCTTTCACCCACTCGAAAAGGAGCATGGTCCCTTCAAAACGGAACATGTCCTCTGCAAAAACCAAAAATTCATCCGAACCTTGTCCCCCCAAAAAAGAAACACGCTTTCGTTGCGCGCTTGTAATGGGTTCTCCCCAAAGGTCGCGCCTCTTTGAGCATGATCTCCTCCAATCGTCTTCGCTCCTCCAAAAGTCGCCGACCGGCTTCGATCCGGGCCGACGTCTCGATGCCCGACCTGCCGAGTGCTTTCTGGGCCTGTTCTGGTGTCTAGACCGTGCGAAAGCACACCACGGGTCTCATGTCTCGAACATGACCGTGGTCTCATCAACGAATGACCGTGAACAAACAAATGAAAAAAAACGACGATTCTGCTCATGAGAATCCCATGTTTGGCCAAGGATATTGCTACAGTTGGGGAGTCCTTTGCATCAGTTGGGGATGTGTTTCTTTCTGATCGCACCAAAAGGAACCCCCTAAAATGTCTCTCAATGAACCCTCGTGATTCTGTTCTTCTTACTCATGGAATACCCAAAAACTCCAAAGCAAAGGCTGGACAACCATCTGGTTCCCTCTTCTGCACTACTCCGTGTGGCCCACAATGCTGCGTCGCCCGGTTGGTTCGGACGGGTGTGCGCCTCCTCCACCTTCTCATTGACCTCGGGCCAAGCAGGGGGCCATTTGGCGCTTTCCAAAGAAAAACCGAACGAAATGGAATGGAATGGTCCTGGCAGTCGGGATTCTGAAAACATCAAACTTGTTTCGGACTATGACATATTACTGAGAAAACGCAGATGCTGACATGAATTCCCAATCTATTTCTTCCTTGAATCTTCCACGGATCTCATTTCTGGCCTCCAAGATCAAGATTTCCTGCTGCGCCCACTCTAGGTGCAGAAAGAAAATCCTCCCCATTCATTTTCCCCTCACACACCCACCGGATCAAGCCGAACTCATCCCCACTCTCCGGGCGCCCCGGGCCATCTCTTGAAACTCGGAGCTCGCCATCCGCTGCTCCAGCGTGCGCTGCAGCTCCAGCGCATAGCGCCGGGCCACCTGACGAGCGAAGACACCAACGAGTGGCTGAGATGTGTCGCATCATCTCCACACATTCCATCGATTGGGTTACATTTTTGGCAATATCCTCCCATCCTCTCCTTCCGGCAACAGATTTTGGATACAGCGCTATATAGGACCTTAGCAGGAGTTCTGCCATCTTTTGCCCGCTCATGCCTGTTGTGGTGATGCTTTGACCCTTAGCTTTGGGACCCAAATCCCCTCTTCACCTTCACCCCAAAGACACCAAATCCGGTGACCCTTTTTGGTTCCCATCTTGGGGTCAACAACGGTCGCTGAGTCCGGATCGCCGCTGAAGAGTAAACGCCCCGTCCTCGTCTTCGATCATTTTCTCCTCCAGCTCCTCGCACATCGATTCGATTCGATGACTGAAGGTGTGCATTGTGAGTCGATTGATTTTTCTAGTGTATTGCTTAAGTAGATTGTCAGGGCGTTGCTTGTCAGTGCTTTGCAAAATGAAACCCTGTAGATATTGGGCATGGGCAGTCAAAAGGATAGATGAGTTGCAAGTAACTAGTTGGTCTGAGCATTTCGGACTTGATGTAGAAGTGCCTGGGAGCATCGGTGATGGAGCAAAAAGAGGTTGGGTTTGTCGATGTTTGTCCTTGCAAACAAAGGCTCCACACCACCCAAGCCACCGAAAAAGAGATGAAAAAGAAACCACTCAGGAAAGAATCCAAAAGAACGGCTGGCCAAAAGCAAACCACAACATGCAAGAAAACACACACTTAGGATAGGGTGTACTGAACTGAAAGCGGTGCCACACGCCAGCCTAAGAAACCCAAATCCTGAAAAACCAGGTGAGGGGGTCTGAGTGCCTTTAGTTAAAGGCCAAAGTTCAAAAGCCACGAGACGACGACCAGGTCGAAGTGACGGCGGCCGCTCTTGTCTGCAGAGTGCACTAGCCCTTTACCAAAGGTTGAAACTTGCTGAAAGGATCCCTATGATTCCAAGGGTTACACACACACACACACACTGCTACTGCTTCAAAACGCGAGGCAAAAATTGGAGACTGTCGAACCCATCCCTCCGTCGCGGCACGCGACGCTCGCCGTCGCTCGCTGTCGCCGCTCCTTCTGGCGACGCTGCTCTTCCAGCGCCGCCGCATCCAGTTCCTGAGGCGATCAACGAACGGGCTGAAGCAGCATATAGGAGCAAGGACGCTACGAGGAACAAAGGAGCAAGGACGATACGATCGGGGCTCCTGGCCTTACTACTAGTAACTAAGAAGCTACTAGGAGCAAAGGGCATCGCTACTAGTAACAAAGGGCATCGCTTCGTAGCATCTAGCAGGCTCCTCTCGGAGTGTCACTGGGAGCGTATCGTTCGATTGGAGGGGGAAAATGTCCGTTTCTCCCCTCACCCTTGGTTCTTGTTGGAGTGATGAACACCTGTCTCATGTGAGCAAATCCAGAACGATTTCTTGCGTGGCATCTACAATGAAGACTCCTGACTACACTGAATGAAACACCGAATTGCTACAGCACTCTTTCTTGTGTGCAATCCTCCAGTCTTGATAACCAAAAATATCGCTCATGCTCCCTGGCGTCTGACTCTTTTCCTCCAAGAACTGCAAGTGGCGTCGTTCAGAATTCGATCAATGAGAGAGTCGTCCATCTGAGGAGGAGCAAACAAAGAAATCAATGGTGCGACGCACGCTCTGGCTTCACTTTCAACAAAATGCAAAAGCCTCTTGTCAGCTACGTCCATCCTTCAACTACTTTGCTACTCCGATCAGTATGCGCCATATCATTGCACATTGCAATCTGCCCTTGCCACATGCTGGTCAGCTCCAGCCTCAAGTAATTGCGCAACTTCCCAGTGGCCTTTCTCAGCTGCAACAGACAAAGCGGTTGCTCCAGTTGCCATTGTTGCATGCTTGTCAGCTCCTGCCTCCAGCAACACCCGCACTACTTCCAAGTGCCCTTGGCCAGCTGCAGCACACAAAGCAGTGGCCCCATCTGCTGCAGCTGCATCCTTATCAGCTCCAGCCTCCAGCAACGATTGCACAACTTCCAAGTGGCCTTGGTCAGCTGCAGCAAACAAAGACATTGCACCCGCATCCTTGTCAGCTCCAGCCTCCAGCAACAATTGCACAACTTCCAAGTGGCCGTGGTTAGCTGCAGCAAACAAGGCCGTGGCCCCTTGTACTACAGCCACATCCTTGTCAGCTCCAGCCTCCAGCAACAATTGCACAACTTCCAAATGGCCTTGGTTAGCTGCAGCAAACAAAGCAGAGGCCCCATGTGCTACAGCCACATCCTTGTCAGCCCCAGCCTTGAGCAACAACCGTACTACTTCCAAGTGCCCATTGCGGGCTGCGATATACACAGCTGTTTCTCCATCTGCCTCTGCAGCATCTTTCTCGGCTCCAGCCTCAATCAACAACTGCACAACTCCGGAATGGCCCCCCCGAGCTGCGAAGTACAAGGGCGTTGCCCCATCTGCTCGGGCCATATCCTTGTCAGCTCCAGCCTCCAGCAACAACCGCACAGCTTCCAAGTGACCATACTGAGCTGCGACATGAATAGGTGCATTGTTGCTGTTTCTCCCTTTCCAATTCGGATCCTGTGGCTTCTGGAGCAAACGTTCGATATCACACACCCTATTCTCCTCACATGCACGCAACAGTTCCTCCTCGACTATCTCGTGGGGGGCACAAAAACTCAAGATTACCAACTGCACACGTGGTAGAGGACGTAACGGCATGTCATCTTGCAATTCACCAATTTCGTCAGTCAGGAGTCTTTGTCGAAACCTTGAGCATCCAACCTGGGCTGCAAGGACTCGCTTCAGCTCACGAACAGTCCTTCCGCTTTCCACCATACAACGCACTTCATCCTCCTCAAGCTGAGCTACTATGGTGCCGGACACAGCCGTCACCTCCATGTCTGAGCGCGCCACTAGCGTCGATGGGACTTGAGCCGTGAGTGAAAACACTACCTGACCTGACCACCTGACGGCTCAGCCGTGAGTCTAAGAACAAACCCACCTGACCTGACCTCGGTTGGGGCTGGATCTGTCGCCGCTCTCGGCGCATGGAGGCTCATCCGGTGATGGGATGTGACTGACCGGTCGTCGCCCGTCGTATATACGATCCGGTCGAAGGCGTTCCTCAGGGATGGAGGCCGGAGGAACCAAACGATCCCAAACGAACCAGGAAACCAAACGGCACGTGGACTTCCTCCAAAGACCTCCACGGGAAGAAGAGAAACAAGAAGGCTCCCTGCACCAAAAAGGTCCCAGAACCCTCCACGAAACCCCACCGAGGGCCCCCCAAGTGCGATCGAAACCCTTCCGCCTGCACCGAGGGCGATCTTCGACGAGTCCTGGCGAAGCGGAGGCGCTGAAAGCAGATTTCGAACTAGTAACAAGTGCCTTACTACTAGTAACAAGAAGCTATTAGAAACAATAGATGGTTTACCTTGATGATGGTGATGATGAAGATGACGTTGTTTCATACCAGCATGTCCCAACAACTTGGATGTGCACGTCAATGTTGGGTAATCTGTTCATGCATGCGTTTCCAGCTTCTTTGGGAATCGTGTCCCTTGGAAAAGGACAAAGATATACCTCGCAAAGTTCCGACACTTCTCTGCCCCGTGTCCCACGCACGACGGCAGAGCGGCTTCGGCCCGTGCCCGCCTGGAGGAGGAGGACCTGCGTGTTTTTCATGTCGTGGCGATGCATTTTGGAGGGTGAAGATGTGCCAAGGCGCGGAAAGCGGTTGACGCTTGATATTAAGAACACATACGAGTAGAACCCCACGATTCAGACTGGTATGACATCACCATCTATATATATAGTTCTTTCTTCAGCAGTCTCGAGTCTCTACATGAACTCATTCTGAGTGTGATGGCGAATGCTTGTTGATGCTCTTAAAATAAGGTGGATCTCGCCGGGTCTCTGCAAGGGCGGCTACACTGACTTGAATGAGTTCACCCATTCCACCGGCAAAGCAGCCGTGGCCGTGGCGCGTCTCGGCGTCTCCGTCGGTTTCGGGTGTATCCCCCTTCTCACAAATCAACCAACCAAGGGCGTAAAAGGTCATGACTCCCCCAGCCTCCTGCGCTTCTTGTGCTTTTTGGCCTGTCGAGCAAGCGACGAACTCTCCCCCCTTCGTGAGCGTGGAGCCGGGGCTATGAAGCGCCTCATCCGCTGTGGGAATAACGGGGGTCCTGAATGGTACAATCAGACAGTACAAGAAGCTACTAGTAGCAAAGGGCATCGCTGCGAACGGAGCAAGAAGCTACTGGTAGCTCCTGTCCCGAGTCCTCACAAAATAGGCGTGCACGACAATTCAACAGTGTGAATGAAAGGAACCAGCCTTGGCCTTCCTCTCTCTTGACCTCAGTTGTGAGAAGCCGTTCACCCATGTCACTCGCAATTCTACAAAAAAACTTGCACCAGGCACCAAAATCTTATGTGTGAACTTGGCCACCAAATCTACTGAAGAAATATGCTGGGTGGTGAAGCTCCGTGAAACTCCCCATCAACTGGGCAAATTGCCACAAAATTGCTGCTCTTTCGACACATCGTCACCCTACCCAATAGGTCAAAATCCTGCCTGACCTGTTCTCCTTGGACCAAACTTGAAGGCCCCCACCGTGATCTCCGTACAGCTCGAGGGGAAGACCTGCGGTTTCAACTCGAGTGAACTGGGTCCTTCAACATCCTTCAACGTCAGTGAACTGGGTCCCTCAAAAGGCACCTTGGAAAGCACCTGAAAGCTCTGAAATACTAGGTGTGTTTCAGCAACTATATGCTACGTTCCATGGTTTCTCAGAGGATCATGAAAGTCAGGCCCCAACTTATCCAAGATCCACTTCGCGACAGTCAACCGCCCTTCCAAACCCCCCTTTCCCTTCAATCATTGCAATCCAAAACGAGCCTAGGAACACAAAGGGCATCGCTACGAACGGAGCAAGGATGCTATTAATTAGGGGCTCATGGCCTTACTACTAGGAACAAGGGCATCGCTACTAGTAACGAATGCTCTTAGGTTGGAGGCAATAGTATCAAAAAGCCATGTTCCAGCTCCATGTCCCGCACAGCTCCCGCGGCCCCCCGACCTCGAGCGGGCGGCCGGAAGGGTCGCGCGCGCGCACGACGACCAAACCGACCGACCAAGACGGTGCCTGGATCGTCGGGCGCGACCCATGTTGGATCGTCGAAGACGTCCTCGGGTGGCGGGTGCTCGGTGCCATTTTTTGTTCGGTTCACCGGGAGTTCACATGCGGAGCTCACTGAGCTCACACCAATTGTCCTGAGGGTTCTTTTTTCCTGGCCTGTTGACGAAAAGGCCACAACTGTTGATGAAAAATCATTTAAAGCCCCCAACGGTTGGGGGGATGGTTTTCTCTCTTTAAAACAGAAAACAACTCGATGATCGCGTACATTCCACGAAGCAACTGCGAGGGGTTGGAATCTCTTGCCCTTTTGAACAGCCACATCACTGTCGTCCCGGGGTCCACTCGAAATGTCCTTGGACATCGAGCGTCTGAACGGCAGGATCAACTAGACCATCCTGAACCAAGTGGGCCAGGAACCACATGACGTGGTTCAACACATGATGTGGAACGTCTGGTGCGACAGCGCTTGCTGGTGGCGACAGCAGAACGTCCCTGAAGGAGCTCTTGCGGATCATCCGGACGTCGCTGTGGAGTCTGAGGCTCCCAGCAAGTCAAATATCCATCAGCCGGGCCCAGTGACAAGAATTGGATCTCAAAGAGCAATGAGCTTGGGAGTGTTCTTTCCCTTTTCACCAGGCAGTTTGTGCCATCTTCAAGTGATTTATCTCTATGATTTACATCACACAACACAAGACTCCAGGAAACAAAGTCGCTCAAAGCTGGGAACCGACTAATATACAGTACTAGTAGTATTCATTAGTATTCTGCTGGTTAGGTTTGTCTTGTGCACTGATTTGTGTTTTCTCGTCAAGCTTGTACATTCTTTTGAAGGAACTTGATGAGGTTCATCAACTCAAAAAGAATGGCACTCCAGCGCTACCTTAAACGGCACTGCTGTCAATGCTCCCCCCACGTCCCCAAATGGGTCAAGCAGACTAGACCACCATTTGGGGGTCTAGTCTAAGACAAAGACTCACACAGTACAATCACCGGTGGTCCATATGCTTCTTGAACAACGAGACCTGCACTCCAAAGTGTTGTGACTTTCAGCGACTCGCTAGGTGAGCCTTCAAGCTGGCGGGGGAACCGTGGAACCGGGTTCCTACGTGAAGCTCTGAGTGGCCTTTCCGGCCTTTTTATGCCAGCGATTCTGCAAGCATTCAAGGCCTATGCTCTCGTCTTCTCTTGATGAAAAGGTCTTCCCCCAAGCAAAAGGTGGATAACTCTGGCAACCATTTCTTCAGCCATGGCTCTCTGTCCCAAGCAAAATCTGGTTGCCTCAACATGATCGACAACCCAAGGGAGTTTCACCTTGCTCTTGCAAATTTGCTTTGGCATCTGCCTCCATCTTGGCCCCACCCAAACATCCCCAAGTTAGTTGTCATCATGACTAGAGGACAACTACCGTCAATATTACAATATGTTGCTAGCCTACCGTCCTTCTCCAAAGAGCAGAAATTGTTCGGACTCGGAACCCCAAGATCTGCTCGGACTGAACCTCCCTTCATTCTCAGTGGCCCTGTACAGGTACCCTAGTAGTGTCGTCCGATCGCTCCGTTCGTAGCGAGGCCAGCCCCTAGTCGCGTCTGATCGCTCCTAGTACTCACTCAAAGACACGTTACATGTCCATTACGGAGATTCAGTCCGGTCTGATGTCGAGCTCACAAGATCCGGCGTCAAACAGACATTGAAACCCACCAATGCTTTCGCACTGGTCCCCTCCACCTTGCCTTAAGCAGCCGCAGTGGCAGCATCGGCAGCAAGACCTTAGACTCACAAAAATCGGTGACAGATCTGACGGATCTTGATCTTAGATGTGTGATCCCTGAAGTTCCTATGGAGTGGTAGGGTAGTCACCTGCAAAGCAAGCCACAGCTGGACAGCAAAAGTTGCTGGCTCCTACATGCCTACGGCTTCCAACTGGCGGACATATGATTGGTGGACATGCCTACAAGGCGGAGAACCCAAAAGCAAGCTCGGCTCACATGCATCAATTTGCTGGCTCATGCGTCTGTGTAATTGACTGGTGATCAAGGTGATCACATTTTGCTGTCACACCAAAAATGTAAAGGAACGTCAAAAGGGAAAGCAGGGATGTGACGGGATGTACTACATCTCCTCTGCAAAGCCTAGTTTGCCGCAAGCCCTTGCTTATGAAGGAGCACGCCAAACTTCCCGCGAGTTCCCAATCATGCCACCACCAACAGCCTTCTGGTAGATCTTTCCTTCACTTGCAAAAACCACATATGGCACCTTCTTGCCGATGTTGTTGACAACGGTGAATTGACATTTTCCTTGTTGACCTCCTTTGTACCACTTCTCCGTGACAGTAGCTTGCCTTGCGAAGTATTCTTGCCAGTGACGGCCGTTGTAGAGACAAATTCGCGATGAGAGTTGCTTGTCATCTGCATTGAGTTCCACTGCATCAAAGTACCATTTCGCGTGGTTCGCCGGGAGCTTCACGGAATGGTCGAGGCCTGCCTCCATCAGATGATCATGTGCAGCGGTGACGTCACTTCCATAGGCCTTAGAAGTGGTTCAACCAGGAAAATGACTTTAACCATATTTATACAAGGAAACACTTTTATGTCTGCTCTCAACCTAGCATTAACTTTGCTACCTGGCTTTCATTCACTCCGGATCCATTTAGCCAACTACTAAATGGACCAAATGTTCTCTTCCACGTTAGTTTTGCTGGAGAAAGAAAAACCTGACTGCTGGAGCAGGCCTGCAATTGGGTGATGATGTTGAGGCCTCCGGAGTTTGAGCCTTCACTCACAATCTTGTTGGTGATAGTAGGCAAGAGCGTTGAAGCATGTTGTGTGAACCAAGCTGGCGAGCTTTCATCTGAATGCTCTTGCCGCGCGTGCAAGCCTTTCTTGACCTCCTCCCACTTGCCCTCTTCTGCCAACAATGACAAACTTGGAAACTCCATCGTCTCCAGCACAATGTTGGTGGTTAATAACATGTCTGTGCGACTCACAAGTCTGAATTTGGTGTATGGTGGGTAAAGGACCTCGTTTTCATTCGGATACTTGGACAGGTGGTGGATCTGTGCGGGCACAATGAGGTCATTGAACAGGTCCTTTAGCTCATGCTCATCCCCCTTCTGTACTTCTAGAGCCTTGTTGCAGTGGATCTCGAAAACGACATTGCCCTTGAAAGCACTACTGGGACTTGTAGAAGTAGACGAAAAAGCCTCCCAAAGTACCACCTCTCCCACCTCGTATTTCTGCAGGTCAGAAGAAGACAGGTTGCATCCCCTCCACACAGTTCCGACAAAAGGCTTCAGAACCGAGTGAGTCTTCATGGCGCTGAGACCAAAGGGCTGCATGGTGAGGTTGATCAAGCTGCCGTACTCCTTGAGCCCAGTCATGTCGTCGTGGCGCAAAGCCTGGTTCATTTGAGCATAGACGCTGTTCTCGCTGTAGAGACGGATGGCAGCCTTCCACTTTTCCACCATTGCTTTGCCTCGGGCATTGCCCAGAAAGTGCTCATAAGGCTTTGAGGATGAAGTTGAAATCACAAACTTCACAAAGTTCGGCTTGAACTTCGGCTTCGATTCTTGCGGTGTTTCTTCACCCACAGTCAGTGGAGCAGCAGCACTCAGACCAAACAACCAGGCTAACACCAACCTGACTTCTAGAGCCACAAGGTCTTGCAAGTTCCTCACGTTTGACAAATCATCAGGCATTGCTCTGGGCAATCTGGCTTTCAACTACTCTGGCTGTGAACTCTGGCTGTGAACTGCTGCAGCAAGCACCCTTTCTGTGCGAAAGCGAAGCACTCCGAACTCCCTGTAATTAAATGTATATAAGACATAGAACAGAGATGAACCACCAAAGTCTGAGAGTGCAAGACAAAAATGATATTGAATGGCTTCTATTGCGCGGCTTCACCAAAAAATGAGTTAGAAATGCTGGGCATGCTAGTGCCAAAGAGTAGACCAAAACCTGAACAGCAAACCATCGAGTCAATTCTCATCTCTTACTGCCCTTCTTTTCACCAGTCGCCGGTTCCAAAGCTTCCGGAACCTGGGGCAGCTCTCCCCTTAAACCTCCTCCGGAACATACCCCATCTCTCCCAAAGCCCCTGGAACCTGCTTCCCTTGCAAGGGGGTCCCACTCCATTTGCCGATCCGATGAAAATCAAATGCAGCAGGAGTGACGTGGAGTGACGACATGGAGGTCCAGCGGTGTTGTCCAGCGGCCTAGCGGAGTTGCACCCTCGCGGCGCGAGCGGACGTCGAAACCGGTTTCGGTGATGAGTGGCTCAAAGGAGCTGATGGCGAAGCCGCAGAGCCAACATCTCAGCAGTTCATGTAAGCCTCATACGTATTCGTTCCCTGCAAACAACTTTGCTGACAAGTCAAGGACTAACCATGACGTGGGGATGTGTCGCTTTCTTCAAATTGGTAGAAACTTGCGGATGGGTTGACTTTCCCGTGTATTTTCTGACCTGCGTCTCCCTAAGCACATCTGTTCATCTTTCCGAAGGCCCTTGGTGGTTTCCTCACAGCTGTCCAGGTGGGAAGCATAGCCTGCGGGTGATGAACTTCAGAATTGCCCTGACCATCATTTCGATCACACGTAATCACACGCATCATGAAGCGGATGAAAACTTGTTGACCATCATCTCAATCTCGGATATGGAGTGTCAACACTGCTCCTTCTTGATATTGATATTGATGGTCAACATTGCTCCTGGTGCTTGATCATGGTGATATTGATATATACCAGGCTGCCTGAATTCAATCACAAGTGTCCCGTGTGAGTGAAACCGTCCATCGTCTTTCAAAGCAAGAGCACTGAAGAGAGCAAAGGCAGCGGGGGACTCCCAGAATCTGAGCCAGCGAATGGCTCGCTGGCTCCTACAAACGATGTTTCTGTCTGGGCCCAAGAATGGAATCTAAAGAAGTGAATAATATGAGTATAATGACACTTCTTTAGATTCCATTCTAGATTCACTTCTTTAGAAGTGAGTATAATGACACTAGATGACACTAGTATATATACTAGTATGACACCTCACCAGGACTCCCGCCTCAACCAGCTGGAGTCCTGTTCTCGCCATGGCACTAGTTCACATGTCTGCATGTCTCTGCAATGAGGAGGTGCACTGGTGGTGTACATCTTTTGCCCTCCTTTTCATTGAATCTGCATTGTTTACCAAAAAGTGTGTTCTGTATGTCTGGCGCAGGGTAGGAGCAGTACTAGGAGTAGTTGCAACTCCAATTCATCGATCCATTCCTTCTGTCTGTGGTGCACTTTGCGGGACTTGTGCGTGAAGCGATTGGATGTCCAAGTGAAAAGCTCGGGTCACTGTCCTGCAACTCCTCTACAGGGACAAACTTCCGAAGCAACAATTCATGGTCGATGGTTTTCAGGAGGGGATTTTACATTTACAAACCATGGGGAGTAAAACGGTTTTGGGAAAACATGTGTTTTTTCCCATAAGAACCACCCTTCTCATGTCTTGGCGCTTTGTCGGACTCCTGTTTCGAGGTCCGGGGGCCCGGTGTGGCTTTGGCGAGGTTGACATGAGACCCGCCGGCGGCGGACACATCCGAGCCGCTCCCGGAACGGCTCCGCACAGCCCGCTTCAGCCAGGTCTTGGTCATTTCATGTCATGTCCATGTACCAATCAGGAGGTAGATCGAATGTGGGGATGTCTTCCTCCGAGAACTGGTGTCCTCAGTCATTCGTCTTCGATACCGATAGACGACATCTTCGATGAAGTAGGATGAGTATCATGTTGTATTCAGTCTACACCACAAAGTGTACGCACAAAGTCTGGTCAAAGAGATCACTACTTAGTTCCCTCGCAGTTCTTCAGCAAGTGCATCTGGAGGCTTAGACTCATATCCATCCATCCAATCCACTATCAACAATCAACAAAAAAGCCCTTTGGGGGATCTGTTTCATGGGGCTGCTTGCAGATCTCCATTATTCTCCCCCCTGCCGGCAAATATTAATTTCCATGCTTCTTGGCTTTTATGGTCTGATAAAAAGGTGTTCATCTTTCTAACACCTCCCAAAAAGGGAGCAACCCAGAGCCAGCCTAGGTCGCAAGTGGGAAACCAAACCGACGGTCGGCGTCTGTTGGTGTATCCAAAACCAGGTGGGTGGGGTGAGCCGTCTGTTGGTGTATCAAGACCAGAGGCGAACATCCAATAAAAATGAACGACTACACTTTCTGGAACGTCCTCATGGGCCAATGTGGAAAACGGCCCCGATTTGGGATGAACCACACAATCCAAAGACTGAAGTTCGTGGTGAACTCCACGTAACCATAGAATTATACTAGGGAGTGTAATGGTTCTCACTTTGTGGATGCGAAACTCTGCCAGGCTTAGAGGTGGTTCTTGTGTCAACCCACAGCTTACTACTTGTTGGTATGGCGAACAGCTCATCTGTCAGATAGGACCTGAACGAAAACTTCACAGCTCCTCACACACCGAAGCATGCTTCGCAAATCCGTTCGTAACTGAACTGCTACTTACCGGCTAATTAGTAGAGTTACGAACGGATGAAGGCGTTCCATCACTCCAAACACATCCAAAATACTCTGTCCACAAATTCACCCGAGATGGCTGAACCCCTCCGCACACCCTCCCGCAGCGGCCGAGGAGGTATCATGCCTTAAGGACCTTTGCAGCGGATCAAGAAGCGAGAAGGGTGGGGCCGGGTGGGAGTGGATGGGATGGATGGGGTAGAGCTCCCTGGAATCATCATGGTTTCAGTGGAGTGAGTGAAAACCACCTGTTTGTAGAGGAAATGTTGCAACATAGTACTCTCTAAATATCATGACATGGCCATAGATCCACCAAGACTTCATTTCAATTCACAATTCACAGATGTCCAAAGTTCAGCTGCTTTGAGTCTTTGAGCAGGAAAAACATCAATGAAGTGAAGCAGGTCCGGTGGACAATTCGACAGCCCATCTTCGGGATCTCGGCAGTAGGACCAGTAGTCTCTGTTTTCGACGACTCGTGTCTTCCTCTGCAGAAATCGGTTCAGTGGCAATCATGCGTGAAAATGAAGACGCAAGGAGATGTCATACACTTGACACTTATTGTTCACTCTTGTCATCCCGGGTCAGCAAACGGTTGCAAATCTACGGTCGGCAATTCATCGGTTTAGCATGCCAAAAGCCTTTGGCCCCCGAACCGCACCTCGGATCGGACCTTCTCTTCCCGCCCGGCCCGCAAGTCGGACCGTCCACCAACCCGGGTGGGAGCCCCCGGCTTCGCTATAGAGCTCCGCATGCGTGTCTGGGTGATCCCCTGCGACGTGTCGACGTGCTCGCTCGACTCGGCGCGGCGGGGTGCGATCGACTCGTGGGGATGGGTGAGCGACTGGGTAGGGTGAGGGGGATGAGGGACGGGGGTGGGCGATGGGGAAAGAAGATGTGCAAGTCCCTGTCTCAGCCGGTGCCGAAGTGGTGAACCAAAGAGGTTCCTGATCTGCTGAGCTGCAACCGAATTGTCCGAAGGAAATGAAAAAAAACATTAAGACTTGGACCCTTTGAAATGCAAGGTGGTACGCTCTTCTGTCAAGTGTCCCAGTCTGCCGAGCGTCGAGTTTCCGGCTAGAAGTAGAAGTGCCAACCGAACGCGTGCTAACCGCTGACCGAGTTTCGGTGGTATTGAAGAGATGAGGAGGACACGACCGGTTCTCAAACCCGATGGAACGCAGAAGAACTTCAGCAAGTGACAGAAGAACTTCATCGGCCCCATCGGTCTACCGGAGAAGTCACAGAACTTTCTCCACATGTTGGAGAATAGATAATAGCATTCATGGATGGCCCAAGTAAAAGTCTGCACATTCACCAGCTGACTTCTATCAAAATACGTCATGCGTTATCATCGTTATCACTAACTTATCACCCGTTCCAGAGGTCCTGTATGAAATGTGCTGCAAGTTCATCAAACCTAAAGCCTAAGCACATGCCCAATTCAATGAACTGTCACAGCTTGTATGCGTGGTGCTCTTTCATAGCGTAGTCCTTCGGTGACCAGTTGGATATGACTGGTGGAGACTGCAAACCCTGTTCAGCTTGCGACAACCGCGTGAGTCGTTTGTGGGTTTCAAAGCAGCTCATGCGGTCATCCCAAACGCTATGCTCTAACTCCAACCATCAACGGCCGAAGATGGGCCTCCTTGGAACGGCCGAAAGGTAGGGAACTCCAGAAATCCTCCTACTGCAAAAGGAGGCAGTTCACTGGATCAGTGTCCTTCTTCTTGCATTTCACTGGAATTGCATGAAGGCCTTCTGCAGCTTTCTTTGGTGGGCAATCCCCAGCAACACTCGTGAAAAACGAACCCTTCCAGTCTGAACCCAAACACATGTGGACGGTCAGTGGTTCATGTCGGGGCCATGTCGATTCCTCCCAAAGGACATTCAAGAAGAGTGTGTCTCTTGGGCGGTTTATGTTAAAATCTGGCGAAGACAAGGTCGACCTGCCCTTAGGGACCGGGATGCTCCCTGTTGAGTGTAGAATCTGGATACTCCAGGTTCCCCTAGCTCCCTCCAGCTCGCACTAGCCAACAAGAAGCTACTAGTAGCTCCTGGCATCGCTACTAGGAGCATTCTTACTACTAGTAACCAGAAGCTACTAGGGGCTCCTGGCCTTACTACGAACGGAGCGATCGGACGCTACTAGTACCAAAGCCCCCGGCACAAGACCACGGTCTGGGCCTTGCACGTCCGCTCGGCGGGCGCCCTGCAGCAGGGTGGTCACCTGATCGACGGTCGACCGTCGACGGTAGAGCCCTCAGAGCCCTCACATCTCTCACTAAGGGTGTTTGTCTTTCGTCCCAGTTAGACTACACCACGGATTCGAAGTGCGTTTCTCCCTTGAGACTCCGTGAAACAAAAGGTGGACCAGTTTTTCACCTAGCCCTGACCCAGGAGACGGCTGAGCCCCACCTAACAGGGTTCGTTCTCTCGATCTCGTCCGACTGTCCCTGGGTGCACGTATGCCTGTGACGGCTTAAAACCTCCTTGAAATAGTCCATGATTTCGTGCAGTTCAACACCACCTGTGTGGTCTTCGGATGGAACGCACATGCTCCTCCTCACCTTTGCAGGGGCCATCCACTTAAACCGTGATGAGTTCAGGAAGAGCATATAGTCCAAAGAATACCCTTTGGGAACATATCAAAAAAAAACGATATCGGATCCATTTCGCATGTCCAGTCTGCTCCACTGAGACTCCTTGATCCGAAGTGACTTCGTACCTACCTCTTACATCATCTCTTACACAAGCCAGAGGTAGTAGCGTCCGACAGCTCCGGACTCGTAGCGATGCCACGTTCGCCCCGAGCCCCTAGCGTCCGACAGCTCCGTTCGTAGTAAGGCCAGGTTCGCCCCGATCGTAGCGTCCAAAAGCCAGTGGTTGGGGGTTCATCTACCCCGTCTCCGGAGTCAATAAATACTGTTCAGCTTCACTTCCAGAGCCGGTACCAGGACTCATGCAGCGCGCCAATCGAGGACGCCTGCTTCCCTGCTCAAACGACGGACCAATCGACCATGAAGTGCTCTTAAAAAGTCTGGTCTCCCAGGCATCCCTGGGTTCGAAGATTTATCCCAGATACCCATCTATTATATAGATATCTGATATCTGGGATACACCACTGCCTTCCGGGCAGGCCCTGCCAATCCGCGAGCTTTTCGGTCGATCTCTCTTTTCTTGCTCCCCAGAGTTTCAGGCCAATCAAAATCGTCTGTCTTTGGTGGTGTTTTTGCAGTAAAAAAACTCCTATATACACTACAAATGTGCTCAGCTGCTAACTACTACTGTTTCGATGTGTTTCATGGTGGGGATGGGGATTCACAACCATGACACACTGCGTGCAATTCCCGTCTCTATATCTCTCTCCCCACGTGCCTTTCAGCTTTGAAAGTTCCTTGGTAAATTGCAATGACCTTTTGCAGTACTTGGTCAATTCACCCAACTGATGCATTCCGATGCCCTTCCACTCCAGCCTTCCACCAAAGGCCCCATCCCCCCGCGGTCCGTCGCTCCCGGTCGCCTTCCGGAGCGCCAGTGCGCGATCGACACCCAGCGTGGTGAGCTCCTCGGGGCGTCGGTCGGACCATTGAGATGGTGGCGTAGCAAGAAGCTATTCGTAACTACGAACGGGGCTCCTGGCATCGCTACGAACGGAGCGATCGGACGCTAGGGGCTCGGGGCTCCTGGCCTTACTACTAGGAACAAGAAGCTACTAGTAACAAGGGCAGGCTACTAGGTTGGATGCCATCGCTAGTAGGTTGGAGGCCATTAATACCAGTAACAAGAAGCTACTAGTAACAAGGTGCAACGCTACCAGTAGCTTCTTGTTACTAGTAGTAAGGCCCCTTGTACTAGTAGCGATGCACTTGCTACTAGTCAGGTTGCTTTTTCTGGGGAGATCTTGGGAGTGTTTCACATTTGAAGCCAGTCATTCGATGTACGAGTAATACGTGGGATGCGGTTCTGATTTCAGGCTCCCTTTAAAGACATCTGAAGACCATGGTCATGTTCACTGACTTTGTTTTTAAAGCACCTTTCCAGGATTCTTTGGGGCTGTGCAAAGGCGACATCGTGTGTGCGAACACAGAGTGAGAACTCTTCATTGACTTGGGATTTGCTTTTTCGGAACCGGGCAAATACTTAGAGGTCATCCCTATTAGTAAATCTTCCCGAGAAGATGATTCATCTTGGAAAACAGAAATCAAAGGTATCCACAAATCTAGGTGATGCTTCCCACCAGCTTTCATCCCTTGATTGGGCTCTGTGATTCCATCCCCAAAAAGGAACCGTTTTGAAAGTTGATCATTAGCTTCGTCACAAATCATGCTGTCCTACCTTGAGAAATTGAGAGAAACCCATTGCAAAAATGCAGGTTTGGGAAATCCAAAGCTAGCAAGTAAGTGAGACTAATTGCCACCTCATCAGATCTGGAACCTCCCTCCAAGCGTCTCCCTTACGAGAAACGTCTGCCCTCCCCCCCTCCACCGGCCTGGCGAGGCAAGGAGAAGCCCGTCGAGCTTCCTGGCGGGGGAGGCGGAACGGAGAACCAAGATCAAAAGAATCGTTCAAACACCCACAAGCCCTCCAAAAGTCGAGGAGAGAAAATGCTCCCCCACTTCAACGCTCCCTATTGAGAACATCTAGGTCACCTGCTCCCCGAAAATGCTGGCTTCGCGGTTCCACTTCCCTCGGAAGGGTCCCGGAGTTGCCAGGTGAAACGCCCCGACGTCATTGGTACGGCGTGGCGAAGGACGAAATGTCATGTGGACGGTTGATTAGGAACCCCCCCCACTGACCGGAATTGGTTTTAACATGCTTTGACATTTGACACCTATGGGAAGCTTTGTCCATCAACCAACATGATTGGGATTAAAACACTCCGACTCATTGCCCAAAAAGTGGAGCTACACCTTGGGAACGCGAGTTTCTTCTGCAAGCCACACCGTTAACCGCGTCTGCGTCAGTGAGTCGGAAGATATATAAGACTAGATGTGAAAAAACACAACATCCACAGAGTTTTTCCCTCCTAACTCGTCCTCCGCAAACACACACTGGCAAAGGGTTGTTCAACAAAAGATGGAAAATCCAGTTGCGCACGAAATCTTGAGTCAGTGATTCAAGAGGATCGATATTTTTCCGGATCTTTTTGGGGGGAGTGCTTTACAAGCATCAGGAGCAGCAGAAAGGTCAGGGGACGAAGCAGCAGAGCCAGCGGGAGGGAGAGAGCGAGACAGTGACAAAGGGAGGAGCAGAAAAGGTATCCCACTTAACGAAGGAGAAGTAGGAGTGAGGAAAGAGGATAGAGAAACTATATTGGAGACTTTTTTGCGTTGTCTTTGGGTGTCAGTGGTTGTTTCTTTGGGTTCGGTTTCTTGTCTTTAGGGTTTCTTTGGGCACTTCTGTTAAGAGTTCTTCGGTTTTTCATATATCATGGTCACAGTCAAATCACATGATGCTACCAAGACATGCATATGTTATATATGATAGCTATTATACGTACCGCGAAGGGAGAGAGAGAGAGAGAGAAGGAGAAGGAGAAAGAGAAAGAGAAAGAGAAAAGAGAACGAAGGAGAAGGAGCAGTGAGGAAAGTGGAGAGAGGAACTACTATAGAGACTTTTTTGCGGAATTTCAACTGAATGCCCTGCAACTCACAACTGCAGCTCTCTTTGGATGCCACAACAGCTTTCCATGATATGTTCTTACCTGCAAGCCTGGCCTCTTGTTCAATTGCTCTTTATCTTGATTCAGCATGTCAAGCTGGCTCCATGTCAATTTCTGCCAACTGCTGGGACCTAACAGCAACCACCAGGCCAGATCGACCAGTCCACTTAGGACTTCTTCGGCTTTCCTCCTCTAAATTTTACCCTCGGGTTGTTAACAGAAGGCACGCAAATGCGAGTGCGACACCAGCATTCCGTGCGGAGTCCTAGCTCTTGAAACCGATAACGTGCAGTCCTTTGTCATCAACTCGGCTTAAAGCGTGCGTACTTCTCTATCAGCTAAGAGAGACAAGGCGTTGTAGGACGCCAAGGAGAGCACGCAAACTTTGCTGACTTGCCGCTCAGCTGCCGCACAGCCCGGCAAAAGCTGGCTAATTGCCAGCTCCTTCGGGAAGAGGGTTTCACTATCTGGATTCCATTTCAGCCGCAAGTGTTCAATCGGTGGCAACCCGGCAGAACGAGCTAAATGCAGGCAAAGATGATCCAAGTTTCCTAGTTTAGCCATCAGCTGTAGAAGCAGTCCATTGTCAGGACAACGAGGAGCCTTTCCATGGGCTTGCTTGGCCAACACATCAGCCACGTTAAAGAGAGGTGCCCCTTGTGGGCAGGAACATGTAGATGGCCAACGTCACTCTCTGGGGTCAGCTGCTGCAGTGCAAGTTGTTGGCCTCGAAGCAAGCGCCCAAGCTCCGTGGAGGCTCCATGTAACCCATCGGCTGGTCTACCAGCAACCTGAGAGCCCCAGAGAAAAACAATTGGGATTGCACTCCCGCTGCTCGCCAACAACGGACAAGCCACCAACTGCAAATTAATGCACGCTGCTCTGCGCAAACCGCGGAGCAATGCGCGTCCGCTAACTTCTCAACATGGTTTCCTTAAGGGATGGAGCCAGATTGAAAGCCCACAAAAGCAAGCCTCTCATCTTGGCATGCTACAATCACAAAACTCCAAGTTGCAAAGCCATCCACATGTGAACCATCCGTGAAAACTCGAACTGCTTGGGATTGCTCAGGATCCCAGTCATTGGGGGCGATCTTACAAGTCTCCTGGAAGAGCTGCTGCACGTCTGGAGCCCAATCCACAACATTAAATTCCACCTCCAGTTGATCCGAGACAGCGTCAAAATCCAAAAGTCTTGCACATTCGCTCTCGGTCAAACCCAAGGACAACCGCAAATCAAACCCTCGAGCAGACGAAAGGGCACCGTGCAGACTCATGACCTGAGGGCGCTTGGATGACCTAGCCGGTGTAGCGACTGGAGTCCAGCGAGGGCACCTCTCGAGCAGGACTGGGACAGCTGCAAAAGCTGAATCCACTCCGTCTCAGAATCAGTATCCTCCAGCCGGGCAGAAACACTATCTCTATGCGAGTCACAAATGGTCGAAAGCTCATCGTCACTTTCCATGTATTCAAGTAACTGCACAAGGTCTCCGGACTGTACAGTCAATGTCTCATCCCATTCATGCCAATGTTCATGACTCCAGACAAAGCATTCGGCAACAGCCCCACATCTATGATCTGGATGAATTTGCTCAAAGACATTGTTTGTCAGCAAGAGATCCTGTATCCGCAGAAGAAACCCCCTCGTGTTTCAAAGTCCGGTGTCTCCAGGTCCACCAGGATTGCACGATATAAAATACTCGTGTGTTCCACCAGAAGCAGGGATGGCAGAGCAAATCCCGAATTCGGAACCAAAGAAGATACAGGGACAAGATGAGGTCGGTCCAAAAGTCCTGCATCACACCAGACATGTAGTGCATGATCGATGTCTTCACCAATCTGCGGAACAAAAATGCGGAACTCGATGTGTATACTCTCTCGACGATCCCAACGGATCAACCAAGTATGCACTGCCGCAGGTGTTAGTGAAACACGTGATGAGGTCTGTTCCTCTCTCCCCGAGAATGACAACTGCATCAATGTGTGCTCATCAGGGCGATCCGCAGCATCATCTGCAGTCGAAAACTGACGATGAGAAGAAAACTGCTAACGGAAGGAAGCCAAGGATCCACCCAAGACTCTCTGGTTTACCTTCTCCTCCAAAACCTCCCAAGGGCCCTACAACAACACTTGCCCACTGGCCCGGTCTCCACGGTATAAGGTCATTGGGCGCAGCAGGTTCACCCACGAGTGAGACCTGATATTGCTGAGTGTCAGGCACAATATTTGGTAATTAGTCGCGACCGCCACACAAGACTGCTTACTGTGACAGCTTGCGTCACTACATGAATTTCTCTCCACGTGTCCTGTCCATCATTGATCTCCAGCAGAACTGGAAGTTCATGGCCATGGGCAACTGGGAGCAAAACCGCAACGCGCAGATCAACAAAAGGAGCTGACTGAAGCGGAAAGATTCTCGCATGCCAGCTCCAGAGCGTTGCCAGCTCTCTTCTCAACCAGTGCAAGAAGCCACGCTGGTTAGACAAGACTGCAGAGTAAAATGAATCTGGTGCCTCACCATGCCTTCGAAAACAAAAAGCGTGATGTCTTGATCGCAACGACCAACAAGTTTCAAACCCGCTCTTCGTGACCAATCTGGCTCCGATGGGTGCTCCGTGCATATAACTCATGGGCCAAACGGAGGCACTGATCCGGCCCGTTCAGCCAATCTGCGGAGGGTGACCATGAAGGTCGGACTCAAGTGCATGGAACCAAAGCAAAAAGCAAAAAGCAGAAGCAAACAAAACGCGGAAAAAAAAGATCTCTGGAAAAAAAAAACGGTTCCGATTCAAGATCTCGTGCCCACCGAATCACATTCCAAATAGAAACATCCATGGTTGGGAGACTGCTTCCGAATGGAATCCACCTGCCCCCCGGCGGAAACGGCGTCTGGGCGCCACCCCGGCCTCCCTCCAGACCACCGGTCACACCCACCAGGGGCAGAGACTGGCGGAATCGATCGGTGATGACATCTGAAAGGGAGCTACTAGTAGCGTCCTTGCTCCTAGTAGCGATCGTAGCTTCTTGTTCCTAGTAGTGAGGCCAGGAGCCCCTAGTAGCTTCTTGTTACTAGCAGAAGGAAGGCAATAGGAATGGTCTCCACCCTAATAGCGATGGCCTCCACCTAGTAGCTTCTTGTTACTGGTAGCGATGGCCTCCAACCTACTTACTTGCGATCTGGATCGGCCGAAAAGATCCCAAAGGGCCCATGTCCGGGGCCCACCATCCGGTGAAGGTCATTCACATGGCAAAGCTGAACAGCATTACCCACCTGGACATCTAAAATAGGTCCAGCCGGCGGCGAAGCTTTGGTCAGAATTGGGGTGCGCTCCTGTCACTGTCGGTCACCTCTATTTAATCACCACTGCCCTCAGCTAGCTCAACTCCGAAAAGTCCCAGTGGTTTTGACCCGACGAACCAGATCTCCGGTGTCCCACTTCCCACATTCCGCCCAAAAGATAGAAATCTATCAACGCGAAAAACACCACTCACCCTTCTAAAAGACCCCACACCCTCTGACCTCTGTCTCTCCTCTCCCCTCCTCCTTCCCCCCCTTTCTAAGAGCGCGCCATGAGGCCGTTGAGCTCGCCGTGGTGCCGGCGATGGCGGGGCGACCACTGGCCTCGGTGCGCTCAGCCGAGATCCGGACGATGAAGGACGGAGGTGGCGTTCCGATCTTGGGGACGTGTGTTGGACGGTGACAACGTGTGTGTTCAAACACGCAGCTGGAGACCGCTGGAGAGTTGGGTACGAGCAATGTTGAGAGACGTGAGGAGCTCAAATAGGCACCCAAAAAGATCGGTGCGGGAACCGAAAAAGAGGTCGAACATCGCGCCCTAAGTGGTGCAGAACCTCTGAGACTGTCGCCATCCGGGAACCTCATAGGGTTGCGCTTGTGCCAGTGACACTGTTGTGGGGGCTGGTCGTCTTGAAACTCAGCAGTTCAAAAAAAACTCGCACACAAAGAAGACAACCTATTTATACAAGAACCATTGCGATGCCATAGTCCAGTAGTTTCCTGTTGCCTGCCAAAATGGAATTGGAAAGAGACCCAACACTTGGGAACCCTGCCACCCTGCCACTCGATCAGATCGGGCCCGGGCACAAGTCAGCGGCCGCTTGAAACAATCCACAATATGAGTACAGGGCTGCTGCCTGGCAGGTTCCGTTCCATCGCATCGCGATCTCTTCCGGCTTTTGAGGCGGCCAAACGAGCAGGTCTTCTGTCCCGAGTCGGTTGAGATCGGTGAAGATCGGACTCAGGCGTAGGCTCAGTAGGCGGTCGGCTGTCGGAAGGCTGTCAGTATACTTCAAGTCTACTTCAGTACCCCAAGGTGTGTCATGAAAAGCTTGGAAGAGCTTCCAGACTTCTAGCTGTCAAACAACTATAGTTCTAGGGCGGACAGATGTCGCACATCCACAGCCAGGGACCCATGAGTGCCTCACAACCACTGGAAAACCAACGAAGGACACACAGGGCTATTGGACCAGGCGTTAGAAACACGACATGGTTTCACCAGATGGTGTTTGCACAAATCGGGCGATTTGGCTAATCTTTTCTTCACCAGATTTCGACCAACACATGTTCTCGGTCACAATCCATGGGCTCATCAATATCTCTATGTTTCACCGCCCATGGATTCTCCCTCCCGATACGGCGGTGCCGATCCGCTATCGCGCGGATGTCGTCCCCCGCCTTCTTCGCAGCAAACACGCACGGGGCGAAAATGCGGGGATTCCCCGGGGCGTTTCTCGGTGCACGGCGAAGCGTCGAGTGCTGTGTCCTGCACCTGCTGCAGCTTGGTTTCTCTGCACGTGCGAGCTGGTTCTCGGTGCTAGCTGCTAGTTCTCGGTTCTTCTGCATGGTGCCAAAATCGGTGGGTGGTCCAGCATTTGAACAGGTTACAGTTGCAAACTTGACCAGGATCTGCCTTGGGCTGTCTGATTCATCGAAAAAGTAAAGGTCGCTGTGTTTTTGGGATCGGGGTGCTCTTCGAAAACACCGTATAAAGACTTCCATCTGCTCAGTGCTGATGGCTCAATTCTCGTCGATTCCTGCAATCTGCCGGCAGCCGACTTCTGTACAGCAGCCCTCCCCAGGGCAATCGGCGGCTTTGAGCCGAGGAGGAGCCAAGAGTCAGGCCAGGAACTCATGTTGATTCCATGTTCATGTCCCACCACACCCAGAAACCGCAATTCCTCATCACCTCCAACAGTTCATACGTTTAGCGTATGGGAGTGGTCAAATCCCTGGACATGGTCAACAATCTCTGTATAGAACCCTTCTCCTCTGCAGATGTGTCGCCTTTCCTGTCTGGGAAGTTGGTTGGACGAGCAGAATTCTTGCTGATGAGAGAGTTTTCATAGCAAAAAGACTTCAACATCCTCTTGTGTTGCTTCTCAACCCCGTCTCTATGTACGTTCCTTCATGTTGCAAAATGATGCTTCGCATCCCTGCCACCTTCACTTTTGTGATGATTACTCTTGCGATGCAGTGCACATATGCCCAAAGCATTCTGCAGAACGCCCACTGTCCGGTGCGTGATGCCAAAGGCAAACCACCAATCTAAGCGGCAAAAGCGCTCCCTACCGGGCGTCGCGTGTGGATATGTTTGGTTTGCACTTCGACGAACATGGAAGCGGAAACCCACCTGTTCGTGGAGGATGGTCCTTCTTAGGACCTTGGACGTCCTTCTTCCAGACCCTCCCAACCCTCCCCTTTTGGTCGAGCCTACAGCACCCACCCTCCGGCGTCACACGCGCCGCACCGTGCGCACCTAGTAGCAAGAAGCTACGCACGGTGGAGGCCATCGCTACTAGTATACAATAAGAAGCTACTTAGTATGAAGAATGAGTAGCTTTTCTTGTAGCTTCTTAGTATGAAGCTACCCTCCCGCTGAGCAGACCCTCCTTGTAGAGGACAATTGGTCTTCCAGGGGCCGAACTGTTCCACTTCCATGATTGTTTCAGGGAGTGTACCTAGTATGAAGAATGATATGAACGGAGCAATGCTCGTGACCAAAACGGAGCTCCTGGCATCGCTACGAACGGGGCCTGAAGAATGATAGAATCCGTTTTTCCCCCCGCTGCTCTTCCCTTTTTGCCCCTCACGTCGCCACCGTCCCAGCATCCGCCGCATGGGCCTTCGAGAAACACATCCGACGTCCGAGACGGCGTAATTAGCGTCCGAGGACGACGGGAAACGGGGGTGCGGTCTATCCATGTCATCCAGGGCCGGATGATGATGGTGCTGGTATGTGCTGGTTCGGTTGGCCATTGGGTTGGCCATACCGACTGTTACAGGTTCTCAAACGGACAGACCCCCGTTGGGGACATCCAACCAACATCCACAAGGGACGGACGACCGACTGCATCGAAGAGACCGAGACATCATGACACGAAGGACATCGAAATCGAGAGTGGAACTGTTTGTGCAACATCTCTGCCTTGTGGGGGGACGGAGCACTCGCTGCATTGGCGGCTTGACCCGGACCATGGAGCCGCATGGAGCTGGGTTCCCTGTTCGTCCGGAATGTATGGACACCCCCCGACAGCCAGAAATCGAGAGATCACAGCATCGATAGCTGACGAACCTGGGACATCACCCCAAAAAACTGCCCCATGACCGATTCCTCCTAGGTTGGAGGCCATCGCTAGTAGGGCAAATAGATGGTGGCACGGTGTCCACATTTTTAGAGGGGATCTATGTTTCTATATATCTATTTGGAGGTCTATGCTATGACTTCTAACTTATAACTTATAACCAACAAATAGACATTGGAAAATCACACTGGTCCTGACATGCCTAAGTCGCCAGTAGACTCCTCTTTGCCGCAAGTGTCAAACAAAAGATAAAAGTGCCCAACCGACTATGCTTGTAGAAACCAATGGTTTTCAGCCTTGGTCTGGATGGGTGGTGTGTTCCTCATTAACCCCTGTCTAGACTCCTAGACCCTGGACGCGCAGGTGGAGGGTCTGCGTCCCATCGGTTTCGGACCAGATTCGCACCTCAAAAGGAACTCTTGGGTCAAACCATGTCAAACCCAGAGGTGTACAGATTTGTTTCTCCCAGGCTTGCAGTCTACACCACCCAGGACTAAACACCTGACTCAGGTGCGCCTTCACTTTGATCCACCTGAAGGTCAGGTTGATGCGGGGCCCACACGGCTGCTCGCTCGCAGGCACCTCAGTTGCAAGCAGATTGGCCGCGGGTGGATTTGTGATAAATATGTTTAAAATAATGATAGTCATAAAGAGACATTTGGTACCCTTATGTCATGTCATTAAGAATTTGGCAGGTTACAGAAGCCCTAGGGCCCTTGGGGCTCCCACTCCAAGCCTACCCCAGAGTACCGCCCTTCGACCCCCAAACGCAGGGTGTGTGTGGAATCCGTCCTTCGGAACACGTGGTCGTTGACCCTGTGAGTGTGGTTGGTGTCGGCTCTCTCATGGTGGAGAAACGCTGAGTCACCTCTGGCTGATCCACACACGCGCCCACCACGTTCATCGCCACGTGCATCGCCACAGTTCGCCACGGCGGTCGGGCCGGCACACGGGGCCAAAGGAGTCCGAGCTTCCCCGCCGCGTGCTTGTAGTGCTTCTGGAAGAGGCCTGAGGAACCGATGGCCCGTGCCGCAACAGGACCGGCCCGGCCAGGCAACACACCATCCAACGCAACCAGACCGGCCATGAGGGCCATGGATTTGGGAGAGTCCAAATGGTCGTAGAAAGTGAACGGTCAAAAAGTATCTTGTTTGAGACTGCAAAACTGTGTTTTCAAGAACCGTTTGTTTTGTAAAGATCTGTTCCTATAAACGCGAAAAGAGTGTCCTGCAATGGCACCCAAATGTGTGTCATATATTGAGTCTTTTTCCCCGTACCATAAACCTGCAGGCCAATCGTCTTAATGAAAGCATATGAAAGCCAAGACTTGGGCACCACTGAACTCATCACGTTCCTTCTGAAAGGCCCACAGGGTCAGTATGAATCTGGTGAGCTCAGTGACGCAGCCAAGGGAAAACCGCATTCTGCCCAGGTCCGCTTCGCCGTCGTGTCCCGCTTCGCCTCGCACCATCCACCTAAAGAGCTCATTTCATCGCCGATGGTGAACCCATGCCCCAAAAAAGGGCCGAAAGGGGCTGAATTCATCAGCGATGCGTTTCTCCGGTCCTGTTTTTCCAAGCAAGCACCCCCAAAAGACCTCTCGGGTCTCCCGAAGAAGAGCGGAACCACATCGCCCAGGTGGGCGGGGGGGCGGGGGGGCCAAAACAACGACCGACTCCATGACGTGTTCGGGTCCGTTCGCCTTCCATGGTGGCCACATCTCCGTCGCCCAGGGAGACCACGCCCAAGGCTTCTGAGGTGCCTGGAGAACCGCAAAGACGTCTGGAGGTGGAACGAAAGGGCGTTGGGATGTTTTTGAGGTTGGACTGACTTGAGAGAGGAAGGGGTGAACGAAAGGTAGCAGGCCATCGCAAGCAACCCTGGTAAAAGTCCATGACGGCGTGAACCGGCGCAGGGGGGATTTGATCCAGGGGGGGGCCCCCCCGACGAACAGAATCAACTCTTACAGGACCAAATTCAATGCACAATCCCAACTCCTGATTGTAATACATTTTTGCTAAAGCAACTCAGGTAGCTCAAGCTACCTTTCGTGACATGGAACGTGGATGGAACGTCTCCCAAAACAGGTCACGGAGGGGGGGGGAAGTTCTAGACACCACCCCGGGGGTTCAACGGCTCGGCTGACACTGAGTACACTGAAAGTCCTGTGTCTCAGAACGCCCGGATCAGCCACTGCAAAGCGCCGAAAGAAGAAGTGGCTGAAGTGGCTCCAAGGGCGGGCAATGACTTTCGGGGAGGCCTTACTACTAGGAGCAAGGACGCTACTAGGGGAGGTGTTCTTCCATCATCTTTCCCTCCTCCTCAAAGAAAGACGTCGACAGCTCCTGATCGGTCATGCAGCAGTCATGATCGGTCACGCAAGAAATAGGTTCCAGGATGTTCCAGCGAGCAAATCCTAGATTTTGTTTGAGTCGTTCCAAGGGTTCATGTAGCTGCTCCTCATGTCCACCTCGCAAACCCTCCGGCTCAGCCTTGGAGGCGCCAATAGAAGTCTCGAGCGGCGCCCAAGGACAAGGAGAGGATCCTTGCGCAGAACGATCCAGCTACTAGGAGCGGATCGGACGCTACGAACGGGGCGCTCCTGGCCTTACTACATCTTACTACTATAGGATCAAGAGGACGCTACGAACGTAACATGTTGGGCATCGCTACGAACGGAGCAAGTCTAAACCGGAAGAAAAGCCGGATGTCGCCAACTCCTCGACGAGGAGATGCGGACACCTTCGACTCGTTCATTTGGTCGACCAAAGGCTTGGAGCGGTTGTTCAAGTGGGGTGTTCCGGGTCATATCATAAGGAACCTGGGGGTGGACATATCCAAAAGAATGAAGGATGTTTAAGTGGCTGCCGAAAGATTGTTCAGTGAGAAAGAAACTGGGATATCGGCACCTGCCAACTTTGATGTAACTGCCATGTGTTTTTGATGTTTTGTACTGGTAGCGTCCTTGCTCCTAGTAGCAATGCCCTTTGTTACTAGTAGCTATTTGCTACTAGTACTGCCAGGAGCTACTAGTAGCGTCCTTTTGTCAGTTCAGGTGTTGAGCTGGTTCTACATGAAGTCGTGGGCTGTGGCCTTGGCCGTAGAAGTACTGAGAAGGGTTGCCAATACATGTCGTTTGTTTGGGGCTTTCGCCTCATCTTCAGCAACAAATGCCTGCTGAAGACTCCAAGTGTGGGCGATCTGTGTTGCTCTCAAATTGCCGGTGGCCACCATCCTTTTTCGCGGTCTGCACCGACCGCATGGCATGTGTTTGTGAATTACATCCTCAGTCAATGAGCCATACACGTTCGTTTTTATTGCCCATGTCACACTGGACACAAGTCTTTAGACACATCAGATTGGATCTAGCTGCTGGGTTCCAGACCCGTGGACACGCCACGGCCCCACTTGAAGGGATAACGCTCGTCCCATCTTCCGAGTGTGCATGTAGGATCAGTGATGCACGTCCAAACGAATGTGATAACACTCTATCTGGCGAGACGCGAGTTCGGCGTAACACGTTCAACGAAAGTCCCTTTCCTGCCAGAACCCCGCACGAAAGCAAATAGGGACCCGAAACCGGAACCTGAAACCATGATTGCCCACTCCCGTACCTTGAAAAAGCCCACCAGGTTACACGGCCGCCTGCAAAACTGATACCTCCCAACGATCATTGTCCATCTGAAGGACATCAATATAGCTGGAACTCCAAATAGTAATCATATTTGGATATATGTGGTTCTTCCACTTGTGGCAGCTCACAGTACTAATCGCTTTTGGTCAATGTGGAGTGTGACAGCGGTTAGAACGCAGAGGCCATTGCCCCTGCCACTGCTATGTACTTGGGGATTTCACTAGCTGAGTCTTGGCCGCTCGTGCCCGAATCTCTTCTGAAACTAAGTAACTGTTTAACTAGAAGGACTGTTTCTTACTTTCCAACCTGTTCGTCTCCAAATGAGCCTAGTATTAGGCCGGCCCTTTCTCTTAGTAGAGCGTTTTTCAGAGCGCACGTTCCAGCTGCGCACAACACGCCCGCCCCGCGCCTGGTGTCCTTGGCCAGGCCTTGGAACATGACCTCATCATCCGAGTGCCAGCCCACCTCGAACACATCGGAAGCGAGCGACTCGGTGGCTTCTTCGTCGCGCCGAACACATCGGGCGTTGGTCGGGGGGAGTTGGTCGCGGGGATTCGGATGGAATCTCCAATTGGAACGATGCACTTGTTCCTAGTAGTTTCTTGTTACTACTAGTCAGGCACTTGTTACTAGAAGCGATGCACTTGTTACTAGTAGCTTATTGTTATATACTAATGGAAAAGATGTGGACATTCCATTGCCACCTTTTTCATAGCCAATGGCCTTGGAAAGGTGTGTGTAGGACATTTCACCCTTGAGAAAAGTGACGCACCGTGACGGTATCGTTTTTGAGGGCCAAAGGATGAACAGGATGCAAAGAGGTTCATCATCATCATCATCCTCCTCATCCTCTTCCTCCTCCTCTTCCTCCTCCTCGTCGTCGTCCTTCTTCCCAGAACTTGTGATGAGCCTTTACCAAGTTGAGTGTTTGTGAGCTTGAGCTTATGAGCACTCAATAAGCGAGACTTCAGTGTCGACTTTGCGATGGTCGCAAAGCCGGGTCTTCGCACGCCGAACGTGTTCGGACCGGTGCGGCACGAGAAAATCAGTGGACTGCTCTCGGCCCATGATCAGCTATTGATGCTTGAGAAACAACGGATCCAAACAAACGGGAGTAGGAACGTGAGAAGCAACGCTCTGGCTCATCCATTGTTACATGTTGTTCAACCAATGCGCCTCCTCATTTTTTTAAAGAAAATATACATTAAACAAAAAAATGTTAAAAAAATAGTGCTTCTTCCAAAAAAAAACATAATCATATGTGTCTTTAATAGTTTTGCATAATTATATATAGAGAGATAGGTTATAAGATTCAGATGGATCGTGGGTGAGGTCAAAGCAGCTAGTACTTTGCCACGCGTGTCACCCATCAACAATGCCTGCCGCAGCGCATGGAAACCACACCGCGCCTCCTGACTTCCATCCTGGTAGATGTTCACGTTGCATGAGTTGGGATACTCCCCCTGGCCACGGTTCATGGAACAGGAAGTTCATGGCACAGTCTGACCTTGAGAATGTCTGGGTTGATTGAGAAAATCTTCGAGTTGGTAAGATCGCCAGTCGTGCGATGGGTTGCTACAAAAATGAAAATCACACGCCTTCCTGCCCTGCTGGTGATGTCCTTGAAACAAATCAAGAAGGTATTCGAAGAACATCGTTCGGCTACCAGGGCGACACTTCCAATGGCATGTTCTCAACGTGTTGATATCCTCAATCCAATCTGCAACATGCAAGTCTGAAAGGCCTGGTCCAACCTATGTCCTGCAAGTACTACGTAGAAACAAGAAGAACAGTTACTTAAGACTTGAACTGAACCAAAAAGCCGCTGTGTCTTCGGGGTCCAGCCCTGACTTCCCCCTCCTCTCTGCTGCAGAGCCTCAGGAATGCCGCAGAGCTTGCAAAGCTCCTTATCCAAAAATTTGCACGATCCGGTCACAGCGTTTCTTCCAAAAAAGACATCACGAAAGAGAAGCGACCAGTAGACTTGGGGACTGAGAGCCCCAAGTCTGTCTCTTTAGGTTCTGAACTCGTGATGTGGTCGGAGGTATCGGTCCTCTCTTTAAGAAACAGAAGCGGAGAGTGAAAGACGTCCCCGGCCGAAAAACTCCCAACACCCAGGGACTCCTGGCATCGCTACGAACGGAGCGATCGGACGCTACGAACGGGGCTCCTGGCCGTACTACTAGGAACAATGTTTGCTATTAGAAACAAGAAATAAATAGATTTAGAATTACAATTGATTTAAAGTCTAATTATATAGAATTTAATTAGAACATATTTTCAACCGTTCCCTTCGATTCGTTCCCCACCAAAAACCTCAAGGTCCGACCTCTAATCGATCGATCCTCGAGCTGACACGGGCTTGCTGCACGGCGCCCTGTTGCGCGCGCGGTGAAAGCCCCGGGCTCACCTCCCGGATCTCCATCATCACCTCCGGGTAGACCACAGCCGGAAACCTCGAAGAACATTCCGATCTGCTTGGGCAGTTTCCCAACTCACGAAAGATATAAGTCTCCAATCATCCCAACTAAGATCTGAAGTTGTGTTTGCGGTGGTTTGTAGTGGGATGATGTGTGCTCGTGGGGTTCGTTAATGAAACTGCTCAACCCAAATCTGAACCTTCCAAAATGGATGGGAAGTTCCTGGTGGCCGGCAGTGTAGCCCCTGTACTGCCAGTGTAGCTGATGACATCTTCCAGCAAACGCACGTTCGCCAGCCCTGTTCACTGTATCCCTGGCTCAAGAGAAGTCCGTCCTCTTTTGAGTTGAAATTTGGGGCCACATGTGAAATCGACGTAGAAACAATTATTTGTCCCAGTTTAGAATATTTACAATGAAATGTGTCTCAAATGTCATTTGGCGTTTTCCTCCGAAAGTTTGCGGGAGAAAACAAACAACAATTCAGACCTTGCTCAATCCAACTGGGTGGGTTCAGTCTGCAACCTTTCGCAGGCCGTGGGGCTTCGAGTGGTTTTTTGCGATGTAACCGGAGGTTTTCAGCGACGGTGAGCTGCTGAGATTGTTCTTCGCGACTACTACGACCAACAACAACAACTAATAATAATAACAATAATAACAATTCACCACCACCACCACCACCACTGCCTCACACAAGGCGGGTGGCGGAAGTTGCCAAGAGAAAAGCTCTACTCTAGTCCACTCTACTCGATGGTGGAACTCATAACTGAATCGATCCTTTGTGGCCGCCACAGTTGCAAACACACATGCATGATCTGATGCGAAACAAAAAACTGTGCAGCCCCAGTTAGAGGCGCCCCCTTCAAGGGTTGAGCAAGTCTCGAGTTTGTCTGAAACCGACATGTCACTCTTTGAGAAAACCGGGGTGGCCGCCCAAACGGCCCATCCCAGGCCCGCGGGGCCCGCACTCCAAGCCCGAATAGCGATAGGGCACGTCGGCACAGTCCTCCAAGAGGGCTTGACATCGATCGTTACTAGGAGCAAGGACGCTACTAGGGGCTCCTGTCCTTACTACTAGGAACAAGAAGCTACTAGGAACAAAGGACATCGCTACTAGAAGCAAGAAGCCACTAGTAGCAAGAGATTCCCGAAGACTCACATAGAAACTTTACCAATACTTTTTTTCTGCACGAAGGCCAGTGTCTATGTGGCACATCAGCTTTGACCACAAATCTTAAAAGGAAGATCCTCTTCCACACCTTGCATGGCAAACCATCCGTTTTTTCAGTGACAACCCAAAGAGCACCAGAGGAATCCTCGCTTATGTTCAGTAGGTCTCAGCGTCGGGGGAAGTCCCCTCAGTTCCTTTGGGTATCCTGCGGGGTGGTTTTGAAACTACTTATAAGGGTACACAGCCCTTAAGATGCCTGGCTCATGCCCGACGACCCAGTGTTGTAGCACTGTGCATCTTTCAAAGCATTCTGCTTGCTGAGAAGCAGAAGAATGGGGGAGTGCGTAAGGGTGCACAGCCCTTAAGGTGCACGCGTCATGCCACCAGAGGCAGTCTGAAACGTAGAGACGAAGCAAGGTTATGAGTTATGAGCAAAAGGAACCTCCAAGCTAATAGGGTTCCTTTTACTCCTAATGAGCATGGAAGTGGATGGCATGGCCCCTTGGATGACCCTGAAGTTCTCGACCAACAGGTGGCTTTAACTCCACTTCAATTTCAGGGAGCGCTACTAGTAGCAAGAAGGTACGCACGGTGGAGGCCATCGCTACTAGGTTGGAGCCCATTTCTACTAGGAACACGGTTCGCTACTAGGAGCAAGAAGCTCCGAACGGAACCAAGGGCATCGCGTCTCGAGTCCGGAGCGATCGGACGCGAGGGGAGCTCGAGGGGCTCCTGGCCAAAACTACGAACGGAACAAGAGGACGCGAACCGAACGTGATAAGGGAGCATTCTTACTAATTCTAATTTAATTCTAAAAGCTTCTTGTTACTAGTAGCGAATAAGGGTTGAGAATCCCGCGGGCCCCAACAAAAGGCCCCCCCGGTCTGGTGCGCGAGACCTCGACCCCTGTGACCTCGACCCCTGTTGAGAGCGGAGGAGCTTCAAGGGATCCAAAAGGTGTTGAAGACATGCTTCAAACAAGTTCTGTAGACCAGCTTCAAGTTTCGATACAGCTGTTGATGCCTTTTCAGTTTAACGCCTGATTGTGTAAGTTTGACCAGTTTAAGATTGTTTCAGCTGTCCGACATAATCATGTTTTAAGTTTGTGCCCTTGTGAGAAACATCGGTAGATGACAGAGATGGGAACAAACATGGAACAACCTCTATGACACCGAAAATCATTCCTACCACTCAAAAAGCGTCTGCCTGGAACTCTGGAATTCATGGCTTACGTGTTCTCGCGCGCGGGTTTCTTTGCCAAGTTTGTAGATCCTCGACCTCGACCGGCCTACAGTCAACCACCGCCCTCGACCGCTGCAAGTCCTCCGAGACATACCAGATCACCTCCCTGGGAACCCCAGGCAGCTGAATCCAATCGCCCTGGCAAACTGCTGAGCTGGTCACAGGTGACAGACTGAGGACCTTGAAGGGGGGTCAATTGATTTGCAAACCCAAGGGGGGTCAGTTGCAATTGCTTTGAGAGCTTATGACTACCAGATAGCTCAAAGTCATATGAGGGTATCCGCTTGCTGGTCAAACCGCTTGTGTTGGCTGAGCTACGCTTGTCCGCCAACAAAATGGCAATCCCCCGCGGAGCCATGCTCTTCCAAAATTAATTGACCAGGCGATTTGTAGCTCTTTAATTGACAAGAAATCGCAACGAGAAAAACAGGGCAAAAGCTTCAGGTCCCCGATCACCAACATGATGAATTTCTAGACCCAAATTCTTGATGTTGTATTCTTTTTCCACAGAAACGTCGTTCATCATGTACCACAAAGCAAACAGCGCAGTTTCCAAAGGAACTCCCAGCATCTCGGACACGTCTCGGACCAGGTTCCTCCCTCGGGGCCTAGAAGCTCTGCTTGGGGGGAAAGAAACCATCGCTACCCTCTTCGCCCCCTGAGTTGGGCCCTCTACATCCAATTCCGCCTGCTCCGTGAGAGTCTTCATCCAGCGGCGGCATGTCTCCTTGGGAAAAGCGCCCAAGTTCACCTCGGGGAAGCAATGTGGCAACGGCATGGGACGTGAAACACTATCTGTGGATACTGAATCACCTAACAACAAATGGGAAAACATGACAAGCGACCCCCGCAAACCCCGATCTCTCATACTGGAATTGTTTGACACAGATTGTTTCATGGCGATGAAGAGTATAGGTGCCCGGAGAATGTGCGGGCCAATGGCGAAGAGCGTAGCCAAGAATCCCCAATCCAACACACCAAGTCTCCTGGCGGTTAAGCAACAAAAACTTTCCGACAGGAATATACCCCATTCAAAAAATTGTGAATTGTATGTCTTACTCAGTCCACAGATGCCCGAAACAACAAAAAGGCCATGCGTGTGAGTGCACGGCGGTTCTTTTTGGTTGCTTGGGCATAAAACACGATGAAGGCCGCAGAGGAAGCCGGACAATTTTTCACATTTAATCTTTGTTTTAGCTGTTGTTCTTTGACTAGAGCTCCAAAGGTGAAGCTAGCATAGCGCACACCTCCTAGGAACTTCTTTGGCTTCCTGTACCGGAAACACAGCACGCCCTTTCACTACGCAATCCGCGCGCCCAACGCAACGACATCTCCACCACCTCCCCCCCAGAATTTATCCTTCAAGTAGACTCTGGAGTGCGCTCGACAACGAATGCAATTGTGACCGCGGCCGACGCAGTCGCGTGGTGGAGACTGTAAACCCAAGTGGAGTTTAGATTGTTGCAAAGGTTAATTCGTTCAGCAAGGGGAAAAATTGGATGGTTCCTTTCCTAACTGTTGAAGGAATGTGCGGATTCATGGTGAGATTGCACGTTGTTCTACACCTCCTCACAGAAGCTATTCCAGCTCGTTGGTGAGCCACCCCACACTCACTGACCCACATTGGGGATCAGCTTTTTGTGAATTTGACCATCCCAGATTCAGCGGCATTGGAGGTGATGGCGCCTTTCAGGGTTGTTGCAGCTCGTCGAGTTGGTGAACTTGACCATCCCAGGCTCAGTGGCCCACATTGGGGATGGTGCCTTTTAGGGTTGCAGCTCGTTGGGGAGTTTGACCATCCAGGCTCAGACTTTGACCCATTGACCCATTGCGGGAAATACAAGACTCGTGACGGTGCCCTTGCCTTTAGATGAAAGTAGAACATATTCATCCTGCAGAAAACCACAGGGCTGCAAGTACGCATAGCGGCTACTTGGCGAGAACGGGCCCTCTGGGAGCATTGCTCGGAAGAAAGCGTCCGTTCCCTCCCCATGCACCCCAGCCAACCGAGCAGTTGGCGCCGGCGGAACACTCGGCGGCCATCAAACAAGACTTGCGCCAGCAAGGTGGGGCTCGCCGGACGTGACCGCATGCACTTAAAAAATCAGCAGCCCTGAACAAAGCGCGCACGCTACGGCCGCTATCTCCTTAGGTCGAAGACGTGTCGGGATAGAAAGAAAAGAAATACTCAGTCTCATGATGAAAAAGGACATATCAAGGGAGGACTTGTTCAACGTTTTCAAGGATTGAATAGCGTAATGAGATGGGGAAAACTCTTTCCTGTGCACTTCCCAGTAGAATTGACACTTCAACATTCAAATCAAGTTGCCCCCAACTATCGAGTTTTTGCAAGTTCTTACATGGTCTATTACCCCACAAGCTCCTTGTCAAACTTCGGCTTTCAGGCTCGTGTGCTTTCAGCAATGCTCTCAAAGCTGAGTAGAACTCCTTTGGAGTTGCAGGCATCACAGACTTCTAAAAAACAAACTGAAAGATTATGTCTTTCAATGCCGGGTCAAACTTTCTGTGACCTTTGGCCTTTACACTGACGGGAAATGTGTGTCCCAGGGCCCAGGAATCGTTCAATTCCAGCCATGAAGAAACAAGGTACATCCCCTGACACATACGCATGAAAAGAATCACGAGGAAACTAGAAGCGTTGAATGGCATTGAAGGACCCTTTGTAAATACTTTTCCGGGGAATACACCGTGATTAAGAACATATCCTGCATCCACAACGGCCCGTTTTTATCCCAGCCCCACCCCGCCCACCCCCCAGAACCCGCGTTTATCACACAAAAATAAAGATCGATGACATGTCTGAAAAAGATTAAAAAGACCACGGCCCGTTATGGGCGGTGTTCCAACTACCAAGGTTTCAGGGTCGTTGCTTGCAGTAGTGAGCATATGCTCCTCGGGGCCCATCATTCCACGACACGTCCACCAGTCCGGGAGCGGCACCCAGAATGGCTTGCGGCTGCAAACTCAATAGGATAGTTATCGCTAACGACTGACGCGGTCCCAATCTCCCACAACCGGGCCTTTGCTGGAGTGGCTTGGCCAACATCCGCTGCAGGCCCGCAGTGGCACCAGCGTCCCACGCACATCCCTTTAACTCAGTGCGCTTGCGGACGATGTTGTTCACAGCCGCCCGCAACCGCCCCGCCGTTAAAGGTAAGCGGGAGGCGTGCATACTCCGCGCGCTTTGCCCTGATCAACGCATACATTTGGTTGAGAACAGATGCGACAAAAATCTTCCGCCCTCTTCTTTTGTGGCTTGTTGGCCTGCCAGCTCCGCGCCGTCTCCAGCGTCGAGCGGGCCACCGGCTCATCAGCGTCAACGACTCGGCGTTTTTTCTGCGCTTAATCTGGTAGATGTCTGTTCAAAGCTTAGTTGAAAGGATATGGGATCAGTCATACGACAAAATCCTCTTCCCTGTCAACATATCTGCTGCCAGGGTAGAGCTCTTATGGCCATAAACCGGCGGCTCCTCGCGACGCGTCGGCAAGCTTTTGTGACGCCCATCCCCGAAAAAGCGACCAAGTCAGTGTCAACACTCTCACGGCCACATTATTTCAGTCCTCAGGACGGGGCAGCGCCGCTGCCGCTGGAGCCTCCAAGGCAGGCTGCTCGAAGGCCCCATGCCTAAGAAGCAGCATGGTCTCCTTAGGAGACCACATGGCCTTGAAGGTTTCACGGCACTCCTCCATTGCCCTTCTACAATCAGAGGAAGGTCGGAACTTGGACAGAAAAAGGCTTGCTGCGTTGACAAGTTCAATCCCACTCGCGTCTCGGCGAGAAAAGACCCGTCAGAAGAGTGCCAGGCCCTGAACATGGCCTCATCAAACAGGTGGTATATATATATATATAAGTTAGAAACATCCACCAAACTTCCTTATTACTGTTTTGTTGTTGGTTGTTGATGATCATGTACAGAAGGTCCCAATTATTGGTGTGTGATCTTGGGCGATTTTCTCACTCGGAGGCGCCCATCGGGCATTAGAACCCAATGAGTTGTTCCCGTTGCTTTTCGCAACATGCAGAAACCCAAGCCCTGTCTGTGTTCGAACATCGTCCAAGAGGCAGAGTCCCAACCTTCCGACTCATTTGCCACCCAGTCCTGGAGTTTGGACTCCAGTCCTGGCACCCGTCGGCCAGTCCTTTCCCTTCACTGTGGCCCTGGCACCGGCAAAGCTCCTCCGCTGCTCATCCTGAAGTCGAGGAAGGGTCGGATGGCAGGAGGAACCGTCGAAGCCTGCCAGCTACAAAGAGGGATGGAGAAGACTTGCATCACACGGGGCTTTCCATGTTTTGTTTCAAGAAGTCTTCCAACGACCACAGGCAAGGTGTGGGAAATCTGGCGAAAACTTTTGGCCCTGGGCAATCAACTTACTTACTTTGACTCACTAAGCAAAGAAAGAAAGGGCATCGCTACTAGTAGCTTCTTGTTACTAGTAGCAAATTAGCTACTAATAGCGATGCACTCAGCTACTAGTGCAAGTAGGGTGGACAAAAGGAACAAGTGGCAGCTCATGGCTCCTACGTCCCAACCGCTCCGCAGACCGTCCACCGACGCATGCATCCAGAGATCCGACCACAAACCGCTCTCCAAAGAACCAAGTACTACTCGACGCCGCCTTAAGTAGAATCCCACAGAATAATCCTTATCACCCGCTCGAAGAACCAGAAAACCACGAAGAAATTCTCACTTAGCCAAACCGCCAAACCCCAACACTCCATGAGTAGGCCGACCCGCCTGCACGGGGTATTGCCAGGTCCAAGGCACAGGCGACCTGAAAGCAACAAAAACGACATGTGTTCCACCTGAAACCGTGGTGACTGTGGTGTTTCCAGGGGGTCGAACCCAAAACGAAGGCTCGGAAGCTGCCTGCTCGAACTCGGCTGCGCGGTGCGCGACCGGAGCGAGGCATGGGTCGCACCGTGAGAAGTGCGCTACCGACTTCATTGCCACCCAGACCGCCCCCAAGAGGTTTCTTGGGCGAAAAAAGAGGCTTACAAAGAAAGGACCAATCCTGCGTGCGCTCAGTGTGAAAGCACACACACCTGGAGTGGTACCAAGAACAGCACTCGTTGGAAATGCATCTCCAAGGCCATCCTCCATCCTCCAGGCCTTGCCACCTCCGGGCCTCCGGGCATCTCACCGATGAGCTGCAAAGGCACCTGGCGCAGCGACGCGGGGTGCGACGGGGGGGGGAGAAGAAAGAAGAGATTAAAACCTATACTAGCTTCTTGCTATGATGGCCTCCAACCTACTAGCGATGGCCTCCAACCTAGTAGCGATTCCAAGAAATATGACCTGCCAAGTGCCTGGTGATCGTGTCTAAAGTTTCCAAAGTACTTCAGTTTCTTGACTGAAACGAGATCAGCAGCTAAAAAGCCCAGGATGCACCCAAAACATGAAGCGAGAACAAAAGAAACGACTCAAGAGTTGCTGGATGGGAAATGATTGTGCATGGGGCCCGCCCAGGAATCCCCATTCGGCCCTTGTGAGACCAGCCATCTTCGAAAAATAATGGAAGAAAGATGAAGAAAAGCTCCAACTCGACAAAGGGTTTCTCAGAATTGAAGACCCTCACCTGTCGAAAGAAGAAACAACTGGGCGATGAGGCTTCCTTATTTGACTGTCGAGACGTACCTCAAGCAACTCCAAAAAAAGGCGGACCAATGGACCCGTTGGACCAGGTGACCCAAATCCGTGACGCCGACGCCTCAGCCCTGGAGGCCTCCTGGAAGCTTCGCGACCTCACGAGGTCGGTCCCCGACGTAGAGCGACCGAGACCGGACGAAGTGACCGCCTGGAGGGTGGTGTCGGAACCCGGCGAGGGCGGTTGGGGTCTGTAACTAGGGAGATGGTCCCTTTGGTTCGGGACATCGACCGCAAAGACATCGACCTGCTGGAGGGTTTCCCTCTTGAATCCACACCCGGAACAAAGCAGTGCACCCGAAAGAAAGACCAAAACCCTTCTGAGCAACCCTGCAGTCTTACACCACCACCAAAAACCCATCACTATTCATACTCGCCTACTCGCCCGTCTTAAAGCAAGAACTGCAAGTAGCACACAGGAACTTCATCGATGAGGATTCTCCACTGCGCTCCTCCCATCAGGAAACGCCATTTCACCGCACTTTGCAATTTGCCCTTGCCGGGTTCTGGTCAGTTCCAGCCTCAAGTAACTGCACAACCTCAGAGAGACAGTAGCCTTTCTCACCAACAGACAGTTGCCGCATCTTTGTGAGCTCCAGCCTCCAGCAACAACCGCACAGCTTCCAAGTGACCATACAGAGCTGTGCCATGAATAGGTGCATTGAGTGCATTGTTGCTGTTTCTCCCTTTCCGATTCGGATCCTGTGGCTTCTGGAGCAAACGTTCGAGTTCGCACACCCTATTCTCCTCACATGCACGCAACAGTTCCTCCTCCACTATCTCGTGGGGGGCACAAAAACTCAAGATTACCAACTGCACACGTGGTAGAGGACATAACGGCATGTCATCTTGCAATTCACCAATTTCGTCAGTCAGGAGTCTTTGTCGAAACCTTGAGCATCCAACCTGGGCTTGCTTCAGATCACGAACAGTCCTTCCGCTTTCCACCATACAACGCACTTCATCCTCCTCAAGCTGAGCTACTATGGTGCCGGACACAGCCGTCACCTGCATCTCTGAGAATTGGAACTTTGGAGGTGTGGCTTGGAATTGAGCCGCTGTGAAAACTGCCGAGAAAACGATGTCGAGCAAAGCCACGCCATCTTCCACCACGAGGAGCCATCACCCATACGCATCCCCCTCAACTTCAGAGAGAACCAGCTCTGCAAACCGTTTTTCCCGCTCAAACCGATCACTCTGATCACTCAACAAAATGAGGAAAACACGTGGTTCCTATCATGCTTCCAGCACCACCGCTCCGGCATCTTGGTTGAGTGCGCCTGGATCGGAGGATCTCTTCAGCTGCTCCTGCCAGGCAAATGAAGTGTTGAGAGGCTCGGATGCATTGAGAAACCAAATCGAATGTGACATGCGATTCATCGAGAAGTGAACCAGTCTCAGTGTTTACATTGGTCTAACAGCCCAAAGGCTCGGAAATCACCCGTCCACTCCATCCCTTCCCATTCGTTTCGTTCGGAACAGCTGGGGAGAGGAAAGCACTGATTGGAGTAGCTGGGCTTTGTGTGTTCTCTAAGAATGCTGCGAGTTGGACACGATGCACACATTTTCTATCCTGGGTAGCTGTATCCCATTCCCGCCGACTACCTGTGATCAGAGATGGCCTATATATAAAAATATACCAAATCAATGATGCTTGCAGCTTTAAAATGGGTAAAGGCAGTGAGGACGCAGTCTTAAGTCACATCTCTTTGCGTCCACGGTCGCACCGTTGTCCCGTCCGTCTCACACGGTCGCGCCGTATCACACGCTCCCCAATCACGGCACTCGGCCTCCATCCAACGGTACCAACGAGTGCCAGTGGAGGACCATGGACCGTACAAGCCGGATCAAGGGCTGTCTTGAAGCAACACCAAAAGTGGAAGAACAAAGAAAAAACATCAGGAAACCAATAGAAACCAATAGAAACCAGGAAATCAGGAAAGCCGCCTTTTCCCGAAAAAGGACCCACCTGACTTCCGGTGTTCTCCGGTTTTCAAAACCGCCGCTTCCTCTCGGCTTGGTTCGGTCCCGTTTTGGGCCTCCTCGGTCCAAGCGTTGGGCGACCACTTCCGCTCGCTCGCCCCGGCGGTTCTTCTGGTCCTCCGGTTCAAGCCAGGAAGGCCAAGAAGGAGTGGAACGGGAGGGCCAAGAAGGAGTGGTACTCTTTCTTGTGGGAATCGACACGTGTTTCGCAGTCCGCCCACGAAGCCTTGCAAAAAGCGCCCAGTTGGCGCTTGGGTGGCTGCCCTTTTCTGGGTGTTTTGGGGCGGTTCACCCACTGAATCTCAGAGAAGTGTGCAAAACGTCCAAAACTTTCGATGGTCCATCACGTGTTTCTGAGAGGCAAGAACCCCGGGGTCGTTTTTCAGCTCTGTGGACCAACACAGCATGGTGGTCCACGAAACCAGTTGAGATGGTGTTCACTGGTGGGAGTCCAGGTCAACCGGTGTATGATATCTCCATTGTTCCAGTCAACCATTGTATGGAACATTGACCTCCATGGTCAATGCCTCACGCTGTTGGAAACACATGGAGGATGGGTCAAAACCTGCTCCATGGGACGGTTTAGGTTGACCATGTCCAGTGCCATGACCCACAGCCACGGTTCCCCAGCTCAAGTTCTTGTTTCTAGCAATGCCAGGAGCCTACGTTCGTAGTATTCTTGTTACGTGTCGTAGTAATGCCCTCATTGTTCCTAGTAGCAATGCGTAGTTCTCATGTGTCTTCGACAGCCAACGTCACTCCGTCACGCCGAGTCGCTACGACTTGCCAGCCGCTCTGCAGCAACAAGGAGACCACCTGCATGCACCGGGCCATCAATAACTCATAATCTTAAATGCCCTTTAAAAAGTAACTAAAGATATATATAAATAGAGTAAATTAACAACAAACGTGTTTTAAAACAATGATTCAAGTAGGATTGGTACCCTGCAAATCTGTTGAGATGTATACCATTGTATACCCATTCTTTGGGGGGCGTTCTTTTCTGGGCCTGCAAAAGAATCCGGCTGAACGCTCACAAGGGAACAATCAGTAGGATGCAATGTGAGATTCTCTTCAGTGTGGGTCAGCACCACGAGCACTTGGAGATTTGGATCCAGTACGGGCCAACCCTGCTGGTGAAATGAATCCTGGTTCAGGTCGGCTCACCAAAGCTCACCAGCTAAGCTGAAAAACTTCTGACTGATCAATGCTAGCATCTAAAAAGATCAACCATGATCAACCTAATCACATCAATGACCATGAACCGCGCCAATCAACATACTACATCACATTTAAAAAAAAGGAATCGACCCATCTCACGGCTCCGGTCACGGCTTGCCATGCTTTGGGCGGAGTGCCGGCGCAGCGGCTCTTTTTTCAAACCATGGAAGGTTCGCACTCTGGCCGCACCACAATCTCCACATCAGAAAGGTCCTCCTCTTCATCCACCAGGTAGGTGTCCTGGTAGCACCAAAACTGGCGAAAAGTAGTGGAAAGAATTGAAAAAAAAAAGCTTGGAAGAGTTGCTTGAGTTGCGATGCGATGCTCATCTGAATCTTCCAGAGGTCTTGCCGTTAACCAACAAGTGTCTACATCTTCGGCCACAGGGCTTGCCGTTCTGCACTTAGAGAACTCAAAACTCCAGTCCTCCACCTCCTCTCCGTGCGGGTTCACCGGGCGCGGCATCTGCCGATGGCTCACCATCACGTCCAGCAATTGCCTGACGGACGACTTCGCTCTTCGTCTGACGGACGACGGACTCACGAAGCTCGCGTCTGCTTTCGCACGCGCAGGGCTCACGTGAACGGCCTGTCGTTCACGGAGACGGACGCGCAGGGCGTGAACGGCATCGGTCGCAGAACGCGTCGAGACGCGTCGATCGAATCTGGGTCCAGTGGCACGACTCGATCCTCTGCATCGATGGCGTCTGCATCTTCCTCAGTCGCGAACCCGTTTGGCGCTCCAAGTAGTTGCCTTCTTAGAAGGTTTTTGGGAAGGGTTTAGAGGGTCCAAAGACCGAGGAGGTACGTACGACTGGAGGGTGTTTTTTTGTAAAAAAAGATACACAGCGATACAGCGCTTCATTTCACCGGTTCAAAACTCCTGAAGCTTCGCTTCACCACCTGCCGCCACAGGAAGCGGAAGAACTCATCTCATCCTGTTTTGCCGCGTGGCGTTCACTACGAAGGTTCGTTCATCCTCCTGGCAGGGGCAGATGTGGTAGGGCAAGACTTGCGGAGCTCTGGCGGTCTGGGTATGTCTGGGTATGTCTGGGTGTGTCTGGCTTGATGTTTGCATACGGCTGCATCAGGACCTTTCATCTTCGACCTTGCAGTGACTCGGTTGAAACCATGTGCTCCTCCCAAGTACACAAGGGCTGCAGCCGCCCTTTCTCGTCCACGACGGCCAAGCCCAGAGAGGTCGATTCTGGACCATCACGCCTGGGATGCGGAAGAGGATGCCGGTCCAGGAGCTCAGTCCAAACAAAGATGTTGGACGTCCCATCAGATGTCCAATTTGGTGGGGAAATGGTCGCTCTGTACAGATCAACGATTGGCGAGGAGTATTCCTGCACCAGCTCAAAGAGAGGGTGTTCCACTTTTTAATATTCACAGTGTAGTTCCCCCATCAACAGCAGAAACATATCCATCAACCAATGTGAGTAGACTTCGCTTGAAGTAGATTCCATCTGAGCTCTACACGCAGCACACGAGGAGTCTGAACAGCAGTGTGCGTGCCTTCCCTCAACGAACATGGAAGCAGGAAAAAAGAACTGCTTGTACAGCACAACAGTCTTCCAACCAGCCATTTTATCTATCTACCGCTTACCATCTGTCTTGAACAGGTCCCAAATCAACTCAAATCCACTCATCAGACTCATCAGTCAATGTCAATCAGTCAAGCTCCGAAGTCGTATCTGTTGTCAATCCAAGTCACTGGTACTTCACCACCCAGCCCTCCACCAGGTTCTTCGGCACGCAGCCGCACACGACTCGAGGTCGGGTGGAACCTGAAGCCACAAGTCACACGGAGTCCCCAGTAACTGGTCGTCAGTGTCGTGTCGTGGATGTGCCTCTTGAACACGCGCGTTCAAGTGCTTGACAGGGGTGTCCAGAAATCCCAAAGTCCTAAAGCCATCGAAAGCCTGCCACACGGATGACTTGTCAGCCTTGGCCGAGCTCCGGATCGGAATCGTGGCGCCTCGGCGCAAAGCCACCAGCGACATCCAGCTGATCACGGGCATCGTCCAATCTGGACGGCCTCCTTTCGGCAGGAGCGGAGCTTGAAAAGCAGGGTGTTTCAGTTGGGATTCACTAGCCGAGCGATTTGGGCACTGAACACCACACCATTCCTTTCATTTTCAAGGCTGATGAAGTGATGAAGGAGTCCAAGCAGACCATCCAACAGATCAAACAAGCCGAGCGTTTTGAAGAGTGCCAGCCCTGGGCACAGTCCCAAAAGCCTCCAAACGCTCAATCTGGTCCAGCTGCCCTTTTGCTCAAACTTGCATGACAGTGAATTGATGTGAATTTGTGCATTATAAACATTTATAAACTATATATATTGTTCTGCTTCTGCGTCATCATCCACATAAAGGACCTATCAGGTTGTTTGGTCATTGTCCCCCTTTTTGTCAGACGAGTCCAATGAGGCCACACCAGCGTGGGTAGGTACGTCCCGAAGTGTGCCCCGACCAGATCAACACCGATCCAAAAGAAGCAAGTGCATCGCTACGAACGTAACAAGGGCATTACTACTAGTAGCTAGGGCATCGCTACCTGTAGCTTCCTGCTACTTATAGTGGCCTCCAACCTACTAGCGATGGCCTCCACCCTAGTAGCGATGGCCTCCACCTAATAGCAATGCCTCCAACCTAGTAGCTTCTTGCTACTAGTAATGCCCTGGGTACTAGTAGCAATGCTCTCGTTACTCTAAAACTTCGCACTTGATCTGATCATCTATCATGCAAGTAGACAATGGCCCACTCCAAAACGATCTTCCCTTACGAACATAGCGTTCTCCACGTTCACGTTTGCTAGAGAGAGAGGATGATAGAGGCTAAAAGGGTGGAAAAGCAAAAACGGTGAACCTCCACCTTTTCTCTCTGTAGACTCTTGATCAATAGAACCTCCCCCAGACATGGATTGGAAAAAGTCTTACTCATCAAGAATCTACAGCAATTACCCCCCCTTTTTGCCTCGTCGGAGCCGACGGCTGGTCCCACAAACGCCCTCAGCCGCCCGCAGACCGAGGAAGCTCGTCTTCGGCGAGGCCTGGCGTTTTCGGCGAGGGGAAGCTCGTGGGGGGGTGGAATTGGGTGGTCGCCAAGACTCTTGATCAAAGGTCCTTTCCCATCCGCCCAAGAGAAAATGTCAGCAGAAAGCGTCCAAACCGCTTCCAGCGCGACTCGTGCTCAATGATCTTGGTCAAACTCTCCGCAAAGACCAGAGGGTTCCGTCGATTCCGGCCGGGAGGGTAACTAGAAGCTACTAGGTAGAGGCCATCGCTACTAGTAGCTCCTGGCATTACTACAGGGAACAAGAAGCTCCGAACGTAACAAGACGGGCATCGCGACCGACTCGTCCGGAGCGATCGGACGCGAAGCGAACATGTCTTCAGACTGTCTCCGCCAACACGGCCGCATCGTCCGGCCACGGTCCTTCGACCTCCCCGGCGGCCTCCCACGGTGCTCGCGGTGGAAGAAGCTCCAGGCTCGTGGCTCCGGCGATGAGGCGGCCCGGCATGGATTCTCCGTGAGGGAATGCTTCGACGCGAATTCTTCATATTCCTGGTCCTACCTATGGTAGCCTCCGGTTTTTCCTTGCGTCGGACTCATCTTCTGAAACACAGGCGAAAAGCAAGCTACTAGCTGCTAGCTACAACCCCAAAGCTTCGGTGGTCAGGAGCCCAATGTGTCCGTCAGCCTGTTTGCTGACGAACTGGAAAACAAGACACGAACAAGGACCTAAGACGGCCCTTGTTCGACGACATGGGGCCAAAGGGGGCGTCTTTCTGCGGGTCGAAACAGAATACAATGAAAGGATCGTCCTTCTCGGGCTCACAAATGAGAGGATTCTCACAACCTCGCGGACTTGAAAGGGTCCCCAAGTCTACAGCTGAGCTACAGCTGAGCTGTACTCCAACGGATGCGCTACTTGAGCTCTGCGAAGGCTGTTGGTCATAGGACTCTTGTATCATCTCACTCCTGGTGTTTCACAAATCTCGTATTTTTTCACTAAAAATTGATCACTTGTAGTGGTAACTCTAGGTCACAAGGTCTGCAAGGTCGCCACTATGGTCTCTCAACGTCACGCTCGTTGGAGGTGCCGCTTCGCCCTTCTTGCGGTGAAGAGGCTGCGAAGGGCGGTCCACTTGGTGAAGCTAGCTGCAGCTAGCAGAGTCCTGTCCGGCCACCTTTACTCATGGATACTCATGGCATTCTGTATTTGACTTGGATTTTAGCTTGTAAGATGAGGAGACCAAGTTGCAAGTCCTGTCCGGTCAAGGAACACGGAAAGGCGTTTGGTGAGGGTCCGCCGACGACCTATTGACTTGCTTGCTTGCTTACTCACTAGATGCCTCCATGATGCCACTGGTGTTTGCGCTGGCAGTCAGTCCGGGCAAACCCATGGAATGCCACAATAATAACATCCTTCCAGATGCAAAACAACAGATGGGACGACTGGCCACTCATCAATTGGATCAACACACATCCTGCTGATGAATCTGTGTTTGGAACATTAACAATTTGCCTCTGGCCGGCCTATCCTGAAGACTGACATGGTCCTTGCCAAAACTGACCTACGGCCTACAGCCTAACCTACATATACATATGGGAATCCTTTGAGGCACCGCTGGGGTGTCAATTCCGCTCACCAACCATCTACCCTCCCTTTTTGGGGGGCCATGCAAGACCCTCCAGACCCTCCAGGCGACCCTCCTCACCTCCTCCGCCTGCTCACGCCGTGCCGCCGCGCGGGCGGTCTCGCCCGCCGCCAGGTGGAAGAGCGTGTTGTCTGAGAGCGACCCGGAGAGAACGGAGCGACCCGACCGCGGATCCTGGGAGCTATTAGCTCGGATGGAGTTCGAAGTTCGAGCTTGAAGAAAAGAGGTGGAGAGAGAGGCCCCCAAAAGGTTTGAAGATGTTTGACAGCTGAGACTTTTTGGGTCCACCTCAAGATGACGAGCGTCGACACCGGCTGGATTTGCTGAGGCCACGCACCCTCTTTGTCCGTCAAGGCCTGAAAAGGGCCGAGGCTGACCCACATAGTGGTCCCAAAATGGATAGAAAGGGTTTCGGTTTCGAATACATTTGTAGTGGGAATCTACTCTTCTATCTATTTGGGAGTCTATACACAGCTCGACCTTCTGTGGACAGCCCCACAAGGACCAAGAATGGAGGGAGACCCACAACGAACCTCGACATCCTCGCGGACCCGGACCGGGTGACGCATATTTAAATGATGCAAAAAAAGAAAGCGACTAGGAGCAAGGTGCCACGCTACTAGTAACTAAGTGCCTTACTAGTAGTAACAAGAAGCTAGTAGAAACAAGGGCCTTACTAGTAGTAACAAGTTCACCGTGATGTGATGTTAAAATTGAAGTTGAACACAAACAGTACAAGAAAATTGCATCGCTACTTTCGTAGCTTCTTGTTACTAGTAGCCTCTAGCTACTAGTAGCTAGAGGCACTTGTTCCTAGTAGCGATGCACCTTGTTTCTAGCAGCTTTATATTATCCTCTACAAACTGGATCAAAATGCTGGTTATCTTGGTTCATTCCCCGCCCGTTTCGGCCGGCTTGTTCGTAGCCCGCATGCAGCCCGGCCACAGCACCCGCTGGCCAGCGTCGCAACAGCCGGCGGACCTCATCGACCTGGAGGCAAGTCACACAAGCAAGGTATTAAATGCCTAGCCGCAGTCGTAGAAAAGCTGCGTTGGGCTTGAGCGACCTGTTCTAAAGTTGTTGTTGCATGTTGTTGCCGTTTTCTGAAGGAGGAGGCTCCTTCAGGTACACATCACATCCAGATCCTCCTCATCCAGTACCAGCCGAATCCAGATTCGGATGGAAAGCACATGGTCAGGAGGTTCTAGAAACCACACGAGAAGGACGGTGCTGGATCAAGACACATCGCAAGACGTTCCAATGTACTATGCCTCACACCCGTAACTTGCTGATGAATCTCAGCCCAACCATTCAGGTCAGTCCATCTGTCTCTCCTCCCTTCGAAGGAGGGGTCTAACTGGGGGATGTCCCCCTGAAGCAGATCCAACCGTTCAAAACGGTGCCAATGCGCCTCGAAGTGCTTCACTGCCCAGGCCAACTGCTCTGCCTGGCCGACAGGTCGACCTGCAAAGATGTTTATTCAGACAATCTAAGTAAATATGCCGAACAGTGGACCACACTACCCACGAGTATAACATATTCACCAAACAGGTCTTACCTTACCATACTCCATGTAGTCACCCAATACATATTTACGCTGACCCTTTAGACCACCCCAATGTAGGTAAATATGCCAGTCCCAGACAGGGTCGTGTCTGGGTTATGCAACGTACTTGAGTTTGGCAGAGGTGTTCAGACTTCCTCTGCCAAGTGCATGCGCTTACCTGCAGGGTAGTCCAATTCCAGCCAGTGCTGGCTTGAGCAGCTGCTTGGATTGCTGCGGATGGTTATTGACCACTCCAACCACAGCTCGGCCATGCTCAGCCGTGCCTGAGCACCGCCAGGCCGCAAAGCGGAGAAGCGGCCCTCGTAGCGTGGCGGGGGCACCTCAGTAGGGGCGTGTGTCAGAGACTCAAGGAACTTGTAGAGCCAAAGGTGGGAAACATGCGTATGTTCAGGGCTTGTTGCACCCTCACCGAGGAAACCCTTATAACTTATAACCACTTCTCACGCGGCTTGCTGTGTCACCGGGCAAGAGCACCGTCGAAAGAAGTTCTTAGACCCCCTCACAAAGCCAAAACACTGGCAAGGTGGAAGATGTTCTGCTTCAGGTTAATGGTTGATAATGCAAGGTGGAACTCCTGCACCGCCCGTCACACCGTCACGATGATGCACCACCTACAGATTGGAGCTTCGTGGTCGCCCCCTGAGCTTCTCGCGTAAGGAGACTCCTGGCAACAGGAGTAAAGCGGCGTGAAAAACGAGACTCAAACTAGCAGAATTACCCATCTATCGGTTCATTGCCCAATGTCTGCAAGAACCTGAAGTTCTTCAGGGTTTGGGGAGAGTGCTTAGTTCTCCCATGCGGGTGGAATTGTCGTGAGCTTTGGGAACGTAGAACTCAAGGAAAAAAGACATCAAACGACCTCAAAAACCGTTCTGAACGAGGTCGTCTCCTCAGTCTGCCAAAAGCGCTGGACTTGACGATCCATTTAAATATGGGTGTAAAAGACCTCGTGCACCCGAAAATCCGTGCAGCAATCTCAGCAGATCGGGCAGTGGATGGTTGGATCTTGACAGGCTATATGTCTATCCGCTGTGGATTCAAAGGATTCAGGAAAAAAATCCAGACATGTCCCACGACCAGAGGGATTCTTCGGTTCCTGTTCGGATTTGCACGTTGGAGCAAGTCTCTCCAACTTCATCTTGACCGGAACTTGTCTTGCGCCAAATGGGTCGATCCGGTCTATCCGAACGGACTCATAAACTTCCTGCCGACTTGCCCAGGTCTGTCTGTTGGCGCCAAACACCCTTTTCACCGCACTGGTGGGCGGAGCTTCACTTCCAGCTTCTTCCAAACGAAGGGCGCAGGGTCCTCACTGAGGCTCCGGAAGCCCAGAGGCTTTTGGGTTCTCATGAAGAATGTCCAGTGAACTCCAACATAGACAGGAAAGTGAGCTACGGACAGTTTATTTGGTAGACAAATCGTGACAAATCCCTCTACTGGATGGTTGTAATCCCCCTAGAACAGCTCAGTTGTGAATCCCATCTGTCTTTCAAACCGTTTTGGACTCGGAGACCAGAGGTGTGTATTATATCATTTGGACTACCTGGACTTTCGGAATTCAGCAGGGGCTGGTGCATGGGCGGATTTCGTGCAAAAAGTAGACATACTATATAATATAAACACACCAGGGTCATCCTGTCTGGGTGTCCAATAGACTACCCTACCTTACAGGCCTCCAGACAGGGCACCCAACTAGGAAGTGCTAGGCATTCGGCCTGTTCCTTCCTTCCCGGCAGTCCAACTTCCTGGTCTCTGTCGTCCAAGACTTGTGCTGACCTCCAAGGGTCAGCAACCTGCCTCACCAATCGATGACGCCCAGCAGGTCAGCGTCGTTGGATTTCAGCTGTTCTGCCAAGCTCCAACAACTCCCCTCCCGTTCCGTGGCAGCCCTCCCCGCACCAGTTGGTCCTGCCCCCAGAACTGAGTGCTCGCAGGAAGGCAAAGTTTTCTATCGCCTCAACGTGAGCAACACCTGGAGGACCTTGTACAGCCTCACGGCGGGGTCATGGTAGACGTTGATATCCATCAAGTTGAGTGCCGGACGGTCCTCTCGTTGCCCGGTCCATGGTGCTTCAGGTCGCTCTCGCTTCGCGTTTGCTGCGCGCCGCTGCGCGTCCGGTCCACCGGACGTCGCGTCGTTCAGGCCCAAGGGGCGATGCAGAGACTCCCGCAGCAGGTTGCCCAGCCTCAGAGTGAAGAAACGAGATCCACCCAGTTTCAGGGCGGTCCCGAACTCCTGAAAGAATGGATCTAATTGACAAATAGATAGAGCCATCGTTCTACAAGGATCTTACATCATTCACCAAACACCATGTACAACCTCCAATCCTTATCCATATCTTCCAATCTTCATTCCATTCCCCTCCACTTGTTGGCCATATATGTATATGGTGTTCACTATATCTTCATACAGGCTACAGACTGTTTCCTACCCAATCCGAACCCAATCCGCCCAACCGTCCACACCGTCTCACGCCGTCCTCCACACCGAGCCGCCCGGAGCCCAGGTGCTCGTGCCCCTCCAGCAACGCCTTGACGCGCTCCGAGACGTCCAGCCTTCGCCCGGGGTCCGACGGGTGGCCGTACCAGGCCGAGAGCACCTGCATCTGGCCTCGGCGTGAAGAATTGACCATCAAAAGGGGCAGGACGTTTTCCTGACTTAAAAAGCCATGTTTTGGTTCATTCAGCTTGCCGTTGCAAAGCCTTGTGACAACAGTGAGACGCCAACATGTCCCACCGGGACATTTTGGCCTGAGTGCGCGTGGAGCCACGAGAAAGAATTTGGAGAACTTGATCGACCCTGCAAGTGAATCAGCTCATCCCCGAGCGTGAAGCTGAGGCGCACCAACTTGGGTTGCCCTCACGATTGCCGCAATCATGATGTCAGGGTGTGAAGCTTGCAGACACCGGGTTTGAAACGCTCTCTGATCTTCTTATCCCACCCAAACATCCTTTGGATCTTCGTCTTGCGCACGGTCAAGAAACCACAGGTGCTCTCATGACTTATAAACCTCTATATATATATGTTTGTGCGCGGTCACCTCTGTTCTCGCATGCGTTCTCCTTTGCGTCTGCTGTCATATGTGTGTTCTCATATGTGCTCTTTGCACAGCTCTCACATGCGTGCTCTCAAAAAAGTGTCCCGCACAAAAAAGAAAGTTGTCTCTTCCATAAGAAGCGTGTCTCACAAAAAAGAGCGTCCCACAAAAAAAAGGGTCCCCCCCCAGACAGGTCTTTGGAGGTGCCATCTGGGACGGCGAAGAGATGCGCATGGATTCCCACTTGTCCTTTTTGGAGTTTCTCTGCGTCGCAAGCATCACCAAAGAACGGCTGAAGTCCTCAAACCCACTTCCATCCCTCTTCCCAACGCCCCACGTAGCCCCACGCCTTCGGGGCGCAACCTTCCAATCCTCCAGACCCAGGTGCTCCGCAAGGGCAAAACCACTTCGGTCGGCCAGAGCGAGGGCGGGGCCTCCCGATGCGACCTGATGTCATTGGTGTCGTTTTGCCGCGAGCTTTGTCTCAGACAGAGGTCCCCTTCAGGCCGTCGCTACTAGGGATGAATCCAACCTTTGACATCAGTCTTCGACCGTTGATGAATCCAACCCCCGTTCGGCCCGGAGATGTGAAACCAGTCTGCAGATGGAGGAACTGGGAGCTGAATCAACAGTCTACACATTAGCCATACTGGAGGAGTACATTGAGTCAACGGACTGCTATCAGCGTACGGAGGTCCCGCACTTTACTTTGCATGTGTCTCTTAAGCGTGTGCTTTCTTCTCCAGAAAGACTCTTGCCTGGTTCAATGTTCTTGCTCACAAATCCGCGTGCTATTCTTCATTGCCTTTGTTAAAGTCTTTTGCTGATAGTATCTGCTCGTGTTCCAGTTTGTTTTGGTTGCCTTTTTGCTTTCGTTGTTTGCTCCTCTTTTTGATTTTACGTATTGCTTTTGAGTTTGGTCGTTTGTGAGGAGACCTGCTTGCTGTGGTGGGTGGAAAGGCGCCGAAGACGCTTGGAAGTCGGTGCTGCCGTCCGCCCTCGCCAGTCACGAAAGAAACACATCCAATCGATCAATCCCACGATTCTATGTGCAAAAGTCAACATGAGTGGCAAGCATGAAATATCATACTGCTTGAAGATGTTTCGTCATTCTGATAGCAGGGCACATCACGAAAAGAGTGAAGCACGCTCATTCTTGTCAAAACCTATACTATTGAATACTGGCGGAACTTGAAGGGTTTGCACAGTGCAGGAAACGTCGTTCGCAGAGTACGACAGCCAAAGACAACCGCCGTACTGGGCTATAACTAAATACCAGCAGAACCGGCACACAGAAATAGAATACTGAACGCAGGATGTTGTCAAGGCCGAAAAACCAGCAAGGTTGGCAACTGGGTTCACCAAGCACTGCAAATACAAACAAAAGTTCAAGAACAAAGGGTATCGAAGTGCTGTATTTCCCTGCAGAAGTTGAAAGGACGATGCTCAGCACACCCAATGACACTGCAAAACTAGCCTGTTTGCATGCATGTTCCGTCGTTGGGTTCCAAACCATCTTCAGAGCCTCTCCCACTGCCCGGATTCGGCTGAACACAAAACTCCCAGCATGACCCCACCATCAAACCTTCCTCCTCTCACCGGCAGCAAGACCCCTCACACAATGCCCCAAACAGAGCAATCTCAGCTGGTAGACCTCCTGATTCCCTGACTGTGTATTTTCCATCCAAGAACCACCCTCTGGGTGGTGCTGGTCCATGTTTCGCATCTCAATCCATGTGGTCTCGAGGATGCCCGGCCCATGCCCTCTCACGATTCTGACAATGAACCTTTGCAAGACGCACGACTCACCTTCACAGGTGAGAGGCGTGGGCAACATCCTCGCCCAGGCATACAGTGTCACATTACCTGGCACCGGTGCCGCTCGAACACCGGTTCGTGGCGAGTGGAAACACCCGAGGCGTCTGCTACGGGTGTTTAAAACCGTTTTGTGGTACCTCTTTTGAATCCGTTCGCTGGAGCCATACGGCAACCCGTGGGAAACCGGGGTCAACCGTCTCTCCTCCAAGCGGTGGGACAAAGTCCTGAGGTGGAAACCTCGTTTCTGCCAGCATCGCAGGTCTTCTGGTCTGGTCTCACTGACGGCAAACACGGAGAACAAGGACGGCAAACCATGAATTAAGTATTCATCTGCCGTTGTGCGTGTTGTAAGTAGAAAGCAAAAGCAATTCATCTCGTCTCTCCAAGTCGTTGGTGAGTGGTCCATGTGGGCTGTTGCAGCTCGGTCGGAAGGCGGACCCACATGGCTCTCCCGGTGACCGGTGGATGGACAAAACACCTGTCGCTACACCGGCAGGCCATTCGTTTTGGAGGGTTCCGCCGGGCACTGCAGTTCCAGCTGCTCAACCGGGTGATTGACACCCTTTGGGCGAAGCGTTCGACAATTGACATGAAGGGAACGCACTGGTGAAAAAAAACTGCAAACACCCTTGGTGATTCGGGGCTTGCTATATACCTAACACATTTGTCCGTTCATAGGACAAAATCGCAGCCGTGAAAACCAACCGCTTGGTTTCTGTCGCTTGGCTTCTGGAAACTCATCTACACCAGGGGTCCTGTTTCTCCCAGCTCTAAAATGCATGTAGCCGCATAAAAACAGCCCCATGTAGTCTGTTTCTTTTGCCTAAGTGGTTTGGTGCATACTACACTGTTGCCCCCAATCCATATTTGTATATATATATATGGATAATATATATGTATATATATATATATATAGGCAGCTTATAATATATATATACATATAAGTCTGTCTGTTTCTACGGTTGTACTACAATCAACTTAGTCCTCTCCGTCTCCCTCTTCCCCATCCCCTGTCGACCACACGCGCGGGACGACGCGCCGTCGCCTTCGGCGTCGCGCTCTGCGCGCGCGGACTCGTTGGGCGCCACGTAGTGCGGGTTCTGCTCGACCGAGGGCCGCGCCCCAGCGGCGCCGTGCCTGAGGGGCCACGCGGACGGTTCCGCTGGAATTGCTCCACCAGGCTCAGGGGTGTAAAACCGAACAAACATCACAGATGGGCAGCTGAAACTTCATCCAAAGTCTAGACTCTTGCAATTCTTCAAAGGGTTGTGCTGATTGAGTGTTGACATCGGCCCAACATCGTGAACTGGCGGCGTATTTTAATTTCAGGTGGTCCAAAGCCGCCCGCCGAAACTGGTTCGATGGCTGGCCACATGTCTTCTGTTGACATTGCTCCAAAGCTCAAAAACACATCAGCAGCACAGCACTCTGGCTGCTGATGCCACAAAATCAACAGGTTGCTCAACTCAATTGGAGTCCAAAGTCCAAAATCAACATCCGCAAGTAGGTCAACGCGAAACAAATAGACCCCTCCAAAGAAGTCGTCAGCGTCTGCCGCAGGGTTCTCTTCGGCTTGAAGGAGCCCGTATCTTCCAAAACGCGATTCGCTGTTGCGGCTGCGGGCCTTGCTTTCTGTTCTAGTGACTAGTGAAAGACTGAGCCATCCCGACAGCTCTACTCGTCTGTGCTCAGGCTAAATAAGTAGACTAGAAGAAAGGAGAATTCAAGTAGACAGGCTAAACAAGTATAGGCGAATTCTCATCCCGTCGTCTGTGTGTTGAGAATTCAAAGGACGACGACGACGCCCGACGTGTTCATGCCGAGGTCCCGCCTGCCCCCGACACCGACCAAAGCGCCACCGCCAGGGAGACCGGGGAGGCCGGGGAGGCCGCCGCCAGGGAGGCCGCCGCCAGGGAGGCCGCCGCCAGGGAGGCCGCCGCCAGGGCGCATGGCGGACGGATTGGTCACACAGATGGCTGAAACTAAGATTTACGTAGTTGTTTGTTTCAAGAACAAACTGGCCTGTGATTTGTGGAAAGTTGAATTCCTTCAAAGAAAAACCTATAGGGAGATCCCAGTCTGAAAAGAGGGTGACCAGGCACCAAAGATAGAGAAGGGAGCAAAGATTCAAAGACAGGCTCGCTCTTCGGTGGTTTAGAGGTCACTTACCAGAAGTTCAACTGCATACAAAGCTGACGATCATGAGGTCCTTGACTGTCCTTTCGTCGACCATGAGCGTCGACGATGGCCGCGAGCGTCATGGCCACGAGCGTGTTTTGCCGGTGCCCCCATGGTCTACCTATCACCATGGGCTCCAATCGTGCAAGAAGAGCAAATTGGGAATGAAATTGATTAAACACGATGAAAGTTCAAAAGGAAAAGCACCAGGTTTGGACAGGTCGCATGACTTCATGACTTCATGAGCACTACGGCGATGGGCCGCGCACTCTTGATCTCCCAATGGACTCCACTGGCAGAACCAGCGAAACTAAACCTCATCCGACGAACCCTCGTCACTGCCACGAGTTTCGGATGTTGGACACGTTTCCCATGTTGGGGACGGTGAACCTGACGTGTTTTTCGGTGAACTGGCCGCTGGAGTTCTGCCAGTCGTTCCTCCGGGTATTCTTCGTCGTTCCTCCAGAGCCCAGCGGCCCGCGTCACACTCCGCAGACCAGACCCCCGACCGTCTCCGCTCGCACGCACTGGTGCGAGGCTTGCGCCTAACGCCCCGGGAGTCCCGGGACCAGTCGGTGATTTCATGGTTGTTACTAGTGACCAACCATTGCTTTTCGATTGGAGACCACCAACAAAGGGTCTTGAGTCTTAGTCCTGTTTGAACTGGTCTGGGAAGAAGAAATTCTAGCTTCTTGTTACTACTAGTAAGGCACTTGTTCCTAGTAGCGTGGCACTTGTTCCTAGTAGCTTCTTGTTCTTCTCTATTCGATGTACTGTTTTTCCTCACTCACCTCCCCACCGAGGCCTTTCCTCGCTCCTCGAGCTCCTCGAGCTTCGTCGTCCGGGAGCGTGGCACCTCGCGACGGCCGGGGATCCCCGGGACTCGCCGAGTCCGCCTTCGTTGGAGTCCGGAGAGTACGCAACTCGTGTCTTTGAGAAAGGTTTGTGACGAGTTGCAGTTTTCCTAGTGATGCTTTTCGTTCCGTACTCCGTTCTCTTCATCTCCCGTTCAGAAAGGGGTTCTCGCTTGGAAGGACGGTCCTGGCACGGATATCGCACCCTTGGAGGTCCGCAAACTCACGCGGTGGAAGAAACAATCAGAGCTTCTCAACCAGCACCGACTTCACAGGTCACCAATTGAAACCTGTTAGGGCCCTTCCCAAGCCTCTAAAGGAGACATGGCAGGGAAGGTGCTGGAATATGATTCAAATCTTCAAAACCCCAAAGAAACCCCAAACAACTTCTAGGACCGGTACTACTTCGTGAGTGGTGAACCGGCTCTCTGAAGGAGCTGGCCGACCGATGGAGTTCGGATGAGGTGAAGTGAAGAATTGGTGTCTTCCATACTGTCCATACCCTAGCCTTCCCAGACCATTTTTTAAAAAATGGGTTGAGCTGGTTTGATACTCCAAAATTCTGAGTAGAACAATTTTGGTTTGTTTGGTAAAGACCCTTCAAACAATGGCTGTTGGAATCCTAGAGCATGCTTTGGAAAACACATACGACACAGCCATTGTGAACCTCCAGGATCGCCAACTTTGACACAAGTCATAAGGGTTCACTCCTGATCACTGGAAAACAGCTTCAACTTCCGGTGAGGGAACTCTGGTTTTCATCGACCTCGGCCCTCACCTGCGCGCATGCCGCAGCTGCCAATGTTCGTGGTACGACCTTTCAGGTCTGAAGACTGATTTGCTGAATCCATCTGGGGCTGTGATCACACGCGACAGAACAGGCTGAGCATAGTGTTTTTGTTTATTTTTTTTCTGGTAGGGTATATGGTGTTGCAGGAGTATCTGGTTCGCTGCTATTTACAGCAGCTTGGGTGTCCTTGAAGAGGATATGCCATGTTGTTGCGGGCGCAATGCGGCGTGGCTGAGGCAAAGTACATTGGAAGACATAGTGCAGATGTTGTTTTGGCTCCGCCGTGGTCGAAATTTAAAAAACCTCAGTTTTCGTGGCAGGCGCTGGGTAGCTGAGTGAATCAAAAAAGACAAATACTAACAACAACCAATTTAAGTCAATGGCAGGCAGCCTTAAGAAGTTCCAAGGTCCAAAGGAACTAATAGGGAGCAATGATGAGTCAGCTTGAGAAGACGTATAGTGCAGATTTCATGTATGTTGTTGGTGCAGTGCAGCCTGGTCGGTCCCGTGCGTGTTCGAACAAAAACGGAAAAACAAAGCAATCCCAAGTACGAGCTCCGTCCCGAACACCAAAACAATGAACCCTGTTTAGGACTTGATGCGCCGTTCCGGAACCTATGGCTGGTTGTTTCATGTTGGTTCCAAAATTAGTCATAGCTCTAGAAACAGTAACCGATGTAAACATAGATGTCACAATACCTACATCAATGTAATAGCAAATCCTTTATATAACAGCTCCTGAGCCAACTCACCCGAAGCAATCCCACCATGCTGTAGCGTCGAAACCTGACCTTTGATCTCCGAGACTGCTAGGCCTACATGCGAGATCTTTGGGGGTTTACATCCTGTGGGAAGAGGCGCACAGGTAACTGCCAGAAGTGCCACCCGACAGAAGGCTCGCTACGAGCGGAACCAAGGGCATCGCTACGAACGGATTCGTTCATCCTTTCACCCGACCGTCCTTCTGCGGCGCTCGACCGGACGGTCGGGTCCGGATCGCGCTCTCTCGGTGGGTCCGGAGCCCCGTTTCGGTTCACGTCCGATCGCTCCGTTCGTAGCGAGGCCGGGAGCCCCGTTTCGGTTCGCGTCCTTGCTCCTCCATTGATTGTTGTAACGGCACGTCTTTAAGGTTCTAAAAAAGAATGGAACATTATGGAACATTGGAGAAGACAACCACATAGCATTTCATGGACACATGACACAGCTCTGGACCCTCTCTGGAACTTGAGTTTGTTCCCCTTGCCACGGCCCCCCCGCCTGCCACATGGCTCCCCGAGAACCGGAGATCGACGTCAAGGACCACGCCGCTTCGTCGCGTGATGAAAGTGCGGCAGGAAAGTGCCAAGGGATACTTCGCAAAGCAGGATGTTTTGTATGCACATGTTGCTTTGCAAAACCTTCCTCTTCTGTCCTTCCCAAAAAAGGGATGTGCATGTGAAGTTCCAGAGTTGATGCAAGGGTCCAGAATGGTCCAGACTTTTGAACTGAATATGCCTGCAGTTTCGGATCTCCGAGAAGGTGAACGTGAAGTGACACCGAGAACCGTAGGCAAACGGTCCAAGACTTCAAGCGCAACAAATGATGCCCGATGATCGTCTGTGACCCGCCCCAACAAACCAAACCATCTCTGGGGGACACCGTCCATGTTTTCCCCGAAAAGCCACGCACTGGACATGGGGCGGAAATGGCGGCCACGAGATGAACAAAACCGTCCAAACGGCCCAAAAGGGAGGATGAGGATGGCAAACCACCCGGTCGGATGGATCTGGGAGCCCGTTTGGACACTCTTTTAAGGTCACCTTCTGCGCTTCAGAAGGCATCGAGGGTTCCTACCCCAAGTCGTGTCTTGAAGCTCAGATCTGTCGACTCCAAGTGTGTTCCGGCTGCAACACCGATGAATCCCCCGGGCAACACTGAAGGGTTAGACCGTTCTCTTCCCTTTTCTTTTGTGCCCCACATCCCAACCCAAAGCCAGAAGAACCAAGAGCATTTTCTGGTGCAGAAAAGCGAATCTTTTTTCGAGTCCCGAAACAGAAAGGCTTCGCAAACCAACAGAACCCTGCTGGAGATTGCTTGCCACCCTCTAGCTACCTATTGGAGCTGTCTTCCTATGGGTTTGGAAGATTCTTGGTGTTCATGTGTTCTGTCTATGAGTTCTTCCCTCATAGGGATGCGTTGGTATTGGGAGGTAAGCGCATTCTGTCCTCATGCCGTACTTCGGGAGCACAAGAGCACAAGCAGCAAGCAAAACGAGCAGCGAGCTCCGCCTCGGCATCGCTGGCCTTCTTCGCTCCTTTTCCGCATAGAATGAAGAATAGCCGAAGAGCCAATGGAGCTCGCGGGCTCTGGGAGTAGTCAGTAGACAAGAGGCCAACAACTCTTGAACTTCAGGCCTGTCAAGGGCTCCACCCAGAAGCTTCCCTGCGAAGCGTGCAAGCAAATCAGTACCTCTCATGTCCTCCCTTTAGAGCTTGGGTCTTGGGAACTCCGCCAGTTCGATGTCTCTCCAAGTGGGTCCCAACCGAACCCTTTCCGCTAGGTGGGAGGAGGAGTTCCTCTTCCATCTATTTCTGGGTGATCCGCCTGATTGGTCGGTGCAGCTGGAGACCAGCTGCGGTTTTTCAAGATCTATGCAGCTTTGGGGCCGGAGATCCTTGATGCTCTTGATAGGATCCACCAATCTAGTCTGCAGAAGCTTCGATTTCATTCAGGCATCTCGATCCAGGGTTTCAGAACTCTGTGTGTGCTCAGAAACTGGGTACCATGAAGAAGGACATGTCTAGTACAGTAAAAGTACTGAATCTCCAACCTAATACTGATGGCCTCGACCCTACTAGCGATGGCCTCCAACCTAGAAGTACAGTACTGTATACGGTCATCCCACTTCGAATCTCGATCATCCAAGGCCACACTTGATCAAGCTCTGTATGCTCACCGAAATACACGTGATGTCACACCCAAGACCTGACATGAAGGGACTGTGTTCCCTGCAAGCTGCATCTCCTTTGAGAGTAGGCTGCCTCAACTTCCTCAAAACAGTCACAAACGGCTCATTCTCTTCATTTTCACGTTCTGGAGCATGGAGAAGAATTGGCTGAATTGGCTTCTCTGCATGCTTCCATCCACTCATGGCTGGCTTCAGCCATCAGCGTTCACGTGCCCGAAACGGTCTCCCGCCTCGGTCCTCTGCCCTCTGGGGCCCAGCCGTTGGCCGTCCGGTTGGGGGATTGGGACCGCTCGCGCCGGGCGCTCGCGCCGGGCCGGCACAGCGGCGTCCGGCGTCCGAGTCCCTCCCGCCTCACTGCCGCGGGCGGATTTGGACCACTCGCGTCCAGCGGAAGGTTGGACCACTGGCAAAAAAGGTTGGCCAAGGGCTTTCGCGCCAGGACCGCTATGGGCGGGCGGTGGATAGCTGATAGGAGCCCTTTTTGGCGGCGGGGGTGATGGAGGTGGTGGTCCGGTGGTTGGGTTGTTGGCGCAAAGAAGATTGGGCCCCCAGAATTCAAAAAACAACATCGATCCCACTTCGTGTCCAGCGAGAATACGTGGAAGTGAAAAAGTGAAACCCCGTCCTTGTCACGACCTCACAGAGTGGGCGAGTAACATGAAAAACCAATCAACGGTCTAGCTGAACATCTTTATAAAAAGAGTCTTGTCCCGGCACGGGGCCAGACCTTGCAGGGAACTCCATCCACTGCTTTCTATCTTCACTTCCTGGATTCTGCACTGGATCACTGCTATCTTGGCCAACCTGGATAGCCGCCCCTTAGGGTGGCGGAGAAGAAGAATTGATGAAAGATTGGACCCTACTGCCATCCATTCTCAACCCTGGTCTTCATGGTCCTTCTCGGTGGTGCGCGAGGAAATGCCGCAGTAAAGAGAATACAAAAACACTCCACCTGCAGGGGAATCAAACCAAAATCCGGTGATTAGTGCAGTCAATTTTGAGCGATGGTTTTCTTCCCAAGCTGGAAAACAACAGCAAATCATGATGCTTCTCTCGGCACCCCGTTGATGGATGACCAGTGGAATAAGGCCAGCACTATCAGTCCGCTCAGGATCATAGGGAGAAGAAGAGGAATTGCTCTGCCGTTCGAGGCTCCATCCAGGTATCTCCAAGCAGGACACGAATCCTCTCCTGAGAGCCAACGAGCCCAGTGGTTCCAGTCGCCAACACCTCCGTTTGACCCTTACCGGCGTGAAGAAGGGATCCACTCCAGACCCGGCGTAAACCAAATCTGCCAATCACCTGCTTCTGTTCGAAGCAAAACGTTCGCAGAACTGGTCCTGCAGAACGTCTGTGACGTGTTCGCTGCTGTAAGGTCTCCCTCACCTATGTTTGCTCATCAATCTGGTCAGCAAGACCCTCCACGGTCCAACGAGGAAACGCCAAAATGTGTTCTTTCGCATGGCCTTGGCCACCCCTTCGATGCACGATCGCTCCCTCTTCGAAGAGAGGCCCGGTCGCACGGTCGGCTTCGGTTGGAAGCAGGGCGAAGCCGAAGAGAAACGCAGGGCGAAAAGGAAAAGAATGAGAGTCACAAGGTCAACAAGTAGTGACCAAACACCAAGGGCAAGTTGCTCTTCTTCCTCATGATTTCAGGAAGAGGAAAATTCCCCAGGCAACAAAACTCCACCAAAAGAGGTGAGGAAGGATGAAAAGAGGGAATCAATTTCTTACCCGGATTCCCTCACTTTCACAACAGCCAGCCCACACTTCCTATCCTTCACCCAGTTGCCAGCTCATGTGGGCTGCACGCACGACCTCCCAGCTGCATTAGCTGTAGGAGATCTCCATCTGCCTTTGTGTCATAGAGTGCCTCACAACCCGAGAGAGCCCGGCGAAAACAAAAAAAACCTGGCCACATCGACCTGCTTGTCTCTTGGGCGAGGTGGGGCGAGCTTGCGAGGTTGGTCGCGCTGAAAACAGAAAACCGTTGAACCCTTGGAGACAGCACAGAACCTGGTTCTATTGCCTCCAACCTAATAGCCATGGTCTCCAACCAACCAGCAAAGAATCTGGTTCTATGGGTTGATCTCATTTTCTTCGAGCCACACTTCTAGCGCAAATTCCTCAAAAGAATCGATCTTCGATCTTGCAAAACCGATGCATGCCTCTTGGCTGGCCGTGAACGCCTCCGTGAACTGGGCCGCGGAGGCAAAGCGGCGCTCTCTTTGGCCCCAAAAACCTACTCAGTGGGCTTTGATGCCCAATGTCTCAGCCCTCTTTCCTCTTACGTGCGCCAAGAGCGTGTCGCTTATGTCGCTTGGCTTACGTGATGAATGACTTCAGCAGCATCCGCTGCGTCAAGTCTCAGCCCCTGCATGTCCCAGCCCAGAGTCGGCATCGCTTCACCTTCACCCCACCGGTCGCCGCCCGGTGCCGAGTCGAAACGAGTGGCGAAAACGAGTCCGTGCCAAGTTGGTTGAAGACGGGTGTTGTTGCTTCTTCTATGACAATGGAAAACCAACTTCCAACACCTGAAGATCTGTTCAAAGATGTTTTGCTTCAGATCTTCACCCGTTTCCACCCAATTTTGGACCACTCTTGTGCCCACCGCGCCTCTGCCTGCCTCGGCACATGTTCGGTTCGGTACGAATCCCCTCACCGAGAGCTGAAGAACGTGGAAGTTGATGGCATGGCCCCGTAGAAAACCATGTTCTCTAAAAAAGAGCAAGTGGCTTTCCACTGGTCCACTCCCATAATGATTTCAAGGACTGCAAGACTACAAATCTCATCAAATCTCCATGTTCCTTCTGCCACTATTCTGCTGCGGGACGAACCTGATCTGTTCAGAAGCCGACACCCGGCCAGCTCGAAACCCCCCGTGAAATCCCCGAACACCCCAAGGTCCTGACGAACGAAACTACGCACGGTGGAGTGGCCATCGCTATGCGTTGGAGGCCATTGCGTAGCGAACGTAACGTTCGAAAGCTTTCGATTCACTATGAAACACCGGCCAGCACAAGCCCGATGCACCTACTGCCACCACCCCAGCAGGTGGGAGCCGGGTATCACCGCTGGCGCCGATGTAGAGCTCCATCTTTCTCCGAAAACGCGCAATGTCCCAAACTCCATCCGCCCTGTCCCATAAAGAACCGCGGGGTTCACCCGTTTGCAGGAACCACCCGTTGCAGCGTCGGGTTCACCCGTGCCAAGACACTGTCTCGCCCACTGCAGCAATTGGGGAGTCACACATCGCTGCATCACTGGCAAGAGATCTGCGACCAATTCGCCGCGCTCCTGAGGAGCCGTCCGTGCGGACCAGATGAAAAGGGAGGTGGAGCGGACCTTGGTCATCGGTCATCTGGTTTGGTTGACGCCGTGAATTCTCGGTCAAATGAGAAGCATGTAGTTGGAAACCGATGAAGCTGGATTGAGTCTTCTTGCTGAATGTTCCATCTTAGTGAAGTGCTTCTGCCTTGCGATTCTGGATTTGAGGGCTCCCTACTAGTTCCGGAAAGCTGCTCACTAGTACGTTTTCTCGATCAGCCAGGAAGGCCCTGCTCTGCTGAATCGGAAACCAATAGAGATCGCTCTGGAACCGCGACCAGTGGATGTCTTACAACTTCACCCAAAGAGAGATGAAACTGAGGGGGCATCGGACGGGTGATAAAAGTCTGCCCCGTCCTCCCCATCGCTCGGCCCCATCCCCAGACCGATGTCTATCATGAAGCTTCAGGAGCACTTACATGCCTTTAAAGGCCACAGGGACCCACTTGCTGTTGGAAAACTGTCCATCTGCAGCGAACCAAAACTCCTTCAGATGGGTCTCCCACCGTCGGGGCCGATCTTGAATCTGCAGCGAACATTGCACCTGTTGACACCAAAACACCAACGAAGCACCAAGGCTCGAAAATCATTGGGGAATCTGTAGCACGACGATCTGTGGCAAGGACCGCGTAGTATGCTAAATTCCTCGTCTCACAGCAAGCAACGGGGCTGGCAACATGAGAACCAGGGTCGTGGGTCCAAAGGAAAAGTCATCCAAATGGAAAGGCGACATCTTCCAACAAAATCCAACAAATATGGATGCCACCTAAAGGGACGGTTGGGGACCTCATGTTTATGATTCTCGTGGTTTGCTCCCACTAACTACAGAGTGGAGGGTTTCACCTGAATCCTGCAAAGCATGGGAGAGTGCGCCCCAAGTGAGTGTCTCAATGATCCTCTTCAGAACAGTTTTCTGGCGCAGGTCGCTCGCTTCCGGGTCGACCGCGTCGCACTCCGCTGGTCGACGGCGCCCAGTGCCAAAGCGTCCGCGAGAAACCTTGGATGTAGGACTGCCCGATGCTCTTGATTCCTTTGAGCAGCCCTTCTTCGCGCATCTTCAATAGCCTCTCCAAGCATTGCCTGCAAGAATCTTCGTCTACGAAGTTCACGATGGCCAGTCCAGCATGTGGCTGCCCTCCTGCGGAAAGCAACAGCAAGCCCTTCCGAAGGTGTAAGTATCTAATCGAAGTCTAAGGAGCAAGAAGGGGCCATTCCGAAGTGAATCATGAAGGTAACGAGTCACCCGACAAAAAAATGCTGGTTGGCTTTGAAATGGAGACACCCTGGTGACGTTTTGCAATCCGTGTTCCATCAACACACAAACAAATATAGATAAAAAGCACGATTTAACTGTCTGTTTCCCGTTCGGGCGCCCCTCGGACTGCCCAAACGCAGTTTGCGCGTGCCTCGTGCCAAGCACCTGTATGCTGAAGTCTTGGTACTCGCATTGAGAACTGGATATACCGTATATATAGTGTATAACATCATCCAAAACAAAGAAGGTTGGCAGAGTGACCCATCCGCAGAGTGCCCCGGTGAAACATGCTTTGCGTGGACCACATGTTTGATGTGTTTTTGGTTCCACTGTGTGTAGCCACCAGTCTCAATTTGTCCGGAAGACCCTGGGATGATTCATAGCGTCATTCCGAGTGCTTGCCGGTCAAGCACCACTGCATGTGCGAAGGAACACATCAGAAAGAAGCGAAAATCATTAGGTGGTCAAACATGATGACAAACACAATCATAATAGCGAAAATAGCAGCAACAGTAATCAAGCATGATAATTAGTATATACAGTAATAAACATGATAATGATAATAATGGCAACAATACACCACCTTAGGACAAATGTGTTCTTCTTGAAGGCTCAAAAATGAAAAAAAACTTTCCTGTCACCTCACACAGTCGAAGTTCCTCCCGATTTCGCCAGCTTTATGGTCAAAACAGAAAGGAGCGCTTTATGGCAAACTCAATTGGATGTTTTGAAGACCCAGTAGTACTTAAGAAACGGTCTTCCTGAAGTAATTGCGGGTGAAGGATCAGAAGAATTGGTGCCATCCTTTCACCCAGTGGTGGTTCAAAAGAAAGATCATGCAAACTCCCGGCAGGTTCCCCAACCAAGTTGCCGGGGATGTCTTTGAGCCCTCCAGCGATGCCCTAGCTACTAGTAGCGTCCTTGCTACTAGTGCTACGGGTAGAGCGGGATCGGCCGTGTCTGCTCTGAACTCCAAAAGCAGTTGCAACACAAGGCACCTTGTTACTAGTAGCTTCTAGCTACTAGCAGTAAGGCACCTTGTTACTAGTAGCGATGCCCTTGTTACTAGTAGCTTCTCTCAAGCCTGCCGAAAGGGTAGGACCAAAGAGAACACCAAAGAGACCGTTTCCGAAATACTCTTCCCACTCAGGTCACTCGCGTCACCTCGCTTGTTCTCTCTGGTCTCCTCGCTTCGGCAAGTAAAGGAAGTCAAAGGTCTTCCGGAATGCCGTCGCTGAATCCAGGATTTGTAAAATCGTCTCCACTGTGTACGTCCTGCTTAGACCTCGCCTCGAACGAATCTTTACATAACACCACAAAAGGGAAAACTGGATACAAAAGGTATGTACGGTCTTCTACTAGCGTCCGATCGCTCCGTTCGTAGAAATGCCCGTTGTATCCCTTTGTTACTAGTAGCGTCTTGTTCCTAGTAGTAAGGCCAGGAGCTACTACTAGCGTCCTTGCTCCTAGTAGCGATGCCCTTTGTATGTGGAGAAAGCGAGCCATAAAGGCTCGCTTCTATAGACCCAACAAAAGCTGCGCCCGTGAGTGACCTATCAGAGATGCGCGGACTGGGATTGTCTTGCAGGGCCATAGAGTCAGTCTGTCTCTGTCTCTCTCGCTCTCTCTCTCTCTCTCACACGTTACCGCTAACGAGAAACTCTCCTAAACAAATGTAAAATCCTGGAATTGCCTCTTTGCATAGATGCTGGTTGTCTATCAAGAAACCACCATTCCCCTCTTGATGTCGTCTTCCCCACCACCTCCTCCGAAAGAAAGAGAAAAGGTCAACATCTTCGGACATCAAAGCCCCCACCGGCCCAGGTGCAATGCTAGTGTAGTGATTGCGGCGTGCTCCGCTTGGCACGCTGTCGACCCATCGCTCATGGACTCATTGCGTAACATGGGGCGGCCGAACCGTCAAGAGGCTGCGAGTGCGAAAGCCCAAACCGGGGCGGGGCGGTTCTGCGGTTGGTCTTGGGTCAGATCTGACAGGGTTGGAGGAACCTGGCTGGTCACCTGGCTGGTCTGGGTGTCAACGTGGATCCGTTGAATCGCCACCGCGTGAAGAAGTCTCGCCCTCTGCACATCGTGAACGCTCGGTGTCAAGCGTGAAGTGGAGGGAAGTGCACTTCTGCATGGAACATGCGGCCGTAGCGCCCTTGTCACGTTCGCTACGCGATGGCCTCCAACCGAGCATAGCGGCGGTTTCCTTGCTACGTCGAAGTCCCAGATATGTCCGACCCGGCATTCGGATCTAACCCTTAGGGACCCCCCCGTTTGAACGACAGGTTGTCCACCCAATAACAACAGGTTGCAGTTTTGTTGTTTTAAAACCAAGTTTTACTTATTGTCTTCTTTTTTGGGTGGGGGGTTGACAAATGAGCTTGGACGGAGATTCCCATCAGCGTGTCCAAACTTCCTGGCTTTGACGAGAACAAGGCCCCGGGGCGACCGTGGCCGGACCGTGGCCCGACCGTGGCCCGACGTGGTGCCTTTGAAACGGCAGTGTGAGTGTAGCGATGGCCCCACCGCGAGAGGCTTTTTCAAAGGATTGCCAATGGCACTCCGACAATCACGGTCCATCAGACCACGTTGGCCAATGCGCTGCCCACCAAGTCGAACTCCGAATTCAACGGGTTCCCCGCGATGTCTTTCGAAAAGGAACAACAGGTCCAAGGGTATGTGCGGTCTTCTACTAGCGTCCGATCGCTCCGTTCGTAGCCCAAGGGTCCCAAGAACCTGAACGAGATGAATGGGCTGAACTCTCGGTTGCGAGTCTGGTCAAAGGAAACTGGTTACGGGTTCTCTCAGCCTCCGAAGACATCAGACTGGGGGCAACTGAGGTACAAAGGAGCTACCCTCGCCTCGAAACCTTCCAGCTTAAGCTGGGATGGGCGGGGGCGGCGATCTGCTTGATGGGGTTCCCTGCAATTTAATTCTTGTTTCTAGTAGCTTCTTGTTCCTAGTAGCGATAGGGGGGCCCAATTGATCTGACTGCGATGAGCAAAAGAGGTCGCCGCACATCCAGAGCATGTTTGGCCCGAAGCCGTTCGGCCGCCGCTCTATCTGCGCTCAGGAAAATGCCCGCCATTCCGCCTCAGTGACGCTCGAGCTTTCGCAAAGGGTGTAGACTTGAATCAGGTGGTCCAAGGGCCGGCCGGACGCATCGCTTTGGGGGTGAAAGCCAAGAAAGCACGGTGATTGCCTTGCTGAACCTCACAATATAGAGCATGCTCCACTTGTCAAAGTGCTCCACTTATCTCCACCTGCTGCAAGAATGCACCAGGATGCTGTGCAATTCCATCCATGCTCTGGTACCTTCTAATGTTCTATGAGGCTGCTCCACCAATCTGCTGCTCAATCTTGGCGATCAAGAGTATGAACATCCACCCTGCCCAACATAGACCAGGTCAGACCAACGTCACTAAGGGACCCCTTTCATGAAAAAACAAGCGTCACTTGCCATATTTGATCCTCTTCACCCGTGCTGTCGCTGTCCCAGGTCGCCCGGCAGCGAAAAGGTCGGAGGCCCAGGAGCCGCTGGCGCGCTGGGGGGGGGCCTGCAGGGGGCGACGTGCGGTGGAAGAAGCCAACCGCTATCCTAGCCTGGGCTTCTGGGCTGGTTGGGGGAAAAGCGAGCCTAGCTTGGCCCAAAAAGGGTGGAAGTACATACATGGAAGTACTGAGAAATTGGCATGACGTTGTTTCAATACAAGGCTAGGGTGGCTGGGGCTAGGACGTCTCCATCATCCTCAAGGGTCACAAAAACCTCTGAATTCGGGCTAGCGAGATTGACCGCGTTTCCTGCAACAGGCTTTGGTGCTAAGTGCGACCACACAGTCCACCGGTCACCGCAGCCAGCAGGCAGGCGGGTGCACCCGCCTCCCATAGGCACTGGAAGCCGTCGAGGCCTCGGAGCGTGTGATGTGATTGGTTTGAGCCTCCCCATTTCTACGCTTCACATACTGATACATAGTGAAGCTGTTACATTTCAAGCTAGCTGGTCAATCTGGTGATACCATACTGATACATACTGTACATCAAAGCTACCAGATTGACCATCTGCGATGCAAAGCCAGGGACCCTAAACCCTAAAACCCTCCAGCCAGATCGCTCGGCAGTACATGTATCCGTTTCAGATGTGTTCAGTCTTCATCCCTTCCTCCGCGGCCCACGTCTTCGCGCGAAACTTGCGCCCCACCTTGGCCCGATCTTCCACGCCACGCTCGCACAAACTGGCGACGGCCTGGAGAAGAATTGAACCCACCAAGAGCATCTGTTCAGTTTTGTCGGAACGACACGCATTGACTGCTCCAGGCAGATAGTGTTTGGGATAAGAAAGCAAAATGCAGTTGCGGCTCCGGACCACACGCGGAGCCCAAGGATTCTCAGGGTTCAAAGCGAACAGTTGCGATCAGAGCCTGGTTCAGAAGTCAGACACCATAATATGATATTTATAGTAGTATATAGTATATGTTTTCAGATTTTCCTTGAAGCATCTTGAAGCTATCAGGGAGAAATGGTAAATGAGGCGAAGAGCTGCAACCTTGAGAGAACATGAACATGACAGGCAGAGATTCCATTCAACTAGGTCGGTTGGTAGTTTGAGAATGACCGTCAGTTAACTCGGGCCTGGCAGGGCTGCTATTTTGGCTCCATGAATGAGTTCAAGGATCTCCAAACCACTCGAAAACCACTACGAACGGAGCGTTCGGACCGCTACGAACGGAAGAAAGGGCATCGCTTCGAGCTGCTCTCCCCGTGCTCTCCCCCACCTCCTCCAGGCTCGCCAAGCCCTCGGCATGCACGTCCAGCTCCGCTCGTGCACTGCGGAGATGCGAAGAGGTCTGTGTGGGTCGGACAGCCACAACGAGTCGAGTACACCTCTCTGTTTATGGCCCCAAACCCAGAGAAGGGGCAGTATGTCCGGAAGAGAAAGCCATGAGTGTCATGAGTGTAGCCTAAGACCCATCTAAGTGACCAGCTGTCCGTTCTTCACACAGAATCTCGGGGACAAGAGACGAGCCAACATCGAGAGAAAAGGTCTGAAAAACTACCGAATCTGCCATCAAGATCCATCAAGCATCACAAGCATTTCAACTCATTGTGCATCCAGCGGCTCGACCATCGCCCCAGAGACAACAGCGCTCGCGCGAGGAAAACCGCTCACCGCCTGCCGGCCAGGCCAACAAACTCATCGGGAGGTGCGGCATTGAACTCCTCCTGCCAAACACGGGTTGTGCGGCAAAGGAAGCAACACTGGGAAGACTCATCGGATGATTCTGCCCACTAAGAATGAAGTTCGAGTCCAGCTCACTCGTCGGCTCAATCGGGTTGAGAAAAAAGATCAATCAACGTGTTCTTGAAGGGTGAAAGGATGTGAAAGGGAAGGCTTTCATGGTGTGAGTAGCATCGCTTTCATGGTGTGGTCACCTTTTCGAGGCTTCCTTCCATCCCACTTCGAACCGGCAGCTGAAGGATCCAGACCGGTCTCGTGCGGAGGAAGGACACCGGAAGTCCATTCTTCGAAGTCAGAGCATGTCAAGTAAAGAGATGAGACCATGTCCAACCTGATCTTCATTCTGTAAAGGATTGAACCAGCCACCCTTCATAAGGAATCGATAAATCTTTCTCACAGTGCCCTCCCTAAACCCTCAACATCAATCTATATCCACACAACCCTGCACTCACCTCCAGCCCAAACCCGGTGGCGTCACACCCTGCCACCGCGGGTGATTACCCCACGCCTGGCGGAAGGCCTCGCGCCAGCTGGCGATCGCCGCCTTGGCTGCGGAGTAGGTGTTCAATGCCTGCACGGCGCGGCACGCCAGGAGCGCCAGCGGAAGGGAAAGCGTCCGCTGCTTGTTTCGGTCGGTTGTAGTGTGGATGTTGGTTCTCCAGCGTCTCCGTATCAGGCCTCTCTGGATTATATACCTAGCCTTGATCTTCACCTTTATCAGGACCATCTGAAGCGCCCAGTGAACGGGTCATCCAGATTTTGCGCGAGACGTTCCTTTGGAATGAAGGAAATCGTGCGAAGTAGCTCAAGATGCTCAAGGAAAACGAACTTTAGGAGTGGATCGTCGATAGCAACTTCAGAGAAAACAGTTGGAAGCCATCGCTAGTAGGGTGGAGGCGATTCCTTTTAGGTTAGAAGCAACTTCAATCTGGATGATGTTTCAAAAAGGTTACGGCCAGGCACTGTGCCATCAACAAGGGATCGGGCTGGCTGCTTCGGGTGAGGACAAGGGGAGCGACCGGTGACCACGGTGGTTGAAAGACTACAACAGCATGAAATTGAAGGACTGTTCCAGTTCGGTGGTAGTGCCTGGACCAAACGCAAACCAGGTGTGATTCACATGTATTCACATGTATCATATGGGTTGGAATTTGACGAGGAACGCCCCCCCTGGCCCAAGGGGTAGTTGTGTTCTATCTCTCTGTTCTGATACTATATAATTAGGATCAATATGGATCAATTAGGAGTTCACCCTTATCTTCCGACACTTTGACCTCCAGCGATGCCCAAAGACTTGGACCTCCACCGCATCGCCGTCGTTCCGGCAACGAGCACGGAGGTTCTCCTGCACAAAGGACGGTGAAGCTTTGCAGGTCGAAGCATCCGTAGCCTCCATCTAAACCGAGGTGGTACGTTCGACCTCCAATCAGATTTTGGCGTGTCTTTTTCTTGTGACCGTCGTCCAAAGAAAAAGAAAAGCGCAGACGACCGTCGTCCCACAAAAGAAGAGATGCAACAGTTGTTCATCTTTGTTGGCTTCTTGGGTGTACCAGCACTTCGAATGACCTTCACTGTCCACCCCTTCCTGAAGCCGACGGAGCTCGGTCAGCCGCACACCGTACTCCGTGTGTCCTGGCTGAAAGAAAGAGGACCAAACCCAGGCGCCACCGCATCGGAAAGTGTGGTGTTTCAAAAACGTCTTCATCTTGAGAGGCAACGTCTTCTTCGTGTTATAAGAGTGTCCAGACTTCGAGTCGCATCCATCCGTTGCAGACGGGAGTGCCGGTGACTACTCTGGAAGAGTGCCTGCTCGGAAAGCAAATCCTTTCGCTCAGCTGACTGCTCATTCCACCCGGTGAAAAGCAAGAGGCTTGCTAGGTCCAGACCAAACGGCCCCAGTCGCTTGTGGAATCCACGGTGACCCGCTCCAGTGTCAAGGCTTGACAAGGAGCCCGTCTCGTAGGCGTCCAAGGACCTGGAGAGCGGTGGAGACGCAAATGGAGAGCAGCACCTTGTGGAAGAGCCTGGTTTTTTTGGGGGTGGATGATGGGGAGGAAATGCATGGGAACTGTTTTGTTCATCTTTTCCACTCCAGGAACTATGTTCGCTACTAGGAACAAGTGCATCGCTTCTAGTAACAAGTGCCTTACTAGTAGTAACAAGGTTCGCTACTAGGAACAAAGTGCCTTACTAGTAGTAACAAATTTCAGTTTCAAGTGCCGGATGGCCCGAAACACGCCATCAAGACCCGCGGCCCTGCGGCTGCTTGGCTTTTAATACACCTGGGCTTTGATGCTAAATGATTGAGACCCTACATGACCATCTTCTTCAGAGGCTGCACCCACTGACCCACTGTGCTGGAAGTGGAAGACGGTCGAAGCTCGCGAGAGACCCAGGAGGATGTCGGTCGCACTCGATGGCCCAGCCACGAGTGGCTTCCAGCCACCCAAGGGCCAAGCTGGGAAGTGGAACGGTTTACCCCGAAAACTAACATAGACCCTGACAATGACCCCCTGAAAAATAGCTTTCCTCTACCAACCAGTGGTTTTCAGGGTCCATGGTAGTCTACCAGGGTGTAGACGAACAAACAGGTTTTTTATATAACGTTCCATGTTCCAAGCTGCGTCCGCCCCCCCCACATCTTTTGCCCGCGAAGCTTTGCATGTGAACAGCCCTGATTCATGTGAACAGCGCTTGACCCAGTGTTCTGGGCCACCCAAACTCCAACAGCTCCGCTTCACGTTCATTGAGTTGCGCGCGCACCTGGAACACACTGGTGCTGGTTTGGTGATTCGTGAACTCCGCATCGCAGAAGCAGAGAATCAATATCATGGACCCTCAAAAAGAGGGATGGCACCCACATATGGAGGGGTCTGGGGTCTCAAAGGTATTGAAGGACTGCTTGGAGCGTGTGGGTTCAGGAGCTGATCGTTTCCCCACTTGCATGGAACAACTCCTGGAAGAGAAAGATGCAACAAATGCTGGTTGCACAAGCTGCTAGAAAAACAACCTCTCTCTTTTTCAGAGACGTGGCCGGGCATTTCAACCCCTGCACGTGCAGGTGCAATGGACCTATATGGACCAATAGAACTTAGACCATGGCTACATTCCTAGTAGCTTCTTTTTACTATACAGTAGTAAGGCCAGGAGCCCCGTTTCGGTTCGCGTCCGATCGCTCCGGACTCGAGACGCGAGGCCCGAAATGCTCCGTTCGTAGCTTTACCACACTTGCGACCCTCCCCAACCCACATCTCACGCCCTCGTCTCATCCTACTCCCTGGGGGCGGCGCCCGCGCGAAGGCACTGCGCACGCTCGCACGGCCGCGGGCTGCGGCGCGCTCGATGTCCTGTGGTGGCAACCTACTAGCGATGGCCTCCAACCTAGTGAGTCAAGAATGTTTGGAGTAAGCATGGTGTTTGCGGAATCACTGGGCGGTTGGTAAGCTTTGACCACCCATGTCACAAGTCGGGATGCATTCCTTCAAAGTATGACAGCTTACCACAGGACAATGTTTACTCCAATCAATCAATGCAACCTAAACAGAACGCCCTCTGGACCAATCCAGAAGCTGCACGAATCCTCTGGACTGGAGGTATCTCTACGCAAACGATGTCTGCACCGTTTCTGTGGTTCGTCCTGTTTGGTAGAGTGCAATCCAAAAGAAACATGCCAAACTCCCCATCCGTTCTCAACGTTGCATGCTCCGCTACTTGTCAATAAGAGCGACTCAAAAAGATATGCCGGCTGCGCAAGGACATCAAACAAGAACTATAGGATAGTCGGATAGTCACTATGGCCATGGCTCAAAAATAGGCCAAACACCCAAAACACCTCGATGGAAGAGTGGACCTGCCACAACTGCCACATGGGGTTCCTGAGTCTGACCTCTTTAAGCCACAGCCAATTGTTGGATTCAACCCTGGCCGTTCCTCTCCCATTCTCCTTGCGGCGCCACGCAATCCGGTCCCCGACCATGGCAAAGTCATCCTAGCAAGTTGGAAAGCGTCTCTGCAGCGAAACCTGCCAGTCCTTGTTCGGATGTTATCCCGGGGCCCGTCTCAAACAGGTATACCGTCAAAGCAAAGAACGAATCCCGCTGGCCTTTAAACCCAAGTCAAACAGCCACTCTTGGGGCCCACCACCCGAAACGCTGACAATACGGGTTGAACAAAAACTCCATATGGTGGGAACCACTGAAAATTGGACCCCCATTTTGTGAGGGAGGAAGAGTAGTCACCCCACTGGCGCAAAAAACACGTCGGTGTGTGTATGTCTGTATGTACAATTGTTGTTATGTATGTGTTGAGACCCTGAGTATGCTTGATTGCTCGCTTTATTCCTTCCTCCGGACGATACACCAAGCTGAAAGAAGATCAGCTGGGTATTAAGAAAGCTGAACAAAAGTTCAAGGATTCCGCAAAGAATCTCCTGAAAACACAAAAACACATTCTTGAAGCATCTCTAAACCACTGGCACCATCTCTAACCCCTGACCATTCAGCATCTGGCACCATCGGGTTGCCTCCAGTGCCACCGCTTCGTCCAGCAAGGCGCCAGCACGGGATTTCAGGACCTGTTCACGTCCGGTTCACGTCGGGATTTCAGAAAAAAACCGCCCTGAAAGGAGCAGATCCAAGACATTAAGAAAAGGGCTACTAGGAAAGACCAGATGAAGGATGGCGCTTCTTTTCCGATGTTCCAATTGTTCAAACACCAAATGAAGATCTTTTCCAGTGGATCTCCCCTCATTCATGCAGCGCCGTAGCCGGACCACGCGGCACCCTTGTCCCACGCACCTCATGTGCTCGGGCCACGCGCATCACCTGACACCGAGATCCACGGCGTTCGGAACGTCGCAGCGGTTTGACTGATCGCCAGACTCGGCAGGGGCGAGTCGGACCTGCAACGAGGGCACCCAGGAGTGAGCGAGTCCAATCGGTCTTCAAAGTTCGAGTCGAGACGAAAGACAAAAAAGGGAACCAAAGCTTTCACCTATTGGACTCCAAATGGAAGATACCCGCGTTGACCGATCTCGGATGCACCAAAAATGCCGCTTTTAAGGAGCGAGGATGACGGGCCTCGTGATCACGATGCCGGCCATCTTTCTGCACGACACACTCCTCAGTGCTGAAGCGATGAAAGAAAATCCAAGCTGCACGAAACACCCGTGGCCACAAGGTGTGTAGGGGCACCCAGAGCCTAACCATTTCGCCGGTCAACGTGCTAGGTCTGAGTGGGTTCTTTGCAAATCCAACAAGTGTGATGGACCTTCCAATTACGAAGGAGTGGACCCGGCCCAGTGGCCATCAAAACCTGCAGTCGTTTGAAGGCTCCCAACTTCATGAGAGCCATGGATGCTGAGCAGAATGACCCTTTCCCACACACACCCCAGGCACACGGTCCAGCATTTTCCAACACCGTCGCAACTACCGTTCCAGCGGCACCGCAGTCTTGGACGCAGGGCGCTGATCTTCAAATCGGTGGAGCGACGGGGTTTCACCCGACTAGGCGACTGGAGCGAGTCAGTGGCCGGGCCGGCCGGATACACACCCGTTCCGGCGGCCCACAACCGAAATCAAAATCGGGTCTGAAACAACCCAAATGAGGTGCTCACAAATAATGCAAGAAAATATTGAGGGAAAGTTCCAGCAGGAAAGGCAACAGCGGCAGGAAACTGTTCTCCCCAGTCATCGCCAATGTCAGCTCCATACTCGCCTCCAATGCTCCAATCAGGATGACCTGGATTGGGGCCAAACATATCGAGCACAGGAGTCGGCGAGCTCGGAAGAAGGGGAGCTTCCGCAACTTCCACAAATGCCTTGAGAACGTCAAGGAAAGAGCCATCAGAACGAATAAGTGCGCCCAGTGTAAGAGGAGCCGTGCACACCATGCGGCATAGTCCAAGCCGGACATTGGCACCTCAGGGCCCCGGCTGATGTCCCAAATGATCAGGGACAGTTCGGGCAAGTTGCTGACCCACACTAAGCTCGCCATGTATCTGAGGCCAAAGTTGAGACGCAGCTTGCGGAGAATCCGAGGCCTCAACTTCTCCCGGACACGCCTGTTGAAACAGTCCAATGGGTCTGATCCATGTTCACTTTGCCTGGTGTAGAGGGAGGCCAGCGACTCGTAGACCAGCTGACGGTCACAGATCATCTCAGCACCAGTTTCTGGATGTTTGTGACTGTTGTTACAACAGAAACATTGACAGGCTTGTATTTGAAAGCTCTTCAATTGCTGGGGTAGCTGGTCCAAATCATCTATCAGACCTAGACCCAAGTAGTTCACAGGAGGTAGTATAAGGCAGACGCACGGAAGGAAGATGCCGCACAAGAAGACGAGATTTGACATGGAGTTTCCATCAAAAGCGGAGAGCGACCAGATAAAGCTGAAAATCACCACATGCCACAGACCCGAAATCAAAAATAGGATGGCAGCGACCGTGACTGGAAGAATTTCAATCTGCTCCTGCTCCAGGGGCCGACCGCTCAGAAAGCATCCGATCTCATAGGCACACCACAAGCGACCGAAGGTTCTTTTGGACCACAAAACCAGAAGCTTGTTGGATCGGCGGACAAAGGCTCCAAGACCGAGGATACCCAGCAGTTTCAGCTCATCGTTCTCTTGATGGATGCAGAGTTTGTCCAGGAAAACCATCCAAGGTGATGCAAAGCAGCTCCGGATCCTCTGCCAGAAGAAAAGAAAGACCAGAAACACAGGGTAGCAGGAGAAGGTCCAGAGATCGTGTTGCCAAATGCTGCTCCCCAGTTGTGTCTTGGCGACACCGATCACAAGGCTTGAGAGCAAGGATGCTATGGCTGCAGCGTGGGAGTTGAAGTAGAGCACGAGAGTTAATAGCTTCATCCAGCGTGACGTCTCCCAATCATGGCTCAGGAAGACGTCAATAGACAGAACAGCTCGACTCAAGTTGAACAAGGCAGCTCTGCCTGGTCCGGAGCTCAATCCGGCCCAATATTTGCAAAAGCCACTCAGAGCCACAGAAAGAGGCGTCCCACGCAAGAGTTCGGGCTTCAAGATCAAGCTCAGGCTCACTGTCGCTGTCATGCTGAGGGTCCTGTCCACCTCGCTATCACAGCTATCGGTTTCGGATGACCATGAGACACCAGCTTCTCTGGAGGTATGCCCTTCGGCCAAATCCGTCACTGTGAGATCTGTCACATCCCTGGACTCAAGGACATCTTGAAGATCTGTGACATCCCCGAACTCCAGGACATCTTCGAGATCCCCGAACTCCAGGACATCTTGGAGATCTGTCGTGTCTGTCTGATCCATCGGCGTCTGCTGCAACGACAAGATTTGACTTGTTTCATTTATAGATAGATATATTATATATATATATATATATGTACATATTATATATATAATATACATATATATATATGCATGTGTATATATATAATTCTGCGATGTCTCTCTGAGAATCGAGGACCAGCAATTCAAGGTGCCTTGTCTTGAAACAGATTGGGCTTGGGCACGCCTCTGTCTACGAGTCGTTTCGATTTTGTTGTCCATGCGGCGTGATACTGTGGCTGTTTGGTTTCCACGTGTTTCTCAGAAGACAAACATGTCAAAGTGACCCCACCAGTGATTGCCTCGACAACTCACCAAACCCAGAGCCACTGGCCCGGCCCGCTTCTTTGGGTTCAGCGTCCGCACAAATGCATTGGCACTCGCAGGTGGCGCCTCAGACGGCTGACGGCTGATGGCCGGCTGACAGAGCACGTGAGCGGACTCCTTGAACTCATCTACTGGGAACAAGAAGCTACTAGAAACAAGTGCATCGCTACTAGGAGCAAAGGGCATCGCTACTAGGAGCAAGGACTCTACGAACGGGGCTCCTGGCCTTACTACTAGGAGCAACCACCTTTTCGAGGCATCCGCACTCGGGGATGGAACGATGAGTTCAGATCGGTTGATTTGGAAGAACGATGAGAGAAGCACACGGGGTCCTGTATTTGCGGAAGTCACCGCTCAAATACGTTGCTGAAAATAGGACCCTTCATGTCGGCTCAAATCCATGAAGGGTGTTCTTGTTCTACATCTGGAACATGCGGGAACTCCTTCCGGAAGAAAGGATGGAATATGTTGGGACATGGTGCACTCCTTCCCACCCGGTGAGCCAGTCGAGCAGTCGCCAGTCGCCAGTCGAGGCACAGAAGTAGGTCGCTGGCTCCTCGGGGTGCTCCGCACACCTGGCCGATCGGTGTAGATCGGGCGATCTCCTCGGTCCGGTTGCACGTCCGAGGGTGAAGGATTCAGGACCTGAACTCTCGTTGTCAGAAGCTAAAACCAACGAATTGGAGGCCATCGCTATTGCAGTGGGTTGGAGGCCGCTACGAACGTCACAATAAAGCTGTGATCCTTCAAATCTGAAAGGAAAAGGAATTCCCTTTTTCCACCTCTTTGGGTCGTCAAAAACCCGCTGGATGCACGAACTCGTGTCACTCCGGAAGTGATTCAATAAATCAACCATGATCAAACGGATCCAGATGGCCGATGCTGTGTCTCTTCATGGTTGTTGCACCATGAAGACGTGCAACAACCGTGGCGGTATGGTGGCGGGGCACCACCGGAGAATTGGCTAAAAACAGATCCACCGCTCGTGGTTCGTTCATGGATTGCAGCCTGCCAGGAAAAAAACAAACTGTCTTCACCCGAAAAACAAAAGCGTTCAAGGACTCAACAACCCTGGATTTGTAGGACACATCAAATGAAATCCTCATTTCACTCCTAACTCACATGAAAGGGAAACTATGGGAAACTGCTTGGGCGACGTCCAACTGGATCCCAAATCTAGCCCCAGAAAGAAGCAGTCATTGCAACGGCATTCCAAAGGCGTCTCAACACTTTTGGGGAGGGCATCTATAGAAACCCCCTAGGTGGTCATCGCGAAACATGGTGTTCCCACCCTGTGGAAGTCCGTCCACTCCGCAACGAGTGGACGCGCCTGAAGATGTGCACCGTCCGGCCGGGCCAAGGCTCCTCATCCCTGGCGCAGGGTCACTGCGCCGCGATTGGAAGGAACATCGAGGAGCCGAAGCCAATGGTGTGGCTGGAGGCCTTTCGCCCATGCCTGGCATGGGCTGGGGGGATGTTCAAGGTTCCCTACCAAGCAGGGTAGTAGAGTGATCTCCTACCACGGCCAAAATGGCCGGGGTTCCTTCGGCTTGGGGTCAAGCAATGATGCATCAAATACCCAGGACTTCGAGAATTGACCGATTCCCATCCTGGGTGGGGTTCAGAGTTGTCGCTGCGCCTTTCGTTCAAGCGCCACGCAACCCCCACAGATGTTGAGAGCTGAAGCATTGGGACACCAATGTCCCCTAGACATCAGTGGTCTTCAGATTCCATGTGGGTTCATTCGGGGAAACAGCTTGACACACCGCTCTGGCTGAACCACTGCTTCTTTGCGGTCTTCTTCGTTCACCAGGCCGGTGGGGCGCAGACGGTGGATGGAAGCCATGCACAACTTGGGAGAAGTGCCTGATCGAAGATAGAGAATTCACATGAATTCTCTATCTGCCCCTCCACTGGTTCCCAAAATTGGGATCGAATTCTTAGCCTATTGGACCTATTGCAGTGCTCAACGCCCTCTTCACCGGGATCGAACACAGCGCCCCCAGCACCCCCAGCACCCCGCCTGCGGGCGATCGCCGAGCTCGGGACCTCAGCGTCCCAAAAAGTCGGAGGCCCAATCGACCTCCTGGTGAAGGGTCATTGGGTCCAAAACCAGGTTTTTGTAGGGTCGGTTTGGAGCCATATCTAGTCAGAGGAATGGCCATCCATGATTCCAGGAGGGAATCATATACTCCAGAAAAAAAAAAGCTGCCGCTCGCAACTCTGAAAAGAACATCTCAAAAAGGCGCAGCACACAGCACGAGCTTGGGCCATCTGACTGGCACACAGCTCGTAGGCATCGGTGCGGGCACCAGTGCACGTGCGGGGATGCCTCTCGAGGGGCCGCTGTCCTGCGTTGTTCACGGTGCCGGGGGTGTAGGAATCCATGGGCGACTCCCAAAGGGATTCACGAAGCTGTTGGGTGGGGTTGCGTGGATGTTCATCTCTAGCCTTGCTGGATTCGGAGGCGCCCGGGCTGGACCTCTGAGATGCAGAAAGCTCCAAGTCTTCCCGAACAACTTCAGCTGGTGATGCATGCAGGCACAACAAATCTCCAGTGCGTGTCACACATGTTTCAAATCCCCGTCGTGGAATGAGCGGTGAATGTCGGGAATCAGATTCTAGAGTGAGGACACGAAAAACCAACCTCAAATAGAATCAAATCTCAACCTATTGCAGTCCTGAGAACCTGTTCCCTATAAAATTGTTCAGCTCAACCTTTCGAGCAAAGCAATTGTTGTCCTCAAGAAATGTTGATGCAAAAAATATGAAGGCTGAAACCGATTTTAGAAAATGATTGGACAAACGTGGCACAAGAGGTTGATTGTGATTTTATAGAGACATGTTTGGACACTGCAGGGTTGAAATTGATTTTAGAAGAAGGTTAAGCAGAAAAGCAAAAAAAACAGTCGAGTCGATGTGTCAAAACAGTGATTTTATAGAGGGATGCTATCTATAAAATCAAAACCTACAGCCTCTATAAAAATCTGGTGCATGTTCATGCCTTCTCTATAACATGGAATAGCTCAACCTATTGGGCATCATGAAAAATAATTAAACTTGTGAATGCACCGGTTTTTAGGCTAGCTTCTTTTCAGGTAGGTTGATATCTCATTCTAGAGAAACAGTGTCTTAAAATCTGATGGTCTTTTTGAGCTCCACGTCCCAGATTCAGGGTTTATTCGGCAGGGGATTGTTTAAACGTGTCGCGGCGTGTATGTACTCTCTGCCAAGACGAAACATGCCTTGTGGCTGTGTCGAGAGCCTTCGACGGGTCGGGGGCTCGGTAGCTCCGAAAGGATAGAACAGGTCGCTTCGATGGTGCATCGAGCTTGGCAAAAGCCTTCGAGCAACGCCCGAGCGGAAGGCTCCCTTGAAAAAGATCAGCGATCCCCAAAACATGTGGAAGCAGGAAGACCGAGATCTGCCAATCGGGATCAGAAGTCTGCAAAGGTCCGCGATTGGGCGAAATTCGCCCAAGATCCCTGTAGCTAAGATGGTATTCGATCAACTGGGATGTGGGGATGTATAAAACTGCCATGCTTTGGAAGGTGACTTGGCTTTGTGAGGTGTCTCCATCGCGCCGCAGCCACCGACGACGTCTCTCCCGTCCAGGCTCTGCGGGCTGCTTTCATCTCGCCGGGCGCCTCCGCGAAGACGGCCGGAACCGAAGGGGTCACCAATTGCTCGAACCGAAGTAGGGAAAAAGAAAGAGAAACGGCCTCACCCTGTCCAAAACACAAAAAGGCACGCAAGTTCAACGTCACTCGATCTCTGAAAAGTCGACAGGACAAGCACTGAAAAGAAAAAAGAAGCATGGCACATCAACACAGAGGCTCATCCCCAAGGGGGGTGGGTATGGATGGGTCGGGATGGGTACCGGTTTGGGTCCGAAGTGAAGGATGTCGTTCTCATCGCAAGGCTTCCAGCCGCGCCCCGAAAAGGGGGGTCCCGTGGATCGGAGGAAAACCGATGGGTTTGGCGCTCCTCGATGTGACCTGTTCGATCGTTTTCGGGCCTCTTCCTCCGGTCCATCACCGACTCTACACCTTTTATCTCCTCTTGAACTGGGACAAGTGATGGTCTTTGATGTCGGTTGGTTGTTCTCGCAAGTTGTTCACCATTTCACAGGCCCCTGCCTCACCCAAGGCACTGTAACCAGTAGGCACTGTAACCAGGACCTCTCTGTCTCTCTGTTGGGGCAGAAATTGAGTCATCCACAACTCATCCACAAGAGACGTCTCCCACCCCATCCCAGGTCTCCCTCAGTTCTTGGTCTCCCGGCGCTCGTTGGGAATTCGGGGCGGGTAGAGGACGCCCAGATTCATCCCACTCGCTTGACTCGGCCACTCCGGCGTCCGGAGCGGCAGCGCCTGCGAGGGAGGAGGGATGAGAAAGACAAACATTTGATTATAAACAGTCGTCCAGTCCTTTCCAATGCTGAAAGGTGGACTGTGAAAGGTGGACTGTGGGGAATGAAAGGCTCAAAGAATCCAGGTGGCTCCTTTTGGGGAAAGCGCACTAGCTAACCTTGTCGCTTCTCTAGGGCTATTGAGGTGATGGGGAACGGAAGTGTTGGGCATCACCCTTGAAGTGTGTGGCTTTGATTGGTGTCATCGCCCATTACATCCTAATACTAGTTGAACTGGGACCCCCCTTGCTGTTGGAGGATACCTGTCTACCAAAAGTAAGAACAATGTTCTTCCACCGACCGGTGGGAGGAAGCCACAAGCTTTCATAAGCTTTCAGCGGTTCGGTGAGCTCTTCTGTTTTTGCTCGTGGGCTTCGACAGCTGCAGGAGCGAGTCCGGTGACCGGCAGCACCTGTGGACCCAGTGCCTTTGAGACCGGACCTGCTTTTCGGTGACCGGCCATCAGTCGACCCCGGACCTCACACCACGGACGCGCGCCTGCGGCTCCACCATGGGGACCGTCGGCCGACTCAGGAGCGTCTTGGCCTCGGTGCGTCCGTGGCCGTGCCGAAGAACACCGCCATGAGGGACCGTCCCGCGTGAGGATGACGGAGTGGCGGCTACCCGTACCCGGTCAGGGGGGTTTTGATGTGGGAGGGCCGGTGATTTCTGGACTCAGCTGGATGCTCAGTCTGAGTCTAACTATAGCAAGGAGACCAGTTCTTTGTGGGCCTGGAGGCGCCGCTCTTTCCGCCAAATGGCGGTACGGGCCCTCCATCCGAACGCCCGGCTTCGCACGCGCAGCTCGGGCTTCCCCGGCCGCTTCATCGCAGAGCTCGGTGATGCTTGGGCACAGCAAGCACCGCACCGTCTTACCGCTCAAGGACCTCGTCTGCCGCAAGGCGCTCGCCGCACAGCTCAGGCAGAGGTCGTGGCCTCGAGCCATGGGTCGTGGCCGCGGGTGAACTGCGACGGCTCAGGTGGTGCTCCTCGCAGAAAAGGACTTTGTTGAAGATGACAGGATGAGAGAGGGAAGATGCGTCGCCATGCGTCACCTAGCTCTCCACAAGGCCTGGCCCAAAATCCCAGCTGGTCCAAGGTCCATTTGATACACAGTGCTTCGGGATCGGTACAAATGAAAATCCTCGTGCTCCTCATCAAACCTCAGATTGGTTCACATGTTCCTTGAGTCAGGTCTAGCAATCCTTTCATCCTTATGGGCGCCTCAGTCACCCCAGTCACCCCAGTCTTTCTGGGGCATCCGGTCCGCAGGAAAGGACCAGGGCATCCACTAAGACGTTGCCGCACCTGAAGTGACGCGAACGGGGCTCGGGGCTCCGGGCCTGGCCTACGAACGGAGCAAGAACGCTATGAACGTAACAAAGGGCATCTCTACGAACGGAGCAAGGACTCTACGAACGGGCCTAGGGGCTCCTGGTGGTATGGCTGTTTTGGTGCGGTTTTCGGTCTCCGACCCTGGCGAATGCCAAAAACCGGTTTTGGGGACCCGAAGAGAAGAGACACCGGTTCTGGCCAATCGTTGGAGAGGACGGAATGAAGCACAAAACGGTCGAGATGAAGCACCTGAAAAAAGTTTCCTCAAGAGGAACTTCAAAAGAAAATCGCATCCTGCTGTCTGGTAGGGTGTGGGACCCGTGTGGGATGGAGAGTGTCTATATCCCGGAGTGTCCGCCTTGCACGAGCCTTCCGACCTTTTGTGGAAGCTGTTCAAAACGAACCACTTGGCTCCCTGGATGGGGCTTGATATCTTGGTGCCCATCTTGCTGTATTTGGGTGTTGATGGAAAGGCCAAAGCTTGCACAACAGTGAAGAAACTATCCATCAACAGCAGCTATCTTGATTGCACTTCCTGCCTGCTGTGGACCGACTGGATGCAGGTCGCACTTTTACCTATCTGGATGGTGCTTACCATCCAAATACCTGGAGTTCGGATAGCAGAGTGCCCAACTGAATCTTCTTGCAGCTGAAGTGCTCAGCACATCGCGAGGGTGGAGAGCCTTTGGCATACGCCATGCCCAGCAACCTGGGCACCGAACACCGAACCATTCACTGGTCGGATGTCAATCGTTGCACGTTGGTATAAAAAGGAACTCGGTCATCGAAAAACATCGGGCCAAGAGTGTCCAGGTATCGTGAGAAGCGTTGTACAAAGGCCACGGTCACATGACTAGGACTACGAGTGGTTCTCTGGACTACGAGGTCTTCCACCTCGGGGGAGAAGAAAGCGACCCAGGCCCAGCAGGTCCCAACATGCGTGGACCTTTTTGAACAAGTGCTGGCATCTAGAAGAAATAGCGTCTTGCTACATAAATAGACTGGTGAACACTGAAAAGGGAACTTGAAATGATTGCAGCAACTAGCCAAATTCAACACTTCCGGAGCTGTGCTCGTTGGAAGAGGTTTCACCAGGAAACATGACTGAAGATGGAACCCTTCGAGGGATCAAGCAGTTCGGGTTCACACAACTGTGTTCAAGACCATCAAGACCATAGCTTAGAGTCGCTGGTCTTCCAACCTTGAAAAATTACCTGCATCGATGCCTCGAAAAATGAACTGCACCAGCACCCCAAATGAACCCCCTATTTCGACCCAAGATCATCAAAAAACGCAATCAAAAACCCAGCCATCTGTACCAGTGCCACGTCGAAGACCCCAAAACATGTGGCTTTTACATGGCAAAATCAACCCTCATCTTCCCAAAAAGGGAAAAACCACTTGGGCTCCCAACGCCACTCATCTCGTGCCGGGAGCGACTGCTCCCGGCACGAAGAGCGGCACGGAGGTGTCATGAAGCGGATGGGACCCGGTCTGGAGCCGATGAGGTTCCAAAGAGATCTTCTTCAGCTAGGCAGAAGCTAAGAACCTTCTGGGCTCCCCATTTCTGGAATGTCTGGGATGTATGATGTATCAACATGGAAGAAAAAGAACATCATCGGAATGTGGTTCACCTGACTGTTTTCCTCCTGATTGTTTTCTGCTGAAACCAAGTTCTTGACCACTTGCACTCTGCCGGTCAAAAGTATGTATTGCTTTGGGTGAACACTAACATAGCTTGTGAAATCAGATGGACATCTGTGGCTTAGAATCCACTGCCATGCGTGTTCTCCATGCCAAGAGAATCTAGTAGCTTGTCATCCCACGCACGAGGTCAAAACACATGGCTCGTCTTTGGAGCCGTCTTGAGCAGGAACTGCAGGACGGTCCCTCCTACCACTTGAGATTTGGAGAGTGGACCTTCGCTAGGCCTTTTAAACCGGAAAATGAACCAACCTCACATCTCATGTGCTCATTCTAGGCATGTTGGAGAAGCAACCTGAACTCAGTGTGCGCCAACTTCAGCTCAGAGCTCAGAGCTCCGCGTTGGCGGAGCTCCGAGCTGAAGGGATCCACGTCTGCCCCCCCGGCCGTCCGACGTTCTTTTCCCGCACCGGCCGGCCCAGTCGGGCTTCACGTCGTGGGGGGTTTCAGCCCACGTCGACGGGACGGTCCAACGGGCGCCCCCAGAGACGGTTGAGACCTGCACCGTTTGTGCAGGAAAATGCGAAAAACAACCAAAATCATACAGAAAATCGATGGTTTTTGTTTGAAGTTCTGACAGAAAGTGCTCCGCTATCTTCAGTGTTTGGCCAGTTCCAAACGGCGCAATGTTGGATTGATACCGGATCACAGGTTGGGCGAACCAACCTGGAGGGTGCATTTTGAGGGACCCTGGTAGGAAAGCACCCCCATTTCAGGTAAGACTCTGCTCATGCACATCGTATGAGCTGTGGCACCATCGCAGTATATCGAGAAATCATGTCCAAGACTTGGATGGCCTGCCCTCTGGCACTACCGTTTGGGAGGCCTCACAACCACACTGAAGCACGGCATGCCAAAGGCCCCCAGCAAGCACGGCATGCCCATGTGTCTTGCTGTCATCCATCACCATCGAGGTGATAGGCTGGCCTCAAAAGCACAGAGTGGTATGTCGCCTGCAGGCCAGCGGCGCACGGATTGACGGTCCCAATGTCTGAAGCCCATCCAGTGTCTAGACCAGCATTGATTGAGAAAAGCTCAGTGCAATCACCAACTGATATCTCCCAAAAACGACCATGCGCTTCCCCAACCTCTTCATCTTCCAGCAGACGACCGTGCGGTGCGCTTCTCTTGCTTCAGAAACTTTCCCCACGAATCAGCGAAGACGCGACCAGAAGTTTGGCACCTGCGCTGTCAAGGCTGGTCTGCACCAGTCATTTCGGCAGCCTTCAGCGTTGCAGCAAGAAGAAGACAAGTGGTCTAGTCTAGTGAGCTTTCATGAGCTTTCAATGGCACTTCAGTAAGGAAATAGAGAGGACTCGAACCTGAGAACGGAGCCTTCTGATCTGCACCAACACAGCACAAGGCCATCGCTGCACGAGCAGACGCTCGCCAACAGCAGCTCCGTCGACCTCCCGGTCGTCGACCTCGCGGGCGCGCCGATCGATGCCGATGTAAGGCGGCGCAAGCCTTTGGGGGGTCGAACTGAGAAAGGCCGGACCAGATTGCTTCATGCGCAATCACCAACTTAAATCTGCTTTGCGAACAGTGAACACCTTCCCTCTCTTAGTTTCATAGACAGGCCCCCTGTGAACGAGCGACTGCTGTCCAAAAACCAGCTCTCCGGTTTTGCACAAGTTGTCGTGGAACAGCTAAAGAAGCTCCCGAAACCTGTGGCTGAACTCACCATGCAAGTAGCTTGCGTTTCAAATTCGTGTGGTGCAGGATGTCTGAAGAATAACTTTGTTATTTTCTTCATGCTCTTTGGTCTCTGGAAAGGTCTCTGTAGCTTTAGACTTTAGACCCCAGGATTGATTCTGCGCGTGCGAAGCGAAATGCCTTGGCACGCTCTCTTTTTCTCTCCTCCTTCACGCCACGCTGGTGCTCAGCGGTCTCTGACTTGAACGTTGGATCTTCTCCGGAGAGAGGCACCATGCTAAGCCACAGAACAGAAGGCAAGCACAGATATAGCAAAGCAGCCACACGCTCGAAGGTTCACAGGAGATCACTACAAGTGCAGCTGCACCGGCTGCTTGTAGCACATCAAACACAAGCAGTATGAGAGTGTTCACAAGAATTCCCAAGATCATGCGCACGACTCTTCCCTTTACCACCAGCGTCAGCAAGTGCATGGCCCTGAGCGACAGTGGAAAGAAGAAAGCATCAACAACCGGTACGACGACACAGTTTACGACCGCCGTCGTGAACACGTAGTGCGAGACCGACGAGTAGCCTTGAACCAGGGCAGAAGAACAATCTGAGTGGCGATCACAGCTGAACACAACCAAGAATCCCAGCAGCACCACTGGCAGATTGAATACAGCGCAAAGTTTCAACGAGATGTCGATCTCACGACCCATCAAGCTCACGACCCTATCACGCAGCGGGCCCCTCACATATGCATTGAAGTGGTCAATGACTTCTTCTTCGGTCGGATAGCTGGTGACGTGGCGAATGCCTTGCAGAGATTGCTTCAAAAGAAGCGGATCCGCTGAATCTACGTCAGCATCTGTCTGTGAAACTTCTGCCACATCAAGCGATATTGACAAAGGAGGTTCCAAGGCCTCATCAAAAAGGTCTTGCACTTGCCTCTGAAGAACTACCCGATCTGTTTCTAAGGTGCACTGCGCATTTCTCAAGTCAAAGGATGCCATCTGATCCAACATCTGCTTGTGACCATCCAGTTTCTGGAAACAAAACCAGGCGGCGACGATGGCCATGACGACTGCATTGGCAGGAGGCAGAAATTGATAGAAAAACCTGGGTTTGTCAGAGTGAGGGACTGGGGTTCACTTCGAAAGAAATGGTTGCGAGTCGCAAATCTCACTAGGGATCAACCTTTGCTTGGGCATGACCTGGATTAAATTGGCAATGACATTTCAATTTTGCACACAGGAAAACATATCGCAGTCCAGTCCCCTCATGGAAAGGACACAGTGGAATGTGTTCAACGGGATCACCCCCTCATCGCAATCCTCCGTTTTCCCAACGTTCAAAACATCATTCGCCATATCGAATTTTGGTCCAAGAGGTATGTGCCGACATATCCGAAACGTGATGTCCACTCCAAACACATTGCTGGTATCCAATGGTCCCCCGTGCAAAGGAGCTGGGAGGAACCATTGGTTTCTTGTATCTTGGTCAGCAATAGCCATCCGTCGTATCGTAATGATCGTCCGAACCTTATCCCGGAGTTCGAGCCCTTGCCGAGACAAAGAGTTCCCTCAACCCGCGCGTAGGACCAGCATGGGATAAAATATTGGATCCTAGATGTTCACACTGTCGCGCTCATAAACGATCCTATAATTAAGACACATTGACATCCAATACGCAGTGCAAACAAGTGCAGCTTGACAGTTTCACAGCATTTCCCTTTAATCTTCATAAAATTGTTGGTTTTGCTGTGTCGTTTTTGTGCTGGGCTTCATTGTGGTTCATTGCAATTTCCTGACAGGTTTTCTTTCTTTAATGGCTGTAATATTTTTATATTTTTATTCACCTGCCAGGTGATGGTCTCTACACCATGAAGGTGCCACTCCTCGTCTCCTCCGCTCCTTTCCTCCTACATATCCTCCATGGCAGCCTGGGCGCGCATGAAAAAGGGAGCACCAGCTCAGTCGGGGCACACACGGACCAAATACTACAGGGAGCGCACCGAACTGAACACGATGGGGAGCTCAGCTCCGTCTGAGTGCGAACGGGTCTGCGCCATTCCGAATTAGAATGCTGTAGCAGATGTCAGAAGCTATGCCATTTGGAATGCCATATGTCAGAAACTATGTCCGAACAAGTGGCAGAAACATTGCTGGAATACATGGCTGCACATGTCAGAACATACATACATACATACATGCATACATACATACATGGCTCAAGGCCGTGAGCTGCTCAAGCAGGCGGCCCCGAAGCCCTGCAAGTGCGGTACCCCACGCGCTTTGTTGCAGGGAGAATAACATCAAGGTTGGCCCAAGGACATCCTGAAATACCACCGTTCTTTGCTCGCTATCTTGCTGAACACCAACCTCACTTTTGTGGTGACCTACGCTGGCTGGCAAGTTCTCGCCCTGCACAAGGACTAAGGCACCTTGCGGTCCGAGCACAACCTGAGGGAGATTGTGCACTACCACTTTGCCCGTTATCCCTACGACCCTGAAGACGCCTTCGGCCAGATCGCGATCGGGGCAGTGATCATGAATTGGTGCAGAGCCTATACCCCATGCAGCAAAGACACATGCAGCAACTGGATCTGGCATAGATGTACCCTGGAACCAGGTGCAGACGCTGTGGCACTATGTGGATGACATCGTCAACCAGCACAGGCGAAGGCAAAGGATATGGCAAGCCCTCAGGCAAGGCAACAGCGCCAATGGCCTGAAGCTCCACCAGGACTACCCAAAGTCAGGCCACTCAAGATCTCCAAGGTGCAACAAGAGGCCACAGAACCTTTGGCTACCACCTGGACGACACTGACGGAGGACACCCAGAATCGATTGCAGGCCATTGGAATAGGACCCACAAAGCCTGATGAACCAGAGCTCAAAGATGTCCTCAAGTCTCACATGGAGGCCCTACCACAACAGGTTCAAGATCTGGTCAACAAGCTGACCGCACCTGAGCCATGCACTGAACGAGAGATTGCAGCCAAGCTCAAAGGTCGTGTTACCGAGCTGAAGAATCTTTCAATGAAAAAGACCCAACTCCAGGCCAAGATAGACAATGTCAAGGCACAGTATGCGGCACTCCTTACTGACATGCAAAAGCTCCAATCCAAGCTCACTGAAGGACAGCAATCCCTCAAAAGCCTGTCCGACGATTACATGAAGGCAGTCAATCAGACTCCAGCACCATCTGAGCTGCCTGTGGCCAATGGAGAAGCTGAACAGATTCCCATGGCAGTTGAATGACTGAAGAGCAGAAGAATCAACTGCGTGGACTCCTGAAACGACCCAATCAGGATCAGGAGGACCCGACGAAGCGCCGCAAAACCGAGACGACCTCCCATGGGAAACCTGGACAGTGTGGATGTTTCAGGGGTGGACTTTCCCAGTTCCGGACGATGACATTGTGTCATGTGAAGGCCTTGAAAGTCCGAATACAAGGCATCTACTAGATGATATCACAGTTTTTGAAGCTGCACCTCAGCCACTGGCAGTACATCAACCATCACAACAGGTTTGCCGTGCTGCCTCAGGCTCACAACAGCAAATTGGGTTTTCAGCTTCACTGAGCGCAGGGGACAATGCACATCAGTCAGCTGATCCATATACAGGGGAGCTCTTCTCTACTGATGATGGGGATCAATCATTTCCAGGTAGACCTGAGCACACGTTTTCCAATTTTGAGGACCACAGCCAACCACACTTTGGCAATAGACCACCAGCTGACGGGGCGCCACATGGCAATGCCTACCTATCCATCTTAGGAGGAGCACCCGAAAGCATCAAGACTACACGCAGTCCAACACCGACATTTTCAGGCATGCAAAACTATGCCACCTCTACAGATTGCATCCTCCAGAACCTCACCATGGTGGTTGGCAATCCAAGCCTCCGGCGTTTTGCAAATGCGCCTTGCAGGGCCTTTACATGGGTCTGTGCCTTGCTGCAAGAGACAAGCACGCAACCATGGGGCACTTTACGAGAGGCTGTCCAGGAGTCCATTGACACGGCGGAACCTGACATCCAGGCCCTGCCAGGACTACGGGACCTATGGAAACAACATGATCTGAATGTGCAAGGAGATGCAAGCCACTTTGTCAACTCTCTGTGGCTTTTGTCACAAAGCAGAGCGGTTTGCTGAAATTCGAGAAGGAGGTTATCTCACTGACCATGTCCAACAGCCCATTTTGGTGCCCTATCCGGATGACTGGCCAGATGACGTCTCTTTCCAGCAGCTGATCAACAACTGGGCAAACCAAGGAATGGGCCAATACTTAATGGATGACAAGAAGGTCCTGGTCTGTCATGTGACCCGCAATACCTGCATCAATGGAGCGATGACAAAACATTCAACCCCTACAGCGCCTTCACCATGCCACGATCCCTTGATGGATTTGCACGAACCTCCACTGAGTTTGTGCCGGCAGTGCTCATTTGCCACCGGGGGCAGACCCACCAAGAGGGTCACTACTTTGCCATCCTGATCTATCGAGATCTCATGTGGCTTGCAGATGATGGCAAGGTTCCAACACACCTGCCAAATCTCACTCCCAGCTTGGCGAGCCAGGTCATACAAGTTTGGGCAGTGAGCATTGACTGTTTCAAGACTCCTCACCAAGTGCTTCAAGGACTGCCGCCAGCGGAAGAACCGGATTTTGATCCTCCGCTACATCCAAGTCCAACAAAGAGGGCCAGATTCGAACAAGACCACAACTCCCTGTACTTCGGCAATGTCACCAACTTTGGACATCAGGTCATTGATTGGTATTGGACTCGTGACAGTGGGATCTACATCTTTGCGGAGACACACCTGGACCCACAAAAGCACTATGAGATCTGCCAATACTTCAGCATCAGAGGAAGAACGGTTTTTGGCACACCGGCTGAACCCAACCAGGATCACACTGGCGCACATGGAGGACTGTTGGTTCTCGCTGATCCAGCAAGCGGATTGACGCAGTTCCAATCCTACACCAACAAAGGATGCGGCTTCCAAAGTTTTCTCTGGCAGGCCACGGAGACAACCATCCTGGTCGTTGGACTGTACCTGCAAACTGGTGAGACCTTTCAAAGTGAGACAAACTCAGAGATCTTGGCCAAGCTGCTGACTTTGCTCACTCATACCACACATCCGTACGTGCTCATTGGAGACTGGCAGAATCAGCCCAGTGCTTTGGCAAGCACAGTTTTGCCGTCCAAGTTCCAATTTGGCATCCTGGCACCTGATCACAGTGTGCTGTCAGGAAATACCATCGACTATGCGGTTCTGCACAACACCTTGGCTGGCACCACATCCATACAGGCGGAATGGGCAGTTCCTTGGAGACCACATGCTTTGCTGCGTTTGAAGTTTGACATTGAAACTTCTACAATGGAGTATAGACAGATGCCCTACTTTCCACCGACGCCAAAGGTTCCTGACATTGACTTCCGGCCCTGCACAACGTACCAATCTCAGGCCCATGTCGTTGAGCTCTTTGGCATTCCGCCAAATCAAGCAGCCCAGCCATGGGCTGATTGGCTCTCCCGCACCGAGCAGTACCTCCTCCAAGAGCACCCTTGGGCGGCACAGGGGAGAGGGCACCATTTGCAGGCAGTCACAAAGCCACTGATGACGCAGCCTAAAGGTCACACATGGCGCAAAGGGACTCAGGCAGAGATTCCAAAAGGCAAAACAGAGAAGGATCAAATTGAGGTCCTTAAAGATCCCTGCACTAAAAGTTCGCCTACGGCTGCACCAAGGAGGCATCCAACCGGTGGCGCTATGGGGCATTGAATCGCAAGGACTATCACAATTGGCCCCCACACCAGCTCCAGCACTTGGAGCAAGCATGGACGGAGATCCACAAGCAGCTCCAGCCCAAACAACATCCATGGTATGTGGTGCGAGGGCCTATGGCGGCCACCATTGCCTACCTGATGGAATGGAACTGGCAGGTCCATGACATACATCGTTGGCAAAGGCAGGGTAGCACCTACATGATAGAGAATGAGATCACAATTCAGGATCCCTGGTGGAAACTCGAGCGGACCATTCAACAAGAGGCCAAAGCACAACGCATTGCCAGAGTGGCGAGCAAACCGAATCATCAACACCTTGTTGCAGGCATCGATTGGCATGCTACCGGCAGGTGCTCAAAACCATCCCTGGTGATCAGAAACCACATCTCCGCACATGGACTCAGGCAGCACTGCACTACAAAGAGGATGGCAAAGCCAAAGAGTGCCCCATTTGCAAGGTTCCAGCAACAACGAAGCACATTCTGTGGTTGTGCAAATGGCACCAGACACAAAAACACAAACCCATGCCACCAGAGTGGGCAGAGCGCATCTTGTCCGAGGACGAGACGACGGCTGGCTGGATTCCCCTGGAGCCGCAGGAGGCCAAACACATGGTGCTCCCGTACCAGGGACATGGGGCGTGGCAGGGTTTGCAACAACTGGCACCACATCAACACCAAGGGTGGGCCTTCACTCTCGACGCCACGCCGTCGAGCTATGACCAGAGAGATCAGCTCTGGATTTTTGGACTGTGCGCCCACACCATGACCTTGCGCCAATTGCAGAGGCTAGGCCATAACAGGTACACCCAGAGCACCTCACAACAAGGCCAGGGCCCTCATGGAAGGCCTAGTTGCATTGGCCAAGCACACTTCCACAGCAGTGAGAGTCATTGCCCAGCTCGTCAGTGTGTGGGCAGCATGGACGCAACCCAAACATCGAGGACCCTACCTGGACCAGCTTGAGCAGCTCACACACCAAGACTTCCAACGAGTCAAGGTTCTCTATGTGTCCAGAAACACCAGGTCACCACAAGCGCCAGGCAGTGAGCCTCAGTTGAGGCGACGCCAACGGGATGCAGCCCTGGCAGCCTGGGAGAGGGCAGCGGGTATTAGATGAGGATCACAAGCTCATCTACACACATGCAATCAGCAGATTGGCCACGGTCTTCAACAGTAAAGATCACTACATCCACCAGAAACCAAACCGCCACCAGGGCAAGCACACCAAGCAATACAAAAAGCAACTCATTGCTAAGTGCAAAACACCTTGGCAGGCACCGTCTCACAGATGGGTGCCACACAGAAGTGGCTACCAATGTGGAGCATGTGGAGTGCGTGTCCATCAGGCCCTCACTGTTCAGGTCCTTGAAGAACACCACAACGCAGACTGTCCGCAGCTAAGCATTGAAGAGCCTGAACCAGACAGTCCTCACCAGCCCATGCCCAAGAAGCAGACCAGGCAACAGGTCATCAAGAAGCTTCTGCAACAACAGCAAGAAGAAGCTCCACCAAAGCACCAGCACGAATTTGACGAGACTGCAGGATATCTACGCTGTGTCAAATGTGGAGCAAATGTCCACAAGAGGAGCAATGAGCAGCTGTTCCAAGCTTTTGTACAAGGACAATGCCTGGATCAGCCGTACACAGCCACCCATGAAGGCCACACCAGTCATGCACTGCGGCAAAAGGGCAGCAAAGTAACTTGCACACAATGCGGATTGAGTCTGCACTTGGATGCTCAACAAAGGCTCATCCTCACTGGCGCCATCAAAAAGCCTTGCAAAGGCTCAGGCATTAGTGGATCTCCACCGCTAACGGAGATTTTCCGCAAGCAAGCAGCACAAGCATCACAGCAAAAGAGTCCTGAGGACTCCACGAGTGGCACCAGCCAGACAACTCAGCCAGCACCCCAGGTCGTGCAGGAGACGTCCAAGAAACCCAGACTTCAGCATCAGCACCATGCAGAGTCACAAGAGCCCAACCTTAAGGGCCCAGGGCCCACACCACGGCGGCTGCATTTTCCCACTGAGCTGGATCAGCAAGCTCAGGGATCCAGCACAGGCCATGAAACCCAGCCCAAAGGATCCCTCGAGCAGTCCACCGACCACTAGCCCACCGGAAGCACCCAGCTCTGGCCATGCAGTCCACGCTGGTGACACTGAAGAGACCTCCTTCACGGTGGACTACTTTTGAGCGGGCTCACTCGTGTGAGGCACCTGGCCTAGGCGACAGGCCACAAGAGCCGAAGCCATGCCATATGTCACTTGTCGGAGCATGCCAAGTTGGTGCAAGACCACATGTCAAATGCGCATGCCAGAAGGCATGTCAGAACATGCGTTAGACTTCACGGCAGGGCACATGTCAGAAGACATGCCAGCAACAACGTCGGAACACATTCCAAAACATGTCCCAGCCTTTGCGCCAGATGATGCTTCAGAACACATACCAGACTTGATGCAAGAACAAAGTGTCAGAGCATTGCATCAATCAATGCCCTCACCAGGCAGCGAATGTCAGGATAGTGTGTCTGTGTGTCAATACATGTGCCCTGCTTCTTCCAAATCGCTTCTCAAGGTGGGGATCGCGCGAAGTAAAGTAATTGGTGTACAAACTCCCTTCTGTGTCTGGTCCTAGACCAATGCAGCATTGAAGCGACAAAGCTTGCAAGAGCAGGTTGGCATTCCTTACGAATCGGTGAATGTTCCGGGGTCCAACAGGGTGCCGGGGTTTTCACCCACCAAATGACAGCTTCTGGGTGTGGTCAGCGCGATCCCTTTCAGCCACGAAACCATGAGAGGAAAAGTGACTCTTCCGAAGGCCAATCCATGCGGGGTGTCATGCGGTCCCATGCAACGACGGCGATGGCATTCACCATGATGCAAGACAGACTCCAGCTCGGTGCCCAGGTTGGCACAAAATGCAGCCCTTGAGGACACGGAGAAGACTTGCAAAAAACTGTGAACTCCTCAGTTAACTCAAGACTTGTCACACAGTTGCAGGACAGGTTCCAGCTGCTTAGTAAAAGAATAGGTGAGGTCGCCATGGCACTAAACCGTGTAAAATTCCCATGAGGACCCTTCCGAGCAACCATACTTCAACCATAACCCTTCAAAAGCTCCATTTTGGGCCAAGCAAAACTCTGGACATGAAAACACAAAAAGGATGAATAGAAACAAAAGGCAAGAAAAAATGAGACACCAAAATATGTGCAAAACAATCGGCTCATTTAGAGAACTCCACTTGAGATGTGAAATCATGCGGCCAAGCGTCAAAAATACACCACAATCTCTGAAAATATGCATCATCCCATAAAACAAGCATCTCATTTGAGTTCGCAACAAAGGCTGGAATGGCTTGGAGGACAGCAGCTTTCTCAAACACGTCTGCTTGATTCACACAAATACGGTCAAACCAGAAAGATTTACGACTCAACAAATGCCCGAAGAAGTATGTCAGGGCAAATATGGCCATTGGGAAGTACACTAGCGTGCCAGCAAGCCAACCTTGGTACTCACGTGCCACACCAGTAAAGCTTCCTGCCAACAGAAGCAGAATCGATGCTGCGGCAACACATGCGGCTAGGCAAAGCATGATTGCCAAGTCGAAATTGAGATAGTGACACACCGTCAGCATCTTCTTGAATCTTGGACAGGACCAAGAATGACTGAGAAAGAAATCTACCTTGGAGACGGTCGCTGAAGAGCAGCTGTTTTCCACCAGCGTATTGCAGGTGAGATTCACAAACACCTCCCAAGCAGTTGCAGATTTAAAGAGCCCTTTCTGCCGAGCAATGGCAGCTTGCTCCTGAATGATGTGCATTGGACAAAACCCTTCAATTGAAGCGCAGCCATTCCTGATCGGCTCAAGGGCCGAAATCGGCGCAGCGATCGGCTCTCGGACCCGCAAACCTCTCAAATATGACTTGACCATCTCCCATCTCAGTCCCATCTTCCATCTCTGCCCTCCAAGAAAATATCTTCCTGATTGTTACAGTGAGCCTGATCAAGATGGGAGAGACTATGCTTTATCCGTTTATCCCGGACCCAGTCGCTCGCGTCACCTCCATCCCCCCCATGCCTCCACCGGACGGAGCGATCCGTTGAAACGCCTGAAAAGGGACCGTCCGTGAGGGAAGTCGCAGAGTGGAAGAGTCCCTCGTTGGTTGGTTGGTTGGGTTGGGTTGGGTTGGGTTGGGTTGGGTTGGTTGGTCATCTATTTAACAGTTCTTTGCATGATGCGTAAATATATGGATATATATATATATATATCGCATTGCGATACATATCGTGTACAGCGTCGCCTAGGAGTGTGTGTGTGTGTGTGTGTGTCCACCCCTGGACAAAGGGTTTTCCACCGCCACACGCAGGGGGCGACAGAGTCGCTGCATGGCTGTCGCTAACGAAGCTCCATGCAGTTGACTAGGATATCACGGCTGATCACCGTGACGTACCTGCAACCGAAACCTTTGACCACGCTGTCTAATCTGCTCGGTTTGTTTCCATGGTTTTTCATGATACCTTCCCCCTAAACCATTTCCTCCCCAGCAGCGCTGCAGCTTGAGCCGCTTCGTCACCGCAGTCAAGGGAAACAACCTTTGTTCAAACACCTACAATTTTCTCGGACTTTTCGCCATGCTGTTCCACCGCCATCCTTCCCATCGTGATAACTGAGTCACTGAATACAAGTGTCAGAGTGTGTTTCGCTCAGCCGTCCCACTCGGGTGCTGAGTGTGATCCCCGTCACAGGGGCGCCGCTTTTTGCATCGGAATTCAACAACCCCAACGTACCACTTCCACTGGACCTTCACCGGAAGTCACGGCCACCCCCATAGAATCAACTGATGCATTGGCCGCCGGGCCCAAAAACGGCACTGCTTCGACAGCCGCCGGGCTATAAAACGGTGCTAACCCCCCATGAGGCAGGTTCCCCTACCCCCCCCCCC
>CAXAMN010025139.1:21948-36556 GCA_963970005.1 Durusdinium trenchii | reverse complement strand
CCCCCCCCCCCCGCTGTGTTCTACTCCCTACCTATTTAGGGCAACATAGGGAAATGGTACTCGACACACTTGTGTCTCGGTGCTTTTCCCTGTGTTGTTCCTGTTCTAGTCTTTCCTACCCGGGCGGTCTAAGACTAAAGTCCCGCTCCCTAACTAGTGCACCTAATTCATTTCGTCTAAGTAGTAGTCAGACACACACACGTACACACACATGGACATACACCCCCTCCCTGCCCCCCGCTTTCCTTCTTGCTTTTTTTGTCGTTTGTTGGGCTTTCTCTCAGGCTTTTTAGGTTGTTCTTGAGGCTCGTTTCCCTACCCCCGTCAAGGGCTAAGTATTCATTTTTCATTTTTTCTCCACATATCTTTCTCTCTTGCCCTCTTAGCGCTGCTCTTTCTGTGTTTCTTTCCTTTTGCTTCTAAGGCTTTTTAGGTATCTATTCAGGTTTTCCACGCACACGCCGCCAAGCGGCACCGTGTCTGTGCCATCGTTCTTTGAAAAAGCGCCGAAGCCGGCGAACTGTGTGTGTCCACCCCTGGACAAAGGGTTTTCCACCGCCACATGCAGGGGGCGACAGAGTCGCTGCATGGCTGTCGCCAACGAAGCTCCATTCAGTTGACTAGGATATCACGGCTGATCACCGTGACGTACCTGCAACCGAAACCTTTGACCACGCTGTCTAATCTGCTCGGTTTGTTTCCATGGTTTTTCATGATACCTTCCCCCCTAAACCATTTCCTCCCCAGCAGCGCTGCAGCTTGAGCCGCTTCGTCACCGCAGTCAAGGGAAACAACCTTTGTTCAAACACCTACAATTTTCTCGGACTTTTCGCCATGCTGTTCCACCGCCATCCTTCCCATCGTGATAACTGAGTCACTGAATACAAGTGTCAGAGTGTGTGTCTGTGTGTGTGACGTCAAGCAATCTCACATGGATATGAATATGCCATATGCCACGTCCACTCCTGCTCGGTCTTTCTCGCAACCTAGTGCAGCATCGACGTTCACCACTTCAAATGAGCTGTACTTGGTGAAACTAAAGTGACTCTTGCAAATTCAGCGCATCAAGCTAGAAGTTGCTTTCACTCCTGAACTTCCCAGAGCCTGCTAATCATCTGCCAATCATGTTATCACATGCTATCATTGTATGAATGGGCCCCGGCTCTTTCTGCTTGCATGGACTTGAAAATCAACAATCACATCAAAACAGGATAAAGATCTCATTGATACGTTCTCACGAAAGAGCACTGAGGGGTCGTTGACTTGGGCGCTGAAGTTCCTTGCGGGATAGAACCCATGCTAGGAAAAACATGAGAAGGCCAGCGCCAGAGTAGCCAATGACCCACGAGGTCGAAGCTTGACAGGCAATGACTACCATCCCTGCAGCCCCGGCCGCTTGCAGTACGTTCACGAATGCAAAAACCAAGGAGCTCACAACAAATCCGAAGACAAAACGCCAGACCTTCCCTTTGACCAGCAAGGTCACTAGGTGGTTGGCCCGCAATGCAAGAGGAAATGTAAAAGCCATGAGAAGCGGTACAATGACACAGTTGATCAACGCCGTCGTGAGCATGTAGTGCGAGACCGACGTGTAGCCTTGAACCAGGGCAGAAGAACAATCTGAGTGGCGATCACAGCTGAACACAATCAAGAATCCCAGCAGCACCACTGGCAGATTGAATACAGCGCAAAGTTTCAACGAGATGTCGATCTCGCGACCCATCAAGCTCACGACCCTATCACGCAGCGGGCCCCTCACATATGCATTGAAGTGGTCAATGACTTCTTCTTCGGTGGGATAGCTCGTGATATGGCGAACGCCTTGAAGAATTTGTTTCAAAAGAAGCGGATCCGCTGAATCTACGTCAGCGTCTGTCTGTGAAGCTTCTGCCACATCAAGCGATATGGACAAAGGAGGTTCCAAGGCCTCATCGAAGAGGTCTTGCACTTGCCTCTGGAGAACTACCCGATCTGTTTCTAAGGTGCACTGCGCATTTCTCAAGTCAAAGGACGCCATCTGATCCAACATCTGCTTGTGACCCTCCAGCTTCTGGAAACAAAACCAGGTGGTGAAGATGGCTGCCATCGGCGTGACAAAGACCGGCGCAAGTTGACAATTGAACCTGGCATTGGATCAGTGATGTGTAAAAGAATTAATATATCAAAAATTCTCCCTGTTGATATAGCTAGAGAAACCTTCCGGTCGGAAGCAAAAGAAACTCGAGATCTGCACGCTTTAACAAGACCAAATCTTGCCATCCTCCAACTACAAGGCACCAGGATGTGAAGAGTACATCAGGTGAGGGCCAAACCATCTGGGGCGTCAGGGGGTATGAGCAAACACCCATGGCCATGATCATGATGCAGGACAAGCTCCACCCTGGAGCCCAGTTCGGCACGAAGTGCAAGGCATTTGAGGATCTTGAGGTCTTGCAAGACACTGCTAGCTCCTGGACGTTGGATCAACCACGCCAAATTTGGCCTGCGCCTTTTTTAAGGCGCTTTAGGCCGGCTTTTGGAATCTTACGCCCCTCAAACATCTCAGGGTTAAGAAGAGCAAGAGTCTGCAACAGCAAGAAGAGCGAATCAAGAGAAATCTGCCCAAAGACCCCAAAGCAATGCTTCAGGACGCATCTGTTCGTTGGGAGTGTCCACTCATAGCAAAACGTCACTACTCTGTGGCCGAGCATCGAAAATGCACCATAATCTCTGGAAATACACATCATCCCACATAACAAGTATCTCGCTTGAGTTCGCAACGAAGGCCGGAACTGCTTGGAGTATAGCTGCTTTCTCAAACATGTCAGTGTTGTTGACACAGGCACCATCAAACCAGAATGTTTTGCAGCTTAGCAAATGTCCCAAAAAGAATGTCAGGAAGAAAACTAGTATTGGCGAGTAGAGCAAAATGACAGCAAGACGATCTTGATACTCACGCGCCACACCACTAAAGCTTCCAGCCAACAGAACCAAAATCAACGCTCCTGCAAAACATGTAGAGATGGAAAGCATCGTTGCCAAATTGAAATTGAGATGGTAACACATTCCCAGCATTTTCTTCCATCTTGGACATGCCCAGGAATGACTGATGAAGTAATCGACCTTTGAAACGTTCTTTAACAAGCCACGAGGCAACTCTTGTGATATGGTGTCCACGAGGCAGGTGAGACTGAAGAGTACATCCGAAGCAGTTGCAGCCTTGAAAAGTCCCTTTTGCCTAGCAAAGGCAGCTTGCTCGTGAATTAAGCGCATGGCAATTGAACCTTCAATCGAAGCGTTCTTACACTATCTGTTGAGCCCAAACACCACAGGACATAGTCTCAAGGATGAATAACTTCTTCTTTTGGGTCGACAGCGCGTTTGGCTGCTACTTCTTTGGGGGTTGATGGCTGAAAACTGCCTGCGAACTTGCTGGAGTGTCTCCAGCAAATGGTCCAAACTACGAACGTGGAGACGTGCGGAGGATAGCCCCTTCGCCCATCTCTCATGGTTTCCTCAAGCAGCGCCTTGAAGAAGCACGCCTTGCGAACACCCACACAAGAGCATCTTCGCCTGGTGTTCGCGGACGGCGCAGTAAAGATGGAATCGACACATGGTGGAAGTGGTGTGAAGGACCCCAGTTATTCAGCTGGAAAAAGAAAAGAATACGCGGCAAAAGGATCAGAATCTGCACAACAAAATGATATGAAATGGAGACCACCTGATGGCGCACCCAACTCAGAACTTAAGGTCAACACACGAGGATATCGTTGCAGCATCTCATCTACACCTCCCAGATGCTCGCAGTTTTGCTGTCGGGAAAACACGCGTGTTTTAGGCGCCTTAGGCGCAGAAAAGTTCCTTGCGGGAAAGAACCCACGCTAGGAAAAACATGAGAAGGCCAGCGATAGAGTAGCCAATGACCCACGGGGTCGAACCTTGACAGGCAATGACTACCATCCCTGCAGCCCCGGCCGCTTGCAGTACGTTCACGAATGCAAAAACCAAGGAGCTCACAACAAATCCGAAGACAAAACGCCAGACCTTCCCTTTGACCAGCAAGGTCACTAGGTGGTTGGCCCGCAATGCAAGAGGAAATGCAAAAGACATGAGAAGCGGCACAATGACACAGTTGATCAACGCCGTCGTGACCAGGTAGTGCGAGACCGACGCGTAGCCTTGAACCAGGGCAGAAGAACAATCTGAGTGACGGTCACAGCTGAAGACCAGGAAGAATCCCAGCAGCACCACCGGCAGATTGGAGACGGCGCAAAGTTTCAACGAGATGTCCATCTCATGACCCATCAAGCTCACGACCCTATCGCGCAATGGGCCCCTCACATATGCATTAAAGTGGTCAATGACTTCTTCTTCGGTCGGATAGCTGGTGACGTGGCGACTGCCTTGCAGAACTTTTTTCAATAGAAGGGGATCCGCTGAATCTGCGTCAGAAACTGTCTCTGAAACCCCTGCCGCATCAATCGAGATAGACAAAGGAGGTTCCAAGGCCTCATCAAAAAGGTCTTGCACTTGCCTCTGAAGAACTACCCGATCTGTTTCTAAGGTGCACTGCGCATTTCTGAAGTCAAAGGATGCCATCTGATCCAACATCTGCTTGTGGCCATCCAGCTTCTCGAAACCAAACCAAGCCAAAAGCATGGGAGCCATCACCAACACGGGAAGTGGTGCAAGTTCGTCATAGAACCTCAAGGGCCAAAACGGAGATCGCCCGATCTCCGCATCTGGGCGGGACATAGTTCCACCGGACATGCCGGGACTCCATCAAATAGACATGTCATCGAGTCATGTGGGATATTCTTTTCAGTGGGGGCTCCTGGCCTTACTAGTAGTAACAAAAAGCTTTTAGAAACAATAAATCATTATACATAGAATTGAATTAAAGTTGTATAACTAGAATTAAGTTGAATTAGAATTCAACTGCCTCCAAGCAGCCATGACGTGAAGAGCGAATCTGGGGAAGGCCAGTCATTGCGAGGCACCACAGGTAGGATGAAAACGCCCAAAGCCATCACCATGAAGCATGACAAACTGAAACTCGGCGCCCAGTTGGGCACAAAATGCAGCGCAAAGTACTGCGACCTCGAAGTCTTGCAAAAGACTGCGAGCTCCTCAGTCAGTGGGACTGAGTGTGTGTGTGTGTGTGTGTCACACAGTAGAGTCCAATCAGGTGAAAGCAGGAGCATCAGCAATATGTCCTTTAAAAAAAAAGCAAGACAACTACTCCAGGAAAGAATTGCCTGGTTGTTGGAAGCGTTTTCTGGCCGCACGATGCATTGATTTCAACCCTGTGCGCACGGGAAATCGGATCATTGGATATCAAACCACTGCAGCAAGGACTGCTGGGATATCACAGCTTTCATGTTTGCATGTCAGCAGGAAAAGAGTCGTTCATGTCTGCAGCAACGTTCCTAAACATGATCAACAATCAGGTTGAACGAATACAATGATATCCATGAACAGAAATCCAGCGAAGTCAGGTGTGGGCGGGGCCAAGAGCTTTTGGAAGAGTCATGATACCCTCTGCTTTAATCGGTGCTACAGGAGCAGAAGTCAAAGGTTCATCTAAAACCATGCAAACTCCACCTGCTTGCATTGCAAGCAAACATCAACTGATGCAAGAATAGAAGCCATGATAGAAGAAGCGGGCTTGCTAGGCTGCTAGTCTTGAATGATGGCACCACAACACATGCTTTCGGAACGGTTCTTGATTTCTTTCTGGCCCCTTGTGGGTGTAGAGACAGCTGAGCATGAGCAGGAAAACGATGGATGAAATGGTGGCTTCAGGTGCAGCAACGAGATTTGGATGACTTCGCAAAGTAAGTGCCAAAGGAATCAAAAAGGGAAGGACAATGAAAAAGACAAGGAGTTGCCTGCAGCAGAAATGAGCGTCGAAATACAGGGGAAGCCAAAGCGGTTGATGAAGATGATGAAAGTGCACAACAAAAGGCTCTAGAGACAACGAAATGGAATAAAGAAGAGCGTGTGCTTCGGACACACCCCGCGCGGGCTTTCTTGTGGGATCCATTCGAAGACGGAGCTGAACCCCCTAAAATGCTCATTGATTCTTTTCTTTACTTTTCTTGCTACTAGTAGCGATGGCCTCCAACCTAGCAGTAATGGCCTCCACCCTAGTAGTAATGGCCTCCAACAGAGTAGCGATGGCCTCCACCCTAGTAGCGATGGCCTTCCCATTGGAGTTGATACCAGTTTGGTCCAATCTGCTCTCGAAGCAAAAGCAACTCCTTGTACGTAGCGGTCTAAAAAAGGGATGGAGTCTTACGACCTCCAAAACATCTCAGGGTTAAGAAGAGCAAGAGTCTGCAACAGCAAGAAGAGCGAATCAAGAGAAATCTGCCCAAAGACCCCAAAGCAATGCTTCAGGACGCCTCTGGTCGTTGGAAGTGTGTTGGATGCAGGGTATGCTCTCACTCATAGCAAAAGGTCACTACTCTATGGCCGAGCATCGAAGATGCACCATAATCTCTGAAAATACTCGTCATCCCACAGAACGAGCATCTCGGTGGAATTTGCGACAAAGGCCGGAATTGCTTGGAGTATAGCTGCTTTCTCCAGCATGTCGGTTTGGTTGACACAGGCACCATCAAACCAGAATGTCTTGCATCTTGGCAAATGTCCCAAGAAGAATGTCAGGAAGAACACTAGTATTGGCGAGTACAGCAAAGTGACAGCAAGCCAATCTTGATACTCACTTGCCACACCACTAAAGCTTCCAGCTACCAAAACCAAAATCGAGGCTCCTACCATGCATGTGAAGATGGAAAGCATAGTTGCCAAATTGAAATTGAAATAGTAGCACATTCCCAGCATCTTCTTCCACCCTGGACATGACCAGGAGTGGCTAATGAAATAGTCGACCTTTGACACATTTGCTGAAGAATGGTAAGATGGCCACAACCGAGCAAGACAGGATAAACTCAGGCACACACCACGAGCACTTGCAGAAATGAAAAGTCCTCTCTGCACTGCAGCAGCAGCTTGCTGTTCAATCAAGTGCATGGCGAGGGAAAATGTGCTCTCGGCCAGAGCCAAACGCTGTCAAAGGTTCTGGAAGTGTGCAAGCTTCTTTTTCCCCGGAATAGTTTTACTATATACAGTCAGTAGCTCTTGCAGAACTGGTTGGCATCATCTGTGCCTCCAAACAGGGACATCAACCAATCCATCATCCCGGACTGCCAGCCGACTCAGCCCATGGCTCATGCCAGTCTGGCGAACCCACAACGTCAAATGAGACCCAACAGGGGGGAACTGCAAGAGATGTCCCAAGTACCATCCGTCCACGAGGTCTGCATGCTGCACCCACTCCCACCTGTTCACGTAGGTGCGTGGCCTTCACCTTAGCAATGAGAGTCGACGCTACCCAGTCCTACCTTGGCTTCCATGCCGTTCGTCTAGACCTAGACCTAGTCTAGTCGCAAGCCACCTATACTAGTGGTTCAAACCGGCGGATGCTTGGCCATTGGACGCTGTTGCTTTGGGGAACGCTGGTGGATCCCTCGCACTGGCCGCGTGGCTTCCTTTTTGACGCTTCAACGGACCAGCGCACCCAAGCGGGCGCTGATGCCACTCAAAAATCGGGTGATCTTCGGTTCATCTTCGGTTGGGCTCCTACTATGTCATTGGAACGTAGACGGGGCACCACTCTTTAGTGGCCAGATGTTGGGCCCTGCTTTCAACGTAGATACCCGTCAGATCAACCCCCTTGGGGCTCGTCAGGTCAGCGGCAAGGATGTCTTCAAGATTGCGGTGGAGCGTCGCGCCTGAGTAGCAGGACGAAGGGTTGGTGTCGGTGAGCGTCATGCTGGCGTAGTGGTCAGAGAACTTGACATCCCAAGTGGCGGCTGGTAGCTGCAAGTCCTCTTCAGAGCCATCTTGAGTGTTGATTTCTGCATCTGAGAAGATAGGAAGGAACTGCTGCCCCTCGATCTTCATGGACTGCTGCGAGACCGCGAAGGGATTATAGGAGCCCGGCCCATTCGAAGACGGCGATTGGAAAAGTCCATTGCGCTTTGGAGACGTGGGCCACAAGGCCCCTCCTGTCCAGGCTGGATCTGGCAGGCCATCTTGATTGGTGGCGATCCTGCCCGGCGAAAGCGGGGCAAAACGAGCTGTCCAAAGTCCCCGGTTCAGAGTCATCACACACAAGTCTAAAGAGTGTCATGTCGACCTGAATAGTGTGAGCTAAGATGAGAAACCTTTACGCGGAAAACAACAGCCTGATGGACGAGCAGCTGCATCAAATGGACATGCTGTCATTCTCCCTTATCGGCAGCACACAAAAAGCAAGATCACAGCGTGGGAGCTGGAAAAAGTATTTAGTATTGCTGCTGCAAAACTTAAAAGCAAAAGAAGCTCAAAAGGTAGCACATAGCCACCAAGTCTATGGTCTTTATAGTGCAAAAACTATCCTCCAATTCTGCGGAAAGGTCGCGTCCTCAGAACTGAGGTCTTCTTAAGAATCGCACGTCACACGTTTATATATGTGTATACATATATAACACGTTCTCAGCCCGCATCGCCACACTGATTGCATCAACTTCGCAAAACGCACGAAAATACCCTGCTCGAACTGTAAATATGCATAAGTATGTTTACTTACACGCGAGCTACGGATGGTTTGACCGGTTTACACGCCACCACTAGCCTCCATCTACCTGAAGAATGACCCTTTGTGGCCGACCACAAGACATTACGAGGATACACTTGAGGGCATTGTCTACACACATCTTAAAGCGAGCAGTGGACGAAGAGAATACCCGTTTCTGCGGGGTGCTTCCTCCTTCTCTAACTGAAATATCAAACTTGAACACGCTGTTCAACGGACGTAAGGTATAACCATTCTTTGTAGAGAAGTCACGAAGCTTCAGCTGATTCACTTTCCAAAAGTCCTTCTTATTTGAAACAGCCACGAGCTCCTCGAGAAAGTTGCCATCCGAGTCAAATGTCCAAGAAGCGATGCCTTTTGGCAACGGAATCCTGCGAGAGCCACCCGGGGGCCGGCTTCACCTTCGGGATCCAAATGTGGTCTCCAAAAAGCTGAAGCCGAAGGACGTGGAGGTCCCGGGACTACGCTGGCGGGCCGCTTTGATTGAATCCTGTACTGATCGAACCCTGGTAACAATTACAATTTAATGTAGGCCCCCGGACTAAGAAACTCCATTGTCAATAGGTTTTTTGACTAGTTAGTTGGGAGGCACCCCTAGTCAGCCAGGCTGATTAATCCGGGGTCATTAATCTCTCTATTTGGGTTAGACTCAACTAAAGGTTAAAACACGTTAAAACGTATGTTGAAATATGCCCAGGATCGATCAATGCCTGGGCTTGGACCTTGAGAAGATCTAGCTGCTTGACCAGTTCGTCCACGACGATAGTGCTAAGGTCGCCCATTGAGTCCACGAGATGTGGGCGCTGGGCTGAGAAACTCCCGCTCACTCCGTGTGCCAGTGCGCGTCTCAAGGCTAGCATCTGCTTGCCAGGAAGCAGCACTGCCATGGCCACCAGCGCCGCCATGGTCAATGACGCCATGGCGAGGCGCGGGTTTTCGGCCACGGAAAGGGCACCTGGCAACGAGCAAATCGAGCAACTGCATGGGCGCCATCCCCTTCAGTATCAAGGATTTTCTGCCGCTCACAAACTCTTCAATGAAAAATCGCGGCCATTACTTGGATTATCTGCATGCGCCGTTGCTCAGCTGTTGATAAACACACATCGGTTAGCATTGAATTAGATGAATTTTAAAATGAAACAGCATATCCTTCACTCTTCATGCCAAGGCCAGCACTCGTTCGTGTCATGGAGTCGTTGCAGCGAACCCAGCAAGTGCATCTGAAGATGCAAAATTTTGGATGCTTTTGTGTGGAAAAGGTTGAAATCAACATAAAACCTAGAAACACACATGGCCATGGGTTAAAACCAATGGTACCATATTTGCGTTCATGGACATCCATTTACCACCCCTTTTTGAGGTCCGCTATGCTACCATAGGTTATAACCTGACCATAGGCCACATGAAGTATCATGAAAACGTGTGACGAAGTCTGACACTCCTTGATTCAAAGCTGTGACTGTGACTTCCTCATCATCCGCCTCCGTCCGCTTGTCCTCCAGGTCTTCGGACCGCGCTCAAAGGGCAGAAAAGGAACTCCTCAGGTCAAAGTTCTCGGCCTCAGCGATCTCCCAACAACTATTAAGTAGCCGTTTGACATCGACGCAACAGTGCAAACCTTGAAGAGTTTCAGGCTGTTCTTTTGAAAGTCCGAAAATATTATCCCAACATGTATTTCATTTGCATGAATCCAACAATGCATGCACACCGATGCCTGCCTGCACACTCTGCACCGATGTTCCGACCGACTCTCTCGTCGCTCCTCTTCCTTCGATCTCTGTCGACGAATTACAAGAGAGAACGAACGGCCTTTGCATAGAAATGCCACTTCAGATGTCGCACTTCAATCTGTCTTGAAATTTCGACTCATCGTTTTGGGGCATTTGCGGGCCAGCTGCGAGGCCTGACGACACTTCTGTCGCATCAGCCAAGGTCATTGGAGATACCACCTGACGCCAGCGCAAGTTGCCCAAATTTGGAAGGAACACATTTGGAGCCTCAGGAGTTAACACTTGACCAACGTCTGAGGATTCAGGAAAGTAGTAACACTCAGAGTTGACCAGTTAACTGTGGCTGACACACCATCGTGACTCCGCATGCCAACGACATGCACAACCAACAGCACTCTTCAGCCATGCCACCCACCACACAACACCATCTTTACAGCCATGATGTCGCGCAACGACGCAGGGTGAAACCTTTAGTTGAACGAAGTATTTGCTGCACTGCGGAGCAGCATGAGTCTGACTGCTGCACAGGTACATCGTTACTTTTGGAGCTTACAACTATCGATGATGTGTCTTGCTCGCTGGCTTTCCATGATCTGTCGCTGGCACACTTTGGACTATCGGGTCATGACAGCGGAGTAAAAACCGCCGTGTACCATGGTCCGTGGAAGAAAACCGCTCTGCTTCCGTCGAATATGGTGGTGTCCGACTGTCCAAACCTGCAGCGGTTCACCACACTTCGGATAGCGACAATCACACATCGACAACTGTGTAGCTTCATGTATCAAGACTCGGTCATGCTCCAAACGCCATGTGTACACCTCACTTGAAACCACACCAACATGCTCAGGATTGTCCCTTCTGACAAATTGAGCATGAGGGCCTAGCTTTGCCCGTTCGTTGATGGCGTCTGCTGCCACCTGCCACCTCAGCCAAGTACCGAGCCACTGGTTCGTGCTAGACGGGCGGATGAACACACGATTTCTGTATTGCTCCGTTCGCCAACTCCATGCTCATCCCAAGATGTGGACGGAACGCTTTGATCACAGTGCACTTCGGCCCTGCAGTCATCTTGTCTAAGCACAAAACCGATCCCTGTGCTACAAACCCAAAACATTCCCAACGATGGAAGAGTTTCCGCTGGGAGCAAACTAAATTTAAAATAACGAGGCCATGACTCGTCTCAGCCAGACCCAAGCTCCAACTTGCCTCCGTCGACTCAGATATCCATTTCGTCACTCCATCGGGATGTCGATTGTGAAGGGTGCCCATCACCGGTGGCCAAGGGAGCACTTGAAACACTGGAAGCACTGGCCTGGGCCCCTTTTGTGGCTTTTTCAGACTTCGGTGACCCACCGGTGTCCTCAACCTGCTGTCCACTCGCGGGTAAATCCTTCTGGGTCCCATACATGTGCACACACAAGCCTGAGCCCTTGTAGAGGACAAGAAGAACAAAGGTCAGTATGTATGGCGAAGCAAAGAGCATCAGAAGCACAGTGCACGCATAAGCCTCCGACAACTCGGCGTCGTCTGGCATTCCCTTCGTGATCGGAATGGTTGCCCAAAGAAAGCCCATGACGCGGACAAAACTCTGGAGAAACTGCAATTTCATGAAAGCCGCGGTGTTTTTGTGCATTGAAGCCACATGGTTTGTTTGCAACTCACCTGATACTGCAGGTACTGTGCTCAGCAGATGCAAAACCTCCGGCGAGAAAAGGAGGTTCATGAAGACCTCGTCAATCTCCAATACAAAGACCATGGCAGTTGTGTTCAAGATTTGGTCTGAAGCTTTATCCTGGGACATGATGTGTCTAACGGCACAAACGAAGAATATAATAGCCATGGCATTGCGCAATACAAGCAGCAAAAACCAAACGACTCTGCGTCGATTGGTCAATTCACCTAAGCAGGGTGAAAAGCATACAGGTGCAAGCTGAGTTGACTGATTATTTATTTGTAATGACTGATTATTTGTTGCTGTGAGGGTTTAGCGTCTTGCTGACAAGTTGAAACCTGCCCTAGGTGAAAACCGTGGCTCACCTGGCTTTTCCGGCTCTGCACCCTCCTCTTCTTTCACCTGCAATCGCTGATCACTCCGCTTGGCTCCCCAAAGCCAAAGCATCATGTGAACCGATGGAAGAAGCTCCTGGTTCATCATGCTTGCAGCCATAATGCAGACCTTGGTGAAAACGCGCGTCTGAAGATATCGCTGCTTTAGTTGACAACAACACACCGGTCATTTCCGTTCATACTTCCTGGGATTTCCAGGATGCAAAACAAAAGGTCGGTGAACCGTCCAGTGATGCTTCAATGCATGTGTTTTTTCACATCTACTAAACCATGAGATCCATGAGCAAGACACACATACATTCGTGAGCCAGACGGTGTCCTCGTCCTGAACAATCCTTTTCTCACCGAGGAAGTTGAAAACGTAATAGATGAACGTGGCTTCCACCAGCAAGAGACCCAGCAAGGGCAAATGGATCAGGATACACGAGAGGATCCAGTCACAAGTGCTGAACTTACCCGCCTTGGTCAATGTGATGCACATGAGCATCATGAGCTTCAGCTTCATCCCATGAGCATTTCAACAAAACTCGTGTTTATCCCCAAACAACTTGGTCCGATGTCATCAGCACTACCAAAATATGAATGAAAACTGGTAGTCTTGAGGTGCGTACCTTGGATTTCAGAATGAGGGGCAGCAAGAAACTGGCGGTCCAAAGATCCAAGGTCAAAGGGTGTAGATCTTCAGGTGCTGGCACTGAGATGTTGCGCTCGCTCAAGGAAGCCCTGGAGGCCGTCATCATTAATAGGGTGGCTTTCATTGCGCCCGACGTCCCGACGCAAGGCGCACATGGATCGGGCAAATTGAAAGCTTGAGCACGGCTGTTGAAAGCACTGGGGTGATTTCAGGGCACAAGTTCATAATATCTGCAATGAAACTGTGATGAATTCTGCAGGTCGTTCATGGATTCTCGTCATATCGATGTTTCTTTTTCCAGTGCAGTTGCATGTTCCCACCTCGAGGTCGGACTGAAACTTCATTTCTGCCACCAGCTCCTGAGTTTCGATGAGGGAGAACAGCAAAAAATATTTGGGTGTTCAGCATATGCCACAGGGGTCTATGATGGTCTATGAGTTGATGGTTGCAAGTTCGAAAGGTAGCACCAAACTCCACCCGGAGATGTGCTAGCCAAGCGCTGGAGATACTTGTCTGAGCTGCCACTGTTTAGAGGCTCTCATTTTCAACATGCTAAAATGCATCGTGACTCCGCACGCCAACGACATGCACAACCAACAGCACTCGTGTGGGAAAGTACAGTTCGCACCGCAAACGACAGCCATGCCACCCACCACACAACACCATCTTTACAGCCATGATGTCGCGCAACGACGCAGGGTGAAACCTTTAGTTGAACGAAGTATTTGCTGCACTGCGGAGCAGCATGAGTCTGACTGCTGCACAGGCACATCGTTACTTTTGGAGCTTACAACTATCGATGATGTGTCTTGCTCGCTGGCTTTCCATGATCTGTCGCTTGGACAAAGGCAATCTGACCATCAACACTTCTCTTGGCTCGCCACAGTCAAATCACACGTGGCACACTTTGGAGTATCGGGTCATGACAGCAAAGGAGTAAAAAACCGGCGTGTACCATGGAGTATCGGGGCCCAAACTGGAAACATCGAAAAACATTCTCCGTGGAAGAAAACTGCTCTGCTTCCGTCGAATATGGTGGTGTCTGACTGTCCAAACCTGCAGCTGTGTAGCTTCAAGACATTTGGAGTTGTTGATGTATCTCAACATGATGCAGCCGGAGGCGGTAAAGGAGAAAAGACATACCTGCCTGCACAAAGGGTTCTGCACATGATGTTCATTGGCCGGCTGGGAGTTTTACAGTAGACCTTGGCATCATCATCCCTTAAGAATATGTTGTAAACAGCACACCCTGCCAGCCCAAAAGCTTGGACTACCTGTGTAGCCCTACGAACGGAGCGATCGGACCCTACGAACAGGGCGCTCCTGGCCTTACTACGAACGGAACAAGAGGACGCGAACCGAACGTCACATGTTGGGTATCGCGACGCACGGAGCGTTCGGACTCTACTAGAGGCTCCTGGCCTTACTAGCAACAAGAAGGCTACTAGGAGCAAAGGGCATCGCTACTAGTAACAAGAAGCTATTAGAAACAAGTGCCTTACTAGTGGTAACAAGTGCCTTACTAATAGTAACAAGAAGCTATTAGGAACAAGT